>JARQSW010000764.1:0-17758 GCA_030142375.1 Calameuta pallipes | reverse complement strand
CTCTCTCTCTCTCTCTCTCTCTCTCTCTCTCTCTCTCTCTCTCTCTCTCTCTCTCTCTCTCTCTCTCTCTTTCTCTGATAAGGATTGTATTATTTCCATTATATTTCAAAATTGATGGTTTCATTATGTTAAGTTAAACTATATTTTATTTTTCATGATTTCGAGATCTAAACTACCACCATAGAATCCCAAGTCCAAATAACTTCTTTATTTATCATTAGCAACTATGCCTCACCTGGAAGAAATGAATCTGTTAATTCAATAAATCTATCGTTTGATTTGTTACGTAAGTCGTAGTGGCTAGCGAGGTCTTTAAATTTGATAACTTAAATTTAGAAGTAACCAAAAGAAAAGGAAAGACTGGAGATAACGTGAATAAAATTTGAGCGAATTTCGAGCGGTACGAATGCACTCAATGGTGGGTTCGCTGCTCGTTTAAGGTGTTGAAGCACGCCTTGCAATTCCAACATGGAGAGATATTCCCTGAAATTCTTATGGATGGGTAATAGATAATTAAGGGGGGAAATACAATTAGATGCAAAAAAAAGCCTTTTTCAAGAATTTATTTTTCATAGAAGTTATTATTTTAATTATTTGAAATTTTTTGGGACTAATAATAGGTCCTTAAAGAATAGAAATAAATTTTTTTTGTTCCATTCTGAGCGAAATGGCGGCTGCAAAGTGGCTTCAACGGAGTCCCTTGTTTTAATTGGCGGAAGTTCTCCAGGGCGCAATTTTGATCTGAAACAGTTCGTGAGGAAAATTTACGTTAATTAGACTTGTATATCCTCGGTGAACTAGGATAATTTGAAAAAAAAAAATTGTAAATTTGGTGCTTAATTTTCTGAAAAACAATGTTTTTTGCCACTATTTTTGCAATAATTTTCATATTTTGCAATAAAAATGTGAAAATTTTTTTAGTCTGCATAGAATAAAATAGTATAGAGAAGAACTCCTGTAAGTTTCAGCTCAATCGGATAATTAGTTTTTGAATAATCACTTCCGCCAATTCCGAAAGTGCTGTTTCGAGAAAAACGCGTTTAAAGTTTTCACTAACGAAAAATCGTACTTACGTCTCAGTCAGCGATCCCGGGACCATACAAAAGGTCTTCAGCTTCTTCATACATTTCATTATTGATTTGTTCAAGCTTTGTGTATTTACATAGTATGATATACGTATAATACACCCAGGTATATTAACCGATCCCGAGCAAATTCAAAATGAAATACAATCGAAAAGGAGATTTATAATGTAAAGTCTCACGCTGCGCGTGAAAAAGGCGTCTTCAGAAAACGGCTAAAAAGAACAGAAGGACTTAGAATTATAAAACGGGAGTTTCACCATCGTTTTCTACATAAAATTTACTAACTTTTAAGGCAAAAAAATCGATTTTTTGGTCATTCCAATTGTATTTCCCCCCTTAATACCCGAGAAAATTTGATTTTTGCGTTATATTGTTAAAAATAATTCAGTAAGTTTGAATAAAGTGTTGCTTGCAGTGTTTGAGTTATGAGAAATTCGGGATACAGATCGTGATATTAAATTACAAAACCTAACTGTATGTGAGGTTAAGGCGATTAGAAATGTTGTGGAACAGAAAATTATCAATCTTATGCGTTACTCAATTTGGAAAAGACTAGTCTATGCAGCTCAATTTTGCCCGGTAACCGATCCAGCTTGTTCCCTAGGGTATGTAATAACTAATCCGTACCTAGGCCAGATTACGAATATTACACTGGATCTAATACTCTAACGGTTAGAGCCACGAGTGACAATGTGCAGTCCGATCTTTTGCGCGTGATTCTAAATGATTTTCTGACCGTCAGTATCATAACTTTGACTGCTTATATAGTCGTTTTTGCTGATGCTCTTAGGTATGGTTAGGACCTTAGGAGTGCAAGACAGTTGGGTAGGTCGCACGGGCAGTCCACTGGGTAACGTGCTGAATCTGAAATTCTATTGACTGTCATTCTGTTTCGGGAATGCTAACCGATGCCCTACGTAACAGATTGTGCTCCTCATCTTAGCTATCAACCAAGGAACGTAAATGCAAATAGGCGTACTTTAACACCTTAAAGTGGCAGGAACCCAATACCTTTTACGTGATCCTTGATCACAACATCTATGCTAGCTCCCTGATTTCAAGGTCACCGATGTTCTTTTTCAATGATTCGATATAGTTTTCTTACGACAGTCTTATAACTTATAAAAAAAAAACAAATTTAACGATGGCAATATGCTGACCTCCACGTGACCTCGAACGAGGAAATTAAGAAATATTTGTCATTAATTTCAATACTTGTTTGAAGACGATAAATGAACGAATTTCGATTTCAACGTGCATGTAATGCGACTACTACATAAATATTTGAAAATGTAGAGAAATCATTATTTACTGTCTCCAAGAATGTACTGAGGTTAATGGTGCACATTTTAAACACTTTCTGAAATAAGTGTTCTGAAATGAAACATAAATGTTACATTTCTCCCCATACAAACATGAATTTCTCGTTCAAGGTCACGTGAAGGTCAACATATTGCAAATTATTGAATTTGTTTTTTATGAGCTATAAAACTTTGAATTGAAACTTGTCGACACAAAAAAAACATCGACGATCTTGGAATCTCTAAAAAAACTAGCTCGAAAACAATGTATGTTAATCAGAGTATTTACCCCTTTCCACCGAACAACTTTTTTCTAAACATTTTTCCCATATCATCAAACGCAACTATGATATTCTAAGTGGTCAAGTTAAGTGAGATACCCTGTATATAATTCTTTTGTTGGGAAGAAAAATTCTACTGCTGTACAAGAAGCTGCAATAGATCAAGTAAAATCACATCATATTCCGAGATAAAGGAAAGACTATTCCTTCGAAGGTTAGGTCTTTCACATATCTCAAGATAAATAGATACACTTCAGAAAAACCTCCATCGAGTAGAACGTAACACATTTACAAATTGAATTTTGAGACCTAAGTAAGATTAAATTCCAAGTTTCAGCAGTGTTTCGTGTTTTTTTTAGTTATTTTTTGTTTGGAAATAACTAAGCGGGCACCATAATACAGTGGAACCTCTCATAGCGTACGTAATAGGGAGACAATGTACACTATCTGAAGTATCAATCGCGAGCCAGAACCGGCTGTAGTCGATCGACTGCTATCCCCACCATTCCCCTTCCTTGACACTCGTGCAGTGCCGTGACTGCAGACCCCGTGTTAGCTCGTGCCGGTATGAGATTTTGTAAACAAAACCGCCACAACATTCAGTAAAAATCATTTCAAGGTGGTTGGAATCAGAGAAAAATTGTAATCCTAAGACTTTGCACGAGCTAAGAAAAATTCGCGCTGTGATTAGAGTCGCGTTGCAGAACGATAAAAAAATGAGCCTTAAAAACTCTTGAAACCGTAAAAGAAAACTCCGCTGCATCAAAGCTTTATTTACATTAAGAAAAAGAAAACTTGTGTTTAAAGAGTATTATTTTTAACGAAATAGTTGCTTTTAATACGCGTTGTGCATATAAAATGTTATCATTTTATAATAAATTTTATTGACAAAAAATATTTTTTAATATGAAAAATTTGACGAAATTGAAGCGCAAATGAAACATCTCCCAAAACACGTTTTAAAAAAATTACGGTCACCCCTCTTAAGCGCCCTTCTGAAGTGTATGTGCGACGACCCTGATCAATCCCCTTCCAACCAACCTACTGCGTCTCGACGCTCCGCCCTCGTACACTATGAGAGTGTACGCTATGAGAGGTTCCACTGTAGTACTAAAGTCTGAGCAGCCAATTTTCTCTAAAATATCTTTGAAAGATTTCCTCATCACGGTATTACAAAATTATTGACAGAACTACTGAGAGGAACATCAATAGTATAAGCTGGAGAGTTGTAGATATAGATTTCTGTAACCGAAATTTACCGACCTTCAGAAACTATCGATGGATCATGCTGAGCTAGTATCGTGAGCCTTCACGATTTTCAGAAATTACGTCATCGAACTCCTAATTCCAGGAATTTTTGGTGAATTCTAGAAATTTGTCGTCGAATTTTAGAAATTTTATGTTCGATTATAGGAACTGCACATGATCGAGAAGCTTCTAGAATCTTCTAGAATCTTCGATGGTTCGTGTCCGTGCTAAATCATGAAGGATGGTTTCCAGAGCCAGGGACTCTCGCATGACATTTTGGGGCAGCCCCTTGCCCCTAAACTCCAGAGAAGCTTCTAGAACCTAAATACGTGTGAACATAGACAACTGAATGCGGCGGCTTGAGGGCTTAGGCTTTTTGAAGCAATATTTTTCTTAACATCAGTACTGGAATGAATATTTAACGAATAACTATGCATCAGGAGAAGTTAATGATTACATTCTGTGACGTGATTTTTCGATTCACACTCACACGACGACTCCGGCTACCGATACAGATAACGTTCTCGCTTTCCGATTCCCTTCGGTCGCCACCCTGTTCAGAAGCTATACTCTCGGGTTGGTTAGTACAGATATGCCAATGCTCTCGGAAGGTTTCGTTATGGATTAGTGGAGATCGAGGTGCTCGAATCTGCTGTGTGGAGATAGTCTCGACGTACCAAGCTGCCCGGCAGAGGAGAGTACGCGACGGAGAGGTCTCCACGGACCGGCAGAAGCCCGACTGAAATACCGGCGCCCCGCTGGAGATGGGCGAAGGGCTGTAGAGCGGGCGGAGGTTACGGTTTGGATAAAGTTAAGGGCAGGGGAGGAACTCCCTGCTCGAGTTAAGGATGTGTGCCCAGCTGTCGCCCATCTATGTCTGCAACCTTGTCGAGGTGATGGGGCTCTAGTACCTTAACGCTCGGGGAAGCTAATGGCAGACGAGGCGTCGAAGTTCGCGGCCTTCCGGCCCCCTTCGAACCCGCCTCAAAGGGATTGAGTCCGGTAACCCAGGTGGCGAGCGAACAGTGGCGCCTGTGTGTTTTCTGGACTCAGAGAATGAATTGAGGTTATAATGAGTCAGAGCGAGAGCGTAATTCGAAATGATTTAAAAGAAACGGGCCGTTAACCCGGTGCGAGCCAATGGTCGTACTGTGTGTTTCCTGGGCCCACAGTTATAAAGATATATAAAGGGATGCGCCTGGGGACCCGGCGTGAGTAACGAGTAGCGTCTGTGTGTCCTCAAGGTGCAGTCCCCTAAGGGATGGGCCCGTAAACCCGGCGCGAGCTACGGCTCGTGCTTATATGTTTTCGGTGCCCAGACCGATAATGAAGAAGGGATGGGCCCATCGACCTGGCGCGGGCAACGGCCTCGCGTCTGCAGTCCTTTGGGCACAGACCTTACTTGTCGCACCTCCTGCGGCCGTGGTGGTCGTGTACCGTTCTCTGAATGCTCGGGAACCCCGATCCGCTGTTGGCCCGTAGCGAGCGACAAGTTTCGAAAAGACTGCGTCGGAACGTTCCCTAAGGGGTCCATTTCGACATCGAGTGCGCCCCAAAGGGTGAGCAATCACCCATGCGCCGAGCCTATGGTTAGTCGTGGGGCCAAGAAAAGGCAGGCTCTCCCCTGAACCCTGGCTGGGAGTGGTCGGGTGACATTCACCGAGGCAGAGAAAGTCCTTCGGCGGCTCAAGCGGATGAAACCGCTGCGACAGTCAGCTCGGCGGACTGGAGCAAAGATACTGCCACTCGGCTGCGCCAGCCATCCAAACATTCCCCTCCTTTTCCCAATCCCAAGGGCGGCCTATCTCCTTCCGTCTCTTTCCCAGACACACCTAACTACCGGGGGACGGAGGCAGGGGCCGTTCCAACCACGGCCTTCCGGGCCCGCCGCCCTCGTGGCAAGCCACGGTGGGGGCGGAACCGGGTGGTCCAATTAATCTCTATCTATTTTTTTACAGGCTCTAATCGTTCCTTCTTTTCAGGTTTTAATCTTTCTTTTCTTTTCAGATGGGCATCCCGGGGCGTCGCGTTGGTGGCTTGCCACCATGCGGCGGTACCGGGTGCCCTTCTAATCTTTTTATTTTCAGCTAGCGTTGGGATCTCTAGTGTAGGTATAGACGGGTAGGACGTCCCGAATCGCCGGTGTAGGTGCCGTGCCTGTACGATGCACGGCTGCGGGGACGGGAAAAGCAAACACAGTCGCGAACGGTCCGACCCGAGGTACCTGCCGACCCCCCCCCCGCCCCCCGTGTAAGTAGGCTTGGCGCCGCAATGCAGCTCTGCGGCACTCGACGTTTAGTTCCACATTACTCGTGGGAATCCCAATGAATTCTAAAAATCAAAAGGTGAGGAGGAGTTCCCGCCTGGCATCGCGCCTTCAGCCAAGTGGGCCCGCTAGTGGGGAGGTCGGGGAATGCTCCGTCATCGGGTTGCGTGCTCGTAGGGTTACGCGCTCAGTACCGGCCTCCGTCTCGTCGGTAGCGCCTCACCGTGCCGTGCCCGGCATCGCCCGCGGGATACGGTCCCAAGGAAGCAACATCCGGGTTGCTCGCGTCGTTTTGTCTAGGATAGACGAGGTCCCGGGACCTCTCGGTACACGCATAGGAGCCTCGGAGGCTATTGTTAGGCAAATTAGAACCGCGACCGCGAAAGTTAGCACCGCGAACCGACCCCAAACCCCAGCGCCGCCGTCGGTTACCACCGCGTCCGCGTCCGCGTCCGCAATGGTGTTGGCCCTCGCACCCACATCGTCGTGCACGGTCGTTAGACAGAGGGCATCCGGAACCACTACAGGTGTCAGGATACTGCAGTTGAACATGCGTCGTTCGGCTGTGGTTACGGGTGAGGTGCGTGCGCTCGTAGCCAGCAAGCGACTGGCCGTGCTGCTCCTTGAGGAGCCGTACGCTCAGAAGCGGGGCGCGGGCTACGCATTCGACGGATTAGGTAAGGGTACGAGGTTGGCCGCTGACCGCACTTATTACCCGTGGGCGGTGGTGGCAGCCTGTAACCCTAGCTTCGGGATCGTTCTCGTCTCGCAGCTCAGCTCTCTGCACTGCGCGTGCACGGAGATCCTGGCTCCCGGATTCTCATTCTACGTCGTCTCGTGCTATTTTCAGTGCTCTGACGACAATGAGAGGCACCTGAGACACCTCGAAGCGGTGCTACGTGCTCTGAGGGGGGAGAGACTCGTGATCGCGATAGATGCCAACGCTAGGTTGTCACTCTGGGGTCCCCAGAGCACCGACGAAAGGGGGGAGAAATTTGAATCGTTGATCCGTTCGTTTGAGTTACAGGTTGTGAACACTGCGGATCAGCCACCAACTTTCATGGTGGCCGGGAAATCGTCGTTCATCGACGTGACCCTGGTCTCGCCTTCCATGAGTCAGTGTGTTGGCGAGTGGAGAGTGAGAGAGGAATGGACGACAAGCGACCACAACTCGGTCGACGTCAGGCTGAGGGTGCCAAAGGCTGCAGGCAGTGACGGGTCTGCAGGGAACAATAGGTTCGACGTTCGTCGTGCCGATTGGGACCTGTTTGCCCGGAGTCTGAAAGACCTCTCGGGGTCGAGGCTGGAGGCACTACCGCTGACGTCTCGCGACGACGTCGTTAGGGTGGCAGAGACGCTCGAGGTCATCCTCAGGGAGGCCTGCAAAGCGTCAATGCCTAGGAAACGCGCGCTTAGGAAGTCCAACCCGTGGTGGACTCGCGAACTCACCGCTCGCAAGAAGACGTTGTATAGGGCGTGACGCGAGTTTCAGAGGGAGCGATTTGAGGCCTCCCGCCTGTCCAGAATGTCGACTTACCGCAGATTGCTGCGGGAGTACGGCAGGGGGGTGAGGAAGCCTAAGCTCGCTAGCTTGAGGGAGTTCGTCACGTCGCACGGCAACGAGGAGCCCTGGGACTTCGTTTACAAGCACCAGGCGGGCAAGCTCCGCGTTGAGAGGGTGATCAGCACCCTCAGGCGTGGCGACGGCTCAACGATTAGTATGGAGGATACCGCCAGCACCCTCTTGGACGCTCACGTCCCTGATGACCGGGAGCAGGGGGACACACCTGAGCAGCGTGAAATCAGGGACCGGACAAGGGAAATGCCCGAGACCGGCGATTCGTCTCCCTTCACCGAGAGGGAGGTCGCCGGAACACTTAGGACTTTTAAGATTAGGCCGGCACCTGGCCCCGATCGGATCGAGATCAGCGTGCTCAAGGCCGCATTCAAGGTAATCCCCGATCAGTTCGTGCGTTTATATAATGGGTGCCTTCAGTGGGGCGTTTTTCCCTCTGCCTGGAAGGAGGGCTCCCTCAGAGTCCTCCTAAAGGGCGAGAACAAGGACGTGAAGGACCCAAACTCCCATCTGTCTCCTCTCCGTATTAGGTAAGCTTCTCGAGAAGCTAATTAAGCTTAGGTTAGAGGGCGCGTCGGTCGCCCCCGGGAAGATCTCCGATCGGCAGTATGGGTTCACACCCGGAAGGTCGACGGAGGACGCTGTCGTGGAGTTGCGCCTTACGGTTTCCGTTTCCGAGGAGCGATACGTCGTTGCGCTGCTCTTCGACATCTCGGGGGCCTTCGACAACGTCTGGTAGCTGCTCGTATTCGATAGCCTTAGGAAGCGCGATTGCCCGAAGAACGCCTTTAACGTTCTTCTTAATTACTTTGAGAATAGGAAGATAAGTATTCGTAGTAACGCGGTTGAGGTCTCCAAGCGCGCCAGTAGGGGGTGTCCGCAAGGTTCTGTCTTAGTCGTCGTCTTAGTGTGCGGTGAATCTCGTAGGGAACTGGAGACCAAAGGCCAGGCGATAGTGGACCTTATTCAAGGTTGGTGTAGGTTAGCGAAGTTAGAGGTCTCGAAGACCAAGACTGAGGCATTCGTGTTGAAGGAGGTTTTTATAAAGCGGGCTCCCATGGGAAGACGGGGAGCAGCGCATCCGGATAGGAAGCATAGAGCAGTAAGGGCCACTAAAGCGAAGCGTAGTGATAGGCCGCCGACCATCCGACTAGGGGAAACAGGTATTAAATTTAAACGCACCGTGAAATATCTCGGCATTCACTTCGATAGAGGCATGGGGGTAAGCTCCCACGTTAGGTATCTCAGCGACAAGGTCGGGTCGCTGTTTAGCAAACTCGGTAGACCGGCGCTAGCCCAGTGGGGCCTTCGTTTCGGGTCGCTCTCGGCGATATATCGGGGCGTGCTCGTCCCGATGGTCGCCTATGCAGCCACGGAATGGGCCGTCCTTGTGCGTTGTCGCGGGCGTACTTCCCGTTGACATCTTGCTTCGCGAACACCGCGCTAGGTATCAGATTAGAGTAAAAAAGAACGCCGAGATCGGGCAGGTAGTTGTTCTGGGCACGCAGAGCAAACGGGTCGCGTACGGTAAAATCAGGGAAGAGGCATTGCACTTGTGGCAGTCCGACTGGGCGGCGTCGGACAAGGGTAGGATCACATACGCCTTTTTCCCTGACGTGGTTGACAGGCTTGCGGAGGCGCGCTGGGTCCGGCCCAGCCACTACGTGACGCAGGTCCTCACAGGCCACGGTAACTTCCGGGAGCGCCTGGCACGTCTTGGGCTTGCTGATGGCGAGGACTGTGTCTGTGGTGGAGGGTTGGACACAGTTGCGCATTTTATTCTAGGTTGCGCCGAATTTAGCCCACAGAGAGTAGCTCTGCGGGACGCGGTTCAAGACGTCGCGTGGGAATGGCCGGGGGTGGCGTGTAGTCTTGAGTCCACCCCCGAGCTGTTCAACCTATTCGCGAACTTCTGTAGCGAGTGCCTTCCGATTAAGGCACTGTCCGGGTAGGCAGGTAATTCCACATTGGCCGGGGAGAGCATTCCCTAGCCTATCCTCTAGATCGCCAGTGCCGCGACGGAATTAACTTCCGGGATTGCCCCCCCCCCCGGTGATTGTCGGAGTCGCCGGGGATGAGGGCGCGGATCCGCAACCTTCGCGGGCCCCCCGCGCAACCGGGCGGTTTAGGAGTTTCATATCTATCGTCGTTACACTGGGTAGGCCGGGTCCGCAGGGCAGAGTCGTACCGGCTGTCATGCCGGCCCGAACTCATCAATCATTTCACCCCCATCTCATCTCGTCATCGTTCGCACACTGCACCCCCATAAACTTAACTTTGATTTATTTCAGCAGAGTGGCGTGGTTGCCGCCGCTGGGTAGTGGATGGAAGTTTTGTAGCGTATGCCCATATGGGCGAGGTCGCATAGGTGCCGCCCCCTCGCGGGGCGGGCCTTTACATTAACTGTCGCCCGATGCCCCTCACCGAGTCTGCAACCTTGTTGTGGTGGTGAGGCCTAGTACCCGGGTTCCCATATGCTCGGCGAATAACTAATGCAGACGAGGCGTGGGAGTGCGCGCCCTTCCGTCCCCCTCCCAGCGCGCCTCAAAGGGATTGAGTCCGGTAACCCAGGTGGCGAGCGAAGAGTGGCGCCTGTGTGTTTTCTGGACTCAGAGAATGAATGAATATGGGATGTCGAAACTGAAGTAAGGGGTCCGTTAACCCAGTGCGCTCGTAGTGCTGTGAGTTTCCAGGGCCCCATGGTTATATAATGATACAAAAAGATGCGTCTGGGGACCCGACGTGAGAAACGAGTAGCGTCTGTGTGTCCTCAAGGTGCAATTCTCTAAAGGATAGGCCCGTTAACCTAATGCGAACGTTTGCGTCACGTTTGCGCTGCGTGTTTCCTGGGCCCGTGGTTATAAAGATATATGAAGGGATGCAGCCGGGGACCCGGCGTGAGCAACGAGTAGCGTCTGTGTGTCCTCAAGGTGCAATCCTCTAAAGGATGGGCCCGTAAACCTGGCGCGAGCTACGGCTCGTGCTTGTGTGTTTTTCTGGACCTAAACCTATATAGGGGAGTTCGAAATGAATGGTCAGGGCGTGGTCCAGGTCGGGACTTAGTGAGCAGGCCTCCCCGTAGTACCCCGTGGGCGTGGGATGGCCCCGAAACCCGGTTAACGAGGACTGGGTGTTTGGGACCGTCTCACGGCTAAACTGCTCATCCTGCTTACACCGGCAGGCGCTGCTGGATTTTTCCATCGCCATTCTCGGGGCGGTGTGTGGAACTGGGTGGTAGATGGTACTTATGTAGCGTATGCCCTCGAAGACCAGGAAGCATAGGCAAAGTCCCTTCGCGGGACAACCCTTCACATTAACTGTCGCCCGATGCCCTGGGGAAGCGACCGTGAAGGATCTCCAAACTTACATACCGATTCGCTAAGGAACGCTCTCGATTTGGTTTAAAAGGACGACTCGAAGGAAAGAAGGAGTTACCGGCTATAAGGCTCTCGGCCAATCAGAATGATTAGTTCTCGAATTTGGCTATTGTCAAATCAGTCTGTCTCGAGGCACCGACCGAGGTGTCACGAACTGGCTCGCGCTCCCGTGCTATCTGTTGATAGTTTTCTAGCCGTGTTTCGATACGGTATAGGAAGTTCTCGTTTGTTTAATTTTCGCGTGGTTCTCGCAATATCCAGAAAATTCTATGAATTTCCTGTGAGTGTTCCGGAGGTGTAGTGCCGTGCCCACCCAAGTGTCCTTGGGATACAGTTCTCGGCCTTCACAGAATTAGCTGCACCAGCTCCGGTGAGGACTCCCAATTTATTAATTGGTGAACGGATTTCGATCTGTTAAGTTCTCGATTCGTTGCTCTCTGTATCACGCACTATTATCTCTCTCTCTGATTCACCGATGCTACGCACTAAGGTTCAAGGTTACGAAGAGAAGTTCTGGAAACTTGCTGCAGGACTGCACCAGCGATGCGCAATTTTGCGAAATAACGTTCGAGGTCAAACGGGCTGAGGGCTGCCGTCCGAAACCTGTACGAACATGCACGGGACTCGTCGAAGCTTCTGGAAGGCTTTCGGGGGGTGGGGGGGCAAGGGGCTGCCTCAAAACGTCGCGCGAGAGGACCGCCAGCTCTGGGAGCGATCCTTCGCGACTTAGCACGGACACGAACCATCGAAGCTTCTAGAATGTTCTAGAAGGTTCTCGATTGTGTACTATTCCCAGAATCGAGCGCAAAATTCGTGGAATGTGACGTAAAATTCCCGGAATCGAGCCAAAATTCTTGGAATCGAGGGGTCTCGGTGACGTCACTTCCGGAAATTGTGAGCGGACACGTTGCCAATTTAGCACGGACACCCACCTTCGAAAGTTCTAGAGTGTCGGTATAGGTCGGTGCAGGAATCCTGGTCCAGAACCGGCCCAGCTAAAGAAAGCAGATATGGAACGTAACTGGGACTCACAACTTAAAGACTGGATTTCCAATCTCGGCGAAAAACGCTTGTGGGAACCGCAATACGTGAACACAGATACCCTAAATAAAGAAAAGAAAAACCTGTTTAACAAATATAAAAACAACTGCATGGAAAAAATATCGAAAGAATGCTCAACTCAACCTACAGCTGAATGTACCGCAAAATTAGCAGTCTAAACGACTGCGAGGATTACCTGTGATGGCGGATGCCAATATCAAAAACAAGAATAATAACTGAGTTAAGGCTGAGTAACAAAGCACGACTGAAACTATCCCACAAAGGAAACACCTACCTAATAGAGACAACAGAAACGTGCAGTATATGTAATTTAAGAGAAAACGAAAGCTTAGCGCACATTATGCTAAAATGCCCAATTTACAACTACCTTAGAGAACACTATATTAACAAATACTTACCAGCAGGAACGTTAGCTAGTGATAACAAAAAACTGGAAATAATACTAATAATAACGAATACAAAGTAACTAAACGATATCTATCTGTATGTAATCAACATCCTAAAACTAAGATCATTTATAATTAACGAATGAACCACTGTAAAAGAAAAATGTAACGCCAAACGACGGCAAACCCAAACACGACGAAACTCCTTTTGTACAGGCACTACCTTTCACAAAATAAATATCTATTCTATTCTATATATGTATAAGCATCGTTGAAAAAATGCATGTTTTGAAATTGAATATAAATATTATTAAAAGTTTGAAATTTCAATATGACAAATAAGCATTGATCATAATTTGCTCCTGCTAAATTAAAAATCCATATATGAACGGTAATCGCGGTAGGCTCCAGTAATTCTTAGGGCACCCCTGGAAACCAGCTGTTCGTACTTCTGACGCTGCGTTGTCACGGACCGGCAGATGAAACGAGACTTGCAGCCGGCTTTTGACATTTTCGATTGATTTTTTTTTATAAATACATAACTGGAGAACGGGCAAAGATCGCCGAGAACTTGTTTTTACAAATATTGCTTGGAATTGGATTAACACTCAAAAAGTTTAAACACACTCTCGTTATTACTTCTTTGTTAATTTCGTTCACAAATGAAAGAATGTGCTGCTACTCCATAAAAATCCATGTAATATTAAATGTTGAATAACTATTGAACCGGTAAGTCAATCGACTGCAAAAGTTGCACACATATTTACATAGGAAAAATGAACAATCTGTCAAATTTTCATCGTTTCTGTAACGTTAGAACACTATAGCCAGAATATCCTTAAGGTATCATCACAGTGTGACCACCCGAAAATAGCCGATTTTCGCGATTTTTTTTTTAGGTGGATAAGATAAGCTAATGGGTCTAATTTTTTTTTACAAATTAAAGCACCGATAAAGAATACAAAATGATTTTTTTTTATTTCTTTATTGTTTTTATTTGCGGAAAATTGCGTGGAAAAAAATGGTGTCCCATGGTGGCCAAGATAGCGGCCGCAAATATTATCTGAAACGAACAAATCAAAATGATTATTAATCTGTAGGAAACCCACTATGTTGCTACGGAGCTGTCCTGGCATCTTTGCTATCCAAAGAGCTGCGGCGGTTCGCAGTTGCGATACGCTCTGCTTTGTGCTAAGCGGCGAATTCCACGGCTGCCGGTCCTATAGTGACTCCCATTGTCTCGAGGATTTTTAGTATTGGATCATACCCCTCGTTGAAGGTACAAGCTGCACAATACATCGCAATTTCTAGTTTTTTTTTCCACAGTATATATGTTTGGGAGCGAGTTGCCACACACATCGATTAAAACTTTCATTATTGTTTTGAGTGTTTGCGCCCGTACATCTCTCTAACAAATCGCTGCTGGATGAGAATATTTTTCCGGAAATCCTTTGGCGTTTCCCCTTTGATAAACACGTTTTTTCACATGTAAAACCCATTCCTTCTTTTTTACGGTAAGACTGTCACCGTAAGACTTAGCTTCTAACAACATCTTGAAGGTCTTTTTATCTCCGTCTCCAATATAAAAACCGTATTTTGCATTATGTAGTTCCTCCAATCTCTTGAAAATTTCGATCATCCCATCAACTTCCATTTTTCCTGCGCTGCCTTCATGGTACACTATGCCTCGAACTTGACAATGTTCTCTTTTCCCTTCCAAAACAAGCAAACTTTGCAGAAACTTGACTTGACAGCAACGGCCAGTACTTTATTTGTATATTTTCCAATTACAGGCACTATACCTATGCGTGAAGAGAAACCGCGCTTCGACCAAGATCCATCACCAGGCACTGTGAGTATATCCGACGTGTGTGAACCTAGCATCTCAACTATTAGCATCTCACAAATAAACTTCAAATTTATTTGCATCCATCATAGTTCCACAGTTCTTGATAAGTTTTAACAATAGTTCAATTGATTTATCCCTTAAAATCACGTTTTTGAAAAATGAGATGTTAACTTCTCGTACCGCTTGTTAGCATCTCATCAAACTTCATATATATGAGCATGTAGGAAGAAAATCCTGCAGAATTCTATCCCCTAGGAAAGTTATCTCAATAGTTCTAGTGATTAAACCACGTGGGAAACAGTTTTATCATATTTATCAGCATCTCAGCTATACTATAGTGAGATACTGACATTTAAGGATAAGTTCCGGATTCCCTCGCGGGTGGAGTCCACAGTTCTAGTCGCCCTGCATATCCTGGAAAAGAGTTCTAAAAGTTAAAAATAAAAATACAAAGGAAGGAAAAAATAAGAAATGAAAAAGAAAAAAATATAAAAATAACAAATAAAAACAAACAAAAAATAAAAACAAAAAAACAAACATGGAGCCAAATCTTACCACGTCCACGTCGTTTTGTCTGAGTTACGCTGAGAGTAAGATATGTCCTAGTCTAAACAATTTATACAAAACTAGAAAGTCGGTTAATGCTATAATTCATAACCGAAAATCAGCATTTCACGGTCATAAGGCTTGAAACGTCGATAATGATTTTCTTATAATTATTCAGTGATCAACGATAATCCGAATTATTCAGCTGGTTGTTAAAGAATATGAATAATATTACTTAGAAACTGCATTGACGCCAGAATTCATATCAGAGCACGAGCATCTCACTATAGTATAGCTAAGATGCTGATAAACAATTTTTAATAATTATTTATAAATAATGAGAGGTCGGAACTCTTGTCTAGTATATGCAGGGCGACTGGAACTGTGGATTCCACTCGTGAGGGAGTCCGGAACTCACCCTTAGCTGATATGCTGATAAATATCATAAAACTGTTTCCCACGTGGTTTAATCATTAGAACTATTGAGATAATTTTCCTAGGGGATAGAACTCTACAGGATTTTCTTTCTACACGCTCATATATATGAAATTCGATGAGATGCTAACAAGCGGTACGAGAAGTTAGCATCTCATTTCTTAAAAACGTGATTTTAAGGGATAAATCAATTGAACTATTGTTAAAACTTATCAAGAACTGTGGAACTATGATGGATGCAAGTAAATATGAAGTCTATTTGTGAGATGCTAATAGTTGAGATGCTAGGTTCACACACATGTATATCTGCTCGATTTTCCGGTTCTGATTTTTCTTTGGTGCCTGCCTTTCGGATAACGGCCTCGTAAGTCATTTTTACAGCAATTTACAGCGTGTTCATGATTCCATAATAAGTTGTGCTATTGAAAGTTGATTCCAAATCCATCAAAACGGTACAATTTTTGATGCCATTTATACTGGCCGATGCCGAGCATTCGCATTACGAAAATAAATCGACGATTCTTTCACTATTACAATTTTTGCACTTGAGCAATTGTTTTAGCGTGTCGAAAATGAAACAAAATTCGATCAAACAATAGCTGAATGTTTGTTCGATTCTGACCTTGAAGTCTGGATTGATTTTCGCTAATTTTGCTGCCGATGTGTTTGCAAATGTTGTACCGGTCTCTATAAAGTGACAATTTGTTCCTTTGAACCCTGCGGACCTTCTCCTATCGTGTCGTCGATGTGTACTTCTCGAGTCCTTTATATGCTGCCACACAGATTTTCCGGACATTTTTCTCGTAGATCTATCCATACTGGATGTCGAAAACGACATTGGCCAATTTATTCAGCGAAATTGTAGAACTGAATCATCGCAGATCAAAACGTGCACGTGCAAGTAGGAACAGGACAAAAGGAATAATAGTTGATCGGGGGAGCCGGGGCCGGGGTCCCTGGCGCGCTGTCGGAACCGGGGTTTTCGGTGCGCGGTCCGTGCCAGGTCTCACTTTTTCTAAGAAAGGCTGTAGCGACCGAAATAATTCGAATTTCGATCTAAAAATTGGACAAAATGTTTATAACCGTGCATACTATCACAAAATAAAAAAATTGATTTTTTGAAAATTTTACACTGTGATGATTCCTTAAGGGTCCGCGTAAATCACTTTGAATTATCCTAAAAATGTTTCATATTTTAATTCTCTGATAAATAAATTATATAATGAATAGTACTTTGTGGGCTAATTCATGGTGCCAGCGAAACAAAAGCAAGGAAAGAAAACTCAGAACACGCAGGTGCCTATTACACCCGTCCCTCAATTTTCGCGAATAAAAATCGAACAAATTGAATCTGTCAGTATAAAAGGAAAAATATTGGAAATAAAAGCTAGTAAAAGTTTTAGAAATACATGTGCACATATTTATTTCACATAACTTAACAAAAAAAAAAATAAGTAAGACATTTCAGAAAACAGAATTATATAAGTTTTATTCGATGTCACTATCGCAACTGTAATTCAAAAAAAATAAGCCTTTTCTTTTTAATTAGCATAAATTGGAAGTTTGTCCTTATTTTCATTGATAATTAAGATTGCTGCCAATAAAAGTTGTGTTTATTTTGTTCACTTTATATTTGATGCTTGTGATTCAAACTTAAAAGAGAAAATACGTGCCAAGCACCCGGCTTACAAGAGCCGCACGTAACAGTTACTAATTTAACAAAAAAAAAAAAACCACGTATTCATTAGAATTTGACAAGGAATGCAACGGTACTACCCCAGTGCGTTTCATAACGAACACCCAGTATACATATTTGACCACGTAAAATAAGATCGCGTAAATAATTTCTGCGTATAAAAAGTTACGCGTAAACTGAAGTAAATTTACCACGTAAAACAAATACTCACGTAAAAAAATGCCGCGTAATTTGAGGGACGAGTGTATTTTCGTCGCCGCCCCGCTTTCATTGGTTATCTTTAATCGGTTCTCGTTTGAAAACTAAGAATATTTCAATAAAACAAAGTCGCTGCTAGTATCTGTAATACCTCTGGAACACCACCATGCTCCCCTAATGCGCGAATTTTGAAACACCCTGTATAATGAATAGTCTAGAAGGCTAATTCGAACATGCATGGCCAATCACACCACAAAGTTGTTATATATAAATAAAAAAAAATATGTGAATGATTACATCACAATCTTAGAAAAGCGGAAAACTTTATTATATTTCTGCATTTTTGTTATTTGGTTATTATCTGCATGACCATTCATTAACCCATTAAGTACCAAATGGCCACAATTGCAGACAAGTTTTCAACGGATTTTCTTCCTTGCTATTGGTCCCAA
>JARQSW010000763.1:1159453-1339274 GCA_030142375.1 Calameuta pallipes | reverse complement strand
CACCAAACGACCACCAATCGATTAGGCATGATAAAAAGTTAAAAAGTTAAAGTTGTTCGGCTAACTTCACTGAGGTTAAACGGCCGTATTTCACGTATTTGGTAATTAGTAGATTCTCTGTTGGTAGCAATGAAATTCAACACTTTGTTGGTAGGACTGACAAAATATCGCCAAATTACATACTTCAGATTTATCATCGTCTCCTCGCAAGCTCACAAATCCGCGAAAATGTCCAAGAGGAACTCGAGCAACGATTACAGAAAAGGTTTTATTCATTTTATTAGTAATAAAACTCTTCAGTTCTGGTAAATCGTTATTCTATTCTTGTCGTCATATTCCTATTTGACGCTGTACATACTTTAAAATGTTTATTGATCTTACTCGACATACACACTATATTAATTATTTGAAAAAATCGCTAGAATCCAAAGAAATACACGTGAGAAATTAATTAACTAGTGTCATTGTGATTTATTGTGGTTCTGCAGCCATTTGGAAAGTATCGAGCGCTTTAGGGAACGTATGTAACCATTCTATAGCCACAAAAAAATTCTCACGATTATATATTGTATAACGTTTATGGAAGTCATTAAATTTCGTATTGGTACTAGTTAGGATTTTAATGATATATTTTATTTTAATATAGCTGTTGTATATTGCAAAGATAATATTAATTCTAGAGCACACAATGTAATTGTTGCATTGTTACCTGATGATAGCTCGATCACTTTTTACAGCTGGGAGAATCCTAAGAACTTTATGTTCTGAAAAGAGTACAGCTTAAAAATTTCTGGTTATTAAGTCAGTGGCGTTTAACTTGATCTGAACTTTGCCAGTGTTTGACGTTGTCAGGGTCAAGTGCCTACAGAGCGGAGGATGACAGAGAAGACGAGAGAGTTCGGGAAAGATCACCATTGAGATCAGATGAACGTCGAGATTCCAGCAGTCTCTCTCATCTAGAAGCCAAGAAGCAAAAACTGGCCTTTGGCTTTGGAAGAAAACCTATCAGTGCTGAAACCAAAAAGGGGATACAAATCAAATTGGGATCAGCATCGGTTAGTTTTCTATGCTCGAAGATAGAGACATTTACTAAATGTAGTCCTACAGATTCAGAGATACTTTTAACATTGTCCAATTATTCAAAAATGTTTTAAAAAAAAAACATTTTCCTATTTCAGAAGCCTATTTCAAAACCAGCAGCTGTTCAGAAGCCAACAGTAGCATCAGTCTTCAATGCAGATGATGATGATGAGGAACCTGAAGAAATGCCAGCAGAAGCTAGAATGAGGATGAGGAATATTGGGAGAGAAACTCCAACTTCTGCAGGTCCAAATTCATTTGGCAAGACAAAACAGGGCTTTTGTGACTCAAAGAAAATCTTCGAGAAGACATTGAAAAAAGCCATGGAAGAGGCTAATAAATGATTCCTTGATAAACGACGTACCTCACGGCTGTTAAATATATATTAATTTAATATTTACAATAATTACGATGAGTCTTGATCGTTTTTTTAATCGATCATAATTAAGGAGTTAAACTTTTCTGGAAATACGAGCGTCCATTTGTTTCCCAACTATCTTTCTTCTTTTTCTCCGTATCTCTAATACGATTACAAAATAAATTCTGCAATGTTAAATACCAGTCTCTAAGACCTTGTCTGATTAGATTGCATAGTAAAAGGTCTCGTACAAAAAAAAAAGGAGAACAACCAGTAGGCTTGCTCTTTGCAATCTCTGATAATTGTATTCATGATATTACTAAGCCATTGTATTTAACACATATATCACAAAGCAAAAATTAATTTTAATAGGTGAAAAGAACTTGATAGAGTTTGTTAATCGCGACGTTTCTATGAAACTTCTGACGCCTGTGATCATGTCAAGATACAAAAACGATTTTATGAATTATGGATTTTTGCATATAGACATTCATTGGAATCTTGAATTAAATATCATCAACAAATCACTTGAAAATAAACGAATGATAGTTAAAATGTAATAAGGTTTATAATATTACAACCCTAGTGGATATGGAGAAGGTAACAAAGAAGTGCAAATAATGAAATATATTGTCCAAAAAAGCATGTTTTATCTGGTTTTATTTTGAATTAAATATACACATGGTGCAAATCACTTCCTGTTCTGCTGTCCCTGGCGCAAATCCTGCAAAAAACATTGGGCAATTATATAAATGTAATTATTTACTTTATGATCATTAAACAAATCAAAATTACCCTAGGGAAACTGCGAACTGGAGGTGTTCTGATACGACGATCAGCCTTAGACCTGTTACGTACTACTTTGGAGTGAATAGCACACGAGACACAGTAGTGCAATTTTGCATAGAGCTTGGGAAGCTGATAGGATGTGTATACGCTGGCCTCAGTGATATCACGGACAGCAGCAGCTTCCACAATATTACGGATGACGAACTTCTTAATCGCCTTATCCTTTGGAACGCATCTAGCGCAATTGGTGCAGCGTACAGGGTTTACATGGCCACGGCCGTGCTTGGCACGTCCTCCGTTTCTTCGTTTACAAGTCTAAAATTATAAAAATATTTATGTATTAAAACAACAATTAAAAACAGAAAAAATAACCAATCATAGTAATCAGCCGTCAAATGTTTCAGGTTAACAGCGTCTATACACTTCTTAATATGAGAATACTATATTATCAAATAATGAATAGTTCACTTGCATTTCAATTTAATATAGGACAACGATATCACAACTCTCAAGCAGTGATACAGTTCATTAATTAAGGAAATGTGTAAGTTTTGCTGTAGATAATCATAGTATATCCAGCCACATGGCTTGGTCTTGTATACGTCAGTTATATTATAGGAAATATCGCCACTTTCAACCGCACAATTTCTATAAAACGATAAATATAATATTGCTTTTCACTCTGAGTACTAAATTCACGCGAAAATTATTCGCAAAACTACTATATTCTTTTAAATTATTATGAAAGGCAAAACTTAGTTACCATTTTCTTGCGTTAGCCAACAAAGAGAAGCCGGAAGCCTGTTATGGCTGCCAAACTGGGGAAATATAACTGCAGTAGTCAAGCGAAGTATTTACTGATTGTTACCCTAAAAACTTTTTAAAAAATATTGCATTTCCTGTCCAATAGTTTTCCAGAATTACTTCAATATAATCAATTATCCATTATCCATATATATCAATTGTCCATTATGAAGAATAATATTGATTTACACTTCATTAGAAACCACATCTAGGGAAAATATGTAGCAACACTGTCTAGTAAATATATGACGTTAGTCAAATTAAAATTTGTAACTAGATCACATTCCAAATGTTCCAAACCATCTTCGTGTACCTGCGTGAGACGGATAGATTTATAACGGGTGGCACCATTGACATATAACATGGACTACGCGATCCCCACTTCAAACTCCTTGAAAAAATGTCCGGTCGAATAGGCAAAAGGGGACTGAGGTGGCGGCTGATAGCTCTCCTTTTGTAATACTTCCAATGGCTACGTTTTCTCTACTCTCTTGTCCAAAATACCAGTTCATACTCCATCACTATATTTCTATATCTATGGCCAGAGCACACACGCTTTAGAGTGCCACCCGGTATAAATCCATACGTCTCACGGATATCACGCGTAGTATTACTATATATATTTGACCAATCAGAAATGTGACACTGGTTCGAGGCTCTCCGCTCCGTCGACACCGAAATAAAAAATTGGAATTATGAGAATCCTAATACTTACTACTATTATCAATTAAAAATTAGAGCAAACTATAGAAAATATTTTTGGTGAAACATTCCATAAACAATGCATAGAATTTAGATGAATGAGTATTCAGTGACCAAATAATTTATTTAGCAGGTAATTAAGTGGGAAAATGAAGAAACGTGGCTCTGATTTTCATGGTGTTATTATCAGCACATGGAAGTTTTCCTTTTGCATAGTTAAATATACGGAGTGTCAACAACGGTAAATAATAGAAGTGGATCCAACAAGGGCTGCGATGGGCACGCATTGAACCACGGTGTACTAAACTTAAATTAATAATATTTTATAATACAATCGAGTAATACAGTAATAATGGGTATTATTACAATATTGTAAAATATCACAACAATTAATATTTGTCTCGCGTCAAATGAACAAAAGACTGCTCCGTGCAATGGGTATACGCAGATTTGTTTAGGGAATCACACAGAACTTTTTATTTTAATCTATCTTATTTATTTTCGTTCGAAACCGCCTTACTAAGCGAGAAAACTACCATTGCACGGCATAGACACCCATTAGGTACCGCAGCAATAAAGAAAAAATATATATATAATTTTATATACAAAAGAGGAATCGCTCCGTATACTCCCAGGCATTTACTTTGTTGCTGTTGTTGTCTTAATATAATTCCTAAATAAATTAATTCTCATTCGAAAACGGCCACTGGTTTCAATTAACGATAATATCGATCCTCGTGCGTCATGAACGAAGGAGAACGCACGGATATTGTTGTATAAAATAATTTAAAGCAAATGACGAGTCATCGCAACTTTACCATGACAATCTTTCACAAAATCCGTGCATACACGGTATGTCTGTGTATTTAACTTGCGCGCAGCTTTGATAATGCAATATTGTAGTACTGTAACTCATTAAGCGTACAGGAAGGCCGTACGGTGACAATAATACATACTTGCCCATTCTCCCTCCATCCCCTTTCAATAAATTAGGGCGAGAGAAATGAAAGATTCTAGTCCTTTTTCTTCAAAAATTGATTTAACAATACTGTTGTTTATTTTCTGCGATCACTGAAAATAGAATCGTTCGACTTCTCACGCCGTCATAAAATAACGCACGGAGAACGTCAGTCCCAAACAAAAAAAAAGGAAAGAAGCCAAGAATCCGGCGAACCCCTCAACCCTTAAAACTAAAACAAATATATAGTAAACAAGGTTATCCCGTGAGAGGCTCATAATTCCTAGTGCGTCAATTCCATCTTCGTCTGTCTTATCTCTTCACAATTTCTTGCTACTGTTGTTTTGTCCAGTAAGGTGATAAATGATCGGCGAAATAATGGCACTCAGGTATGGTTTGGAAGGTTGGCGCATGCTTGCACGATGATGCACAATACAGGATGTACCAAAAATCACCAGCCACAGTCCCACATACATAGTGATTGTTAAATCTGTATGTAATATTATCGCCGGGTTTTGCACAGCAGCACTAGTAAATCTTTATTCTTCGTTATCAGTCAAGAGTCACTATTTAAATATCCTATAATACTGATCTATAATAATAGCATTCGCAAATGACAAGCTATAGCAGAAAATAAAATCCCATCTGCGCCAACACGAACTATACTGCGTCTTGCATTGAATGGTGCATCCGCCACGTTATTCACTGACATGGCGTGTGATTTGTGGCTCGTCCTGTACGTACAAAGCACGTTTGTAATGTTTTTCCACAAATTGGTTGACACTTTAAATAGTTTCTTGTCTTTTCATAGAGTTTTCATTTCTTCTTTCTAATACAGGGCGAACAGGGGTTGGATTCGCGCACCACGCACGCATGCACACATAACAGTCACGCATCCCTCTCACACAAACAGCCTCCACAATATATAATCATAACCGACAGAGCAGTATAGTGTATTCACCGTAATACGTAGAACTCGCATTTTTATAGAACGCCAGCCATTTAACTACGTAACAATCACTACGCTGTATATACAAATTGCTAAAGAATAGCTGGATTGCACCAACCATCGGAAAGTTAGTTAGTCTTGAGAAAAAGCTCCAGTAGCATTGGTGACGATGATCAGACACAGCAACAAATACAGTCTCGGTTATTCGTATTTAATATTGTAGTCACTGATTCCGAGTGTTAAGAATCCAAACGAGACGGGGACGACACGAAGATCAGAAAATCGAGCCGAATCGCAAAGAGAACGTGTAAGAAGGTAAGCGTTGGTGCAAGCGCAGCATTATTCTCTCTTGAATATATTAGTTAACACTTATTCGACTCGAACGACAATTATCGCAGCCAAATCCATTATAGTACAGCTATTATTGTTTCGTACTCGTCCTAACACCACTCTAAGTATTGACTAAAGCTCCTCAAGGCGGTAACACGGCAGGCTATGATGAGGTTATCTTGTGCTCCGTCGAACAATTGGAAGAGAGTTAAAAGCCCCATCTTGTCTTCTGTGTGTATGTCTCTCTTTATCTCTATCTTTCTTTCTTTCGTTAAATAAAGATCATTTCTCTCTCTCTCTCTCTCTCTCTCTCTCTCTCTCTCTCTCTCTCTCTCTCTCTCTCTCTCTCTTTCTCCGCTCACAATATGTCTCTCTTATATTAAGCTTTCTTTGTCCATCCTCTTCCCTAACTCTCCCTACCCTCCAGAGCCACGCTTAACCATAACTCATACAATGCGTCGCTTATTTAAGTTATAACGAGCCTTTTAGTTTTCATTATACCTCTTTTTCGCTACGTGTAACTTGTGTGTGTTTCTTGTGTGTCTCTAAAATAAGTAAGCTTTCGGATTCCTTTAGAAGATCCCGAAGATGCCTTTCTTCAACCTTGAGCTCTACGTACACTTCCTCCTGGTTTCTCTTTACTAACGGAGGAGCCACTGTTCCTTCATTTTCTTTAATTCAGTTCGTCTTCTTCGTTACTACCGGGGCTCGCAGGTCTCATAGACGAGTTCCGGTACCAGAGCCAGAGAGAATGTTGTGCCAGCGGCTGGACGTGTATATTGCCGCCTGGACGTGTTCACATCGTGTTACCTGTTATTCTCCTCCATTACGACCTGCTTGAATACACCTGCAGGCATTTGGCTCTTGACTTCGTGACTCCCTAGGGCCGTCGTACCATCCTTTCCAATGAACAGTTGTAATCCCGATGCTAAAAAGAAACAAGGAATTCATAAAGGAAAGCAAGGAAGGGATTAATAAAATGGACATACAAAATTATATCTTTGTCTCCCTTGTCACAATCGAATATTTACTCACTTTCAGCACTTTCGAGGTCGGATTGCTCCAAATTTGTAGCCTTTAGTAGTTCATCGATAAGAGAGTCGGGATTCGGCCTGGTCACTTCGACCCTACAGAGAACTGTATTACCAGTACCATCCTCTGCCTTTTTTCTGCGCTCAAGAGCAGCCTTCGCCCTGTCCAAGGATCCCGTTTCGCTCAGTCCTGATCCTCCGGAGGGATTTCTATAGCGTTACAGATAGAGAAATAAGTCCTGGGAGTCATTCAGTCGTTTCATAACGTAAAGAACACAGATGAAAGAGTGACCGAGCGAGTGAGAGAAAGTGAGAGGGAGGAAGTGAACAGTGAATTCGAATTTAATTATCAATAGTTCACACAACATTAGAATAGAATAGTCAATGAAAATAAGTGCAAGATAGTGCTCCGTCCAGTTCAGTTGCCGCACTAATGCAAGCTTGAAGTAAAACGTATCAATAAAAATTGTACTGAACCGTAATGAAAAGTAGTATGGTAATTAAAAAAAAAATTACTAATCCAACGTAAAGGGTGATTGATGCAAATCCATAGAATTCAAAGAATACACATGCAATGAGTGCATGCACAAGTTCATCAAAAGTATGCACACAAGGGGTCGCGACAAAAGGTAGTTTAGAGTTCAAGAGAAGTCAAAGCACACTTCTGTGTTTTCCACGAATCGAGCAGCTTCCACGAAGCTTTCCATAAATTAGAGCAAAGTGCTACATACATGTAAATATTTTTTGTGAAAACGTGGAAGCTTCTCGATTAAAAACAACGAAGCAACGTGATCTACGAGCAAGCTCACTGGCAATGATAAGGAGAAAAAGCTCAGGCTACACTCGGAGGTAATAGCGTAGTAGGACTTGGGACGAAAGTTAAGAGAAAAATAAATTCTCCAATCGAATAACTTTTTAAAGCAAATTCGAGAGTGATTCAAAGAAAACATTTATCGTGAAATACGAGGCATTTTTCTTTCGTATGAAAAAAAAAACAAAAACAATAACATGTAAAGTGACGTAATCGTTGACTTTCGTACAAAGCCCAGGGCGTTATATACGAGACACGAAAGCATGGACTGACGGTGGGGTTATGCTGTTTCGGCGCTGTGCAGTTGCAGGTGCGACTTCAGGTACTCCTAAGGAGGACTCTTCGGAGTCCGGGCTGGTTGCAACAGTAGCCAACTTGCCCCCAGCCCCATCCAGCAACTTACGATGACCTCCGCCAATTCCCCTGCAAGGATTCAAAGCCGTCCTAACTAAAGAAGCCATCGAGCTAGTGAAATTTCGAGCTTTGCACGCGGACAAATATACTTCATCCGAACACCTCCACCATTTATGAAATAAATTAACACGTTCGCCGTGACACGATAATCGGTCAAAAATTTATATATTAAATATGTGTGTACACGCAGCGAACGTGTTAGGCCTGATACGCCTGACAGATATTAGAAAAACATACCTGGTGTATTATATATAAGAATTTCACTATTGGTGCTTCTGTGTACAGTGTGACATTTTATTATTAAAGCGTGATGTCGTCAACACGCAGACGCAAATTAACCATGAGTTATGTCAATGCACGCTCATGCAATTAGTTGTTAGATGTGAGTGATTGAGGAAATTTTTAAGTCGCAGCATGTATCTGGTACTATGGACAATAAGGGAGATAAACAGCCGTGTAAAAGCTTAGCCCGGGGGTCTCCCGAATATCGTGACCTCATATCCTATGCTTGTACCCCACTCTATAGAAGATCGATCA
Source organism: Calameuta pallipes (assembly GCA_030142375.1). Taxonomy (NCBI): domain Eukaryota; kingdom Metazoa; phylum Arthropoda; class Insecta; order Hymenoptera; family Cephidae; genus Calameuta; species Calameuta pallipes. Next base: position 1,330,511 of record JARQSW010000763.1, on the reverse strand, counting down.
AACAGAGGGACGGAAACAAAAGCGACTGAAGGGATATGAGAAATTCAGGGACGAAATTAATCAAGACACACAAAAAAAAGAAAGGCTATCCACCAGTAGATTCCATCGCGATACGAGGTGATAGGACTGAGCTGCTGGTTAGAAAACTCGAACGGCTCGTACCGCTATAGAAACTGGTTAGACTCTCCATTCACACCGGATATCACGACCGCGTATTACGGTTCTGTAACATGCTAAAAAAATTAATAAGATATCGAGGATCGATAGAAAATATTCAAAATTAAAAACGGTCGTTATATCCTCAGAGAAATACATGAGTGCGAGAAACTAGCAGTAAACACGGCAAAACGAAGAAAGAGAGAGAGCTAGAGAGCTAGAGAGAGAGAGAGAGAGAGAGAGAGAGAGAGAGAGAGAAATAGAGAGAGAAAATAAAAATAAAAAAAATGTTATTTTTGTCAAAAGTAAAAATCGACGTGTACCGTTTATGCATGTCTTTCTTTCTTTCTTTCTTTTCTTTTTTTGAGAAACTCCATGATGAAGGACCTACCTGAGGGTCTGGCCCGCCGTCGCGGAGAGAAGCGAGGCTCTGGGAGTGTCAGGCCTATGAAGAGGATCTGGAGAGGATACTGCCCTAGCCTGATCGACGAGTCTCAAAACGGGACTGGTTTTGCCCTTCTCGATACAGTCGCAGGTTTTGGAAATACCGCGCCAGGCCGCGTGACCCAGTTTCGGTCTCCACTGACCCACGAGCTGCGTCGATTGGCCGTTTTTATTGTCATCCCGGTTTGAATTAGCGCCCGAGTGCCGCAACTCCGCGGGACCGCCGCCATCGATCTCGTCCTTGGATAGATTATTGTTCTCTTTAAGAGTGCCGTTCGCGAGATCAGTGCAGTTAACGACGGCAATGTTCACGTTCACCGCTGCGACACTCGAGGCTTCGCGAATCTTCCCCATGTCGTGCCTACGCGAGGATATGGGACTGGAGGTCGACCAGAAACGGTTACGTGGATTCATCAGGGTGAGGGATGGTGAGGGTGGCGACATGGGATACTGACTGGTAGGTATACTGCTGCTACTATTCGTTGTGGTTGTCGTTACGTTGGTACTAGTTGATACGGATTCGGGTTTAGTTAGATTAGGCTGATGATTTTGGGAGGGAAGGGTTGGTAGGCGTGGTGCCCATACCGGCCAAGAGGGTGACCTATAAAGATCACAACACAAATATCGTTCAGCATGCAAAATCATAAAACATATATATTCCTTACGCTGAGTAATAATGCTCGAAAGAATACAGAGGATAGAGTATATGTATGTAAAAGTAATAGATTTCGCGATTTGCAAAAATATAAGAGAAACGACAGGAGTAATCGATATGTGTATGTATTGCTAATGACAACGTAATCATACAAGAGGGATGGGGTAGGCTGAAAATAAAAAAGGCTGAAAGAGAAGATATAGATAAAAAAAATAGAGAGAGAGAGAGAGAGAGAGAGAAAAAGGAGCGAGAGAACTGAGCAAATATTTTCTTTTAACTACCATCCGTGAGTATCGTCACAGTTCCAGTATATAAATATGCATCTTGGACTCGCAAATATTGGAAATCGACAAAGCGACTAGCATCCAGCCTCTGTGTTAATTCGATGATCAAATGTATAACGTTAGTATTGTTAGTAATTACGGTGAAGGTGTGTATTTATCATTTGTTCCGTCCACTTTTCCTCACAATTATTAGTATCCTCAAGTATATAGTCGGTGTATGTACAGCGTCGCGAGGATAGCGATAGTACTGAGATTAGAGTCATTAAAGCCGAAAAGAAATATTAATGTACAGAAATGTTTGGCAGAATCCAGTAGTACCAGGTTAACCCCGTCGACATTGTGTCTCTCTAACAATTTAATAAGACCAAAATGAGATAGTCATTTTCCCTTTCCTTCCTTCTATATGGCAAATCACCTGACTCTTCCTTCCATCTATTCTCACCTGATGTGTCCACTATCGCCGCTACTGCTCTGCCGACTGTGCTGACTGTGCGAGTTCAAGGACCCATATCCTGATCCTTTGCTGAGCTGACTGGTATTGCTACTGTTGCGCGAATGACCCGATTCCGTGTGCGCTTCGGTCAGACACTCAACAGGAAGTGACGTAGGTACTATTTCGCTGAGTGTCATAGGATCATAGGTCTCTGTACCACTCAAGAGTTCTAGAAGAACAGACCCAGATAAAAATTTCGTTGTGTCCATCATCTTCTAAGATTTTAACATGCAGAGAACCAAAAAATACTAATGGCAGTATCGATCATAGAATTTACCGGAGGAAAAGAGGGCAGGCCTCTTTTTCGGAAGACTTCCAAAACCGCTACTGGCACTAGCTATACTTCCGGCCAAGGAACCACTAGATACATAGTCGTCACGATTACTACATCTTTCCGAGCCTATCACTTCGTCGCCAGCGACACCAGGTACACCCGGTACTCCAGGAACAGCCAGCTGAGTGTGCTTCAACGAGGGCGATGGTCTGAAAAGTCATGTTTCCATCAGACATCATTCACTGATTTCAATTATACGAGTAGTATAATTGACTCTTTAGGATTCTTTTAAGATCAATGACATTAACGTACACTTTGAACAGGATATCTCCAGACAGCATGTTCATCTTGATAGCTACCCTCAGCATGGAATTGTCCTGTCGATGCCTGGCGTCGTATCCTTCCAGTAGACATCTTCTTCGACAAAGACCAGCTCCCGCGAATTCCGCGAGGTTTAGATCGGTAAAGCCGAGCTTTTGGAAGGACCTGCCTCCCTTGAGTTCCTGCAAACGATAGGAGAATGAGATATAAGTGGTAAGCGAAATCTGATATGTTGATCGATGAGTAATTCGATATCGTAATCTAAATTAACTTGCTGACCGCGGGAATTAATTAAGGCAATGATCTAATGCATAATCAGTAATAATACCGATGATACCTCGTGACCCCAATGACCGCAAACCATGACATAATGCAATTTTCAATCCGCGTCTATGTAACACGTCTATTCTAAATTTGGCTGGATCATTTATATCAATTAATAACGAAGAGCAATTACATGGGTCATGACGCACAGGAAAACTCGCATGCGGATATCGAGCTGCTGGTATATAATATACGATTTCGTCGATTGCATAAATTAATTAAATAACTTTGCCTAATAACCGGCTGGTAAGAGTTTCTGAAAACGTTTGACATTTCAGATACACGTTAACTCTCATCGAAAGTAGCCACTTAGGGGCAAAGTTTCCAAAAAATAATGAGCCTCGTGGTTGACATTAAAAAAAAAATCACCGACAAATCCGGTATTTCAAATACCCGATAAATAAATGTAAATATATTAAACTTGGAAGTTATGTGTAAAAGTTAATTGGACGCTTTCGATACACAGTAATTAGAAAGTTAATATGTTATAAACAATTATTAAAAATTACCTTTCTCACGGATATCCTTAAAATACAAGGATCCAGGACTCCGGTCGAAGCATTGGCACTCATCTTGCAGACAAACTCGAATTTTGCGTTCCACCTCACGGTGTGTTCCTGAACCTCTTCCCTGGAAGATGAAAAAAAGCCAAAATGTTAAAACAAAACTAGCAAGAAAACCAGCCACCGTTACATTAAGAATCCTTGATTGATTTTCCGTCTTACACTAATATTATTGTTATTGGCATTGAGTAGAAGCAAGTGATTCATCATAAATTTCGAAGACCTTGCCAACTAAGTGTATTAATAAATCTACAGCAATGAATTATCGTCCGGTTACATCCACTTCCGGTACGCTCGATTCCGTCTATAATTAGTGTAAACGAAAAAACAAAGAAAATCTCCTAAATTCAAAAATAAACCCCAAGCTCAATCAGTTCTCTGTGACGGTAATTCCCTCGAAACAAATAGCCCAATTGTGGCTGATGTAAGCGAGGTGGAACCTGGTGCCAGCACAAAGCTAATGCCTTAACGAGATTAGGCATTAGACAAGAGCGACTTAGTCTGATTTCCTACGATAGACTCACGTCAAGCATTTAGCAAGAACATTCTATCCAGTTTGAATATATCAAGTAGCTACTGCGAAACTGGAAAACGATAAGAGACTTGAAATTCGCGTGGGCCTAGCGTAGGACTGCTTATTACTCATCAACCGATGACATTGTCGACAACGTAGATAACGTAAACTAGGTAACATAGAGACAAGATAGACATAATTATCATTAAGAAACAATATTATGTAAATAAAAACGAAGATACAAAAATTAGGCCAATGACAAATATTTGCTTTATTAAATGGAGAGAGAAAAAAAGATATATTAATTCAACGACCATAGTCGACTTTTAAAAAAGGACGTGTCCCAGCATCCTTACCGGAGCTGATCATACATCGGAAGATCAATGAATTCAACTATCCATTGAATATAATAATACGTCGACTGTATCCGACTGCGTGGTAAAGATTATGGCCGACAGTCCCTGGTATACCGACTTCACAGGACATAAACCAACAAGGAACGTTTCATCTCGAGTAATATTTTCGAGACGTAATAGCGGCGCAGCAGTTTCATTTTACTTGGAAAAAGTTCTCGATAATAATCGAGCTCGGATCGATTTCTGAGAAAAGATCCCTTCGAGCGTTCTCCCAATATTCCCGCAGGATGTCCTGGTTAAGCGGCTTGCGAGAGAGGCATTAATGAAATCACAGTAGCGTACGAACGTAGGAGGACACCCGGGACAATTATTTCTCCGCGAAAGCTCCGGGCGCGATATCTCAATTTCATAGTACGGAACAGGGGTGGCTGAGAAAGCATTGTCTACCCGAGACAAGCCAATTACCGTGGAAACCAGGCCACGGGTAGCACCGAGCAAACCGAATCCGGTTCGTTCCATACATAGTCGACTCAAACGCCACTGTTGGATTTTCGTTGAACTATGAAAAAAAAAAATCATTAACAACTAACACGGAAATGATCCGAGCTACGATAAGAATGCGTAAACAAGAAACGCCTTCGTTTAGATATTATTTCCCCTTGGGACGATACAGGGTGGTTTATGAGTGTCGCTATTACGAAAGGTTTAAGCACGACTACAACGTTTATTTACGAGCTGTCGCGTAGCAACGTATTCAAAACAAAACGTTCCTGCTATCTCTTGGTCTTGGCGAGGAAGACAAAAAATTAGTATCGATTGCAGCCGAAAGCGGAAATATAGACCCCTTTCCCGTGCATCGAGAAAGAACGAAATCGTTATCTTTGAATCGCGTATTCCTAGGCTGTCATCTATGAAGAGAAATAAAGAGAAGATTTTGTCTAAATACATATGCACGGGTCAGTCGAAAGATTTGTGAGATTCTAGGTATACGGGACTTTAGAACGATATGCGCTACGGAAAGTTGCGAGGATTTGATGAAGAGAAATAAAGGAAAAGGGAGGCGCACAATGATCTCGCAGTCTCTCCCGTAAGAGTGAGAGTCGTTCGGATCGTCAGAGACGAATGAAAGATGGCCACTGCAGTGCCGGAGGAGAGTTCTCGCCCGTTTTAGCGAGTCGTTCCACTGCTCCAAATATGTCGGTCGTGTTGGCAAAGACTCGACTCTCATACGCGAGAAAATGCAGGCTTAATATATACATATATACAAAGTGCAGCAATAACAATATGATTCTTTCACAAGCTATCAATTTGTAAAGGACGGATAAAATTCATTCAATCAAGAACTTGCATCAAAATCCAAAAACTTTAATAATTAGTTGCAGTCAATGTTGTACTCAAGTTCGCACACATTCGAATTTCACGTTACAGTAACAAGACTCGCTATACCATCAATTTAGAGATAGCCCCTATGACCTTTGGCGATGAGAATTATTTGAACCTTTATTTTTGCACTTTTTTCACGGAGCGCTGAGTATATTACGACTTGCGTGTCATACCGACGTCGTTTAAGTGAACTATATACGGGTCGCTTCAGAAATCTTTCTTTCTCTCCTTTTACCCGCAGTCATTCTCGACTGCAAGAAAGAACTCTTTAGAGGCGACTGTAGTAATAGAATCAAAAAGCGTGTGTGAAGTAGAACAAAATGGCGGTTCGGTTGTACGGACGAGAAAAATGCTAAAAATGGATCTTTTTTTACATGCGAGATTACATCTGGAAGCCACGGAGCAATCAGTTTCAGTATTCAGGCTGCAATGTGATTCTCCACACGAGGCGATAATTGCATGGGTGACATTCGCTAAATGGAGATCGCCGTTCTCGTAGATAGATGTTAGGTAAACTTGAGTAAAAAGTGAAGGAGCGTAACCTGAAAATTTACAAGGAAAATGGATAAGCCGGGATTATGGGCAGTAGGCAAGCAGACGGTAAACTTTAATCTATAGTCTCCAATGAATTTTCCGGTCGTGGTTTAATAAAGCTAAGAGATTAATAAATCTTGACGACATCGCGTGGGCCTGGAAACCCACCCTTATCTGCTCTGAGTAGTATACCGTAAGCGTCAAGTCAACTCGTATTACCTGACCAGGTCGATAATCGTGTTTCTTTACGATGTCCCATTACTAAATGGCAGAACTCGATTCAAATATACTATAGGTACAGTCGATTCGTCGAAAAAAAAAAAAAATAAGTATGCATCAAGATATCCTCTTTTCCCATTTTTATACGTAGCCCCCCGCTTTGCTAGATTTTTCCGACTCTCCGAAGCCCCGTTGGAAGCCATTACAAAACTAAATGATATACTATTCCGTGAAACAGCCTTGAAACAGCCTTGCCCACGGCTACGCATTTTATCCACGTAGCAGACAGATAGCCACGTAGCACGCATAGAGCAGATTGTATAACGGGCATTACGAAAAAAATATATATTTATTCTCGACGACCAATTTCATTGGTTAACAATGACGGATATATCTGACGTTTGAGCTTGTGGTTAACGCATCGATAGCTAAAAATCAATTTGGAATTTGTCTACGTCACATGTATATGTATCTTTATTATCTTATAAGATTATCACGAAGCCGTGTTTTTCGCACTGTCAATCCAATGCCTAAACCGTTCACCGTGTTAGACATAGTATCCACAGTAATAGCCCGTGCACAATGAAGGTAACTGTAAACCAAACCAGCGTGACGTGTCAAGAATTTATCGATAGAAAGAATTGACCACTGTATCACGAGCAGACTCAGCTATACATATAGCTCGTGGAATATCGGACGATTGATTAGAGAAAAGCAAAATATGAAAAAAAAAATGGACACTTTCACGTTATACAATGGACGACTGTAAGAATGGTATACATTTTGCAGCCTCTTATGACGTAAGCTCTTGGATCAATTGAAATTTCAAATTAATCATCGATTACATGAACCTTGACCTTGAACTTTCGTTATCATTCATCCTGCCTCCGTAAATTCTATTTGGCAGGTCGCAACGCCTACGCGGGATCATTAAAACAGTATATATAGTACGTGTGACGAATATGTAAAGAAGGATATTTTCCGTTAAACGTCTTTGTCCCACTGGAAACACGCTTAAGCGACTGTAATTTTTATTAGTCGTTTATCTGACATTATACCTCTGCCACCGCCATATGGAACTAGAGATGAAGCACAGAATCCAAACGTCACTGGGCGGATCCGTATAGAATTGTAAATAGACACATTCTTGTCGACTAATTGAGTATAAGTTTTTTCAAAGTTAAAATAACACAGCTTACACAGTATACATAAAACATACGAACTCTCGTAAAGTTTGAGGATAATTTCGTGTTAGGCTCGTGCATCCCATATAACGCAATGGACTATTATCGAGTTGGCTCTAATCGAGTCGCACGCGTCTAAATTGGTAAAGAGAAACAAATAGGAACCGTTACGCTACTGGTTTTAAACTTAACGCGCTACTTCCTGAATATCCCACCTACTACCGCCAGAGCGCGCACGTGGTCTACTGTCTAATAATAAGCAGTAATAAAGTACATCTAGAATGCTTGTAGATACCTAGCTACTTCCTATTACTTCCTAGCTACTATAAGAAATACAATAATAAAGACCGCTATTACGTATACGTAAGACAGTATAGAAAGTAAAAAAGAAATACCGGTATATATACCTACATATATACACATATATAAATAAAGTCTTCCTTAGGCGCGTTCGCATTAAACTCGTGTCAATATCGTAATTGACATATGGATTTCGCTGGTGTCCATCGCGAACGACGGAGGTCGTTGGCGTGGACGATTCTGTGAAAACTTTAAGCAAACCTAAAACCAGAATTCTCAATCGATTCTAGAAACTTCCTTTCTCTCGCATTTTATATACAGTTACGCCTAGCTTTATTTTTATTTTTTTCGTCCGCCTTACTTCACTTTGGCCGAGGCCCGGTCCCGCTTACATAAGCCAATTAGGGAGGAGGATGAAAAGTGAAGGTGGATACGCAGCGTGACGATTATAACACGGTGTCTTGGTGAAATTTCCCCCTCAAGCGAAATTCAGGAAAAAGAAAAGACTTATTTACACAGTCGAAAGGATATTTTCATTGGCACTCGCGAAACCGTCATAATGTACGTATAAAATATCGCGACAATGAGACTGGTGAAATATCTGCCGTATGATTACCAAAGTCCCCTAAATCACGAGTATGAAAAAATTTCGTTAACCAGTAAAAAAATTTTTTATTAGCTTACACAAACAAGAAATTCCAAAAATTAAAAAAATAAATAAATTTCAATTACGTTATCAATTTAACGTATTATTTAACATCGGTTGCCACATGCCACTTATGACTGGCATGTTCCTATATATACAAATTTCGCTGTCAAAATGCTGTTAAATTTGACACCTTGTTTTCTATAGTATTTACACAACAGCCGACGAGCAAACTGATATACAATCGTTATCAAAGATTCCTCTTTTAATGAGGACACGGTCAACGAATACAGTGAATACCAGGAGAAGCGTCAAGGCGCCACGCATTGCATATCTCTTTAAAATGCAAAGCATCCTGGGACCAATCAATGCAATAGCGACAGTGTTCGACTTTGGGCCCAATGCCAAAGTAGCAGCGAATTCGCACGACCCAGACTAGACATTCTAATCAAGGCTGCGCGCGACTTGTCGCCTTCCTTCAATCCCTCGATCAACCTTCCACCCATTTAATTAGCAGATAACGGGACACAATTGGCGCGTCGCCGCGGTCTCGACCGACTCTTGCAAAAATGATACTACATGATCACAAGGGAATGTGAGAACTCGGTAAGACCGAATTTCCATTGGAACTTACAAGCACGCGCGTAAACGTTCCACGCGTTACATACGGGCTAAGGATGTTCCCCAAATGATAATCCCGCTGCCAGTAGTATAAAATAACACGGACCGCGCGAGGGCTCATGGGATTTATCTATTCCACGTAAACTAGCGAAAACCCAGATGTAAAGCGAATAACACGTATATCAGAGATTCGCCGTTGGCATTGAGCTTTCAATGTAATGGGATCCTCCGGTTGCCTGAAAAGTTATTGCCATAAATTCGAGCGAGTCTTGGATTCCAATAGGATTGTGTCAAGTCCATAAGTATAAGTTGCATCATTACCAGTTGCTACTAGGAACAGTCGCTGCCGCCCACTTCTATGCAGTAATCGCGATACGCGCAGGGTACGCTGGGTATCTCACTGTATACCGTGTATATCTATATATACGTGCAGCGTCGACAGTCGAAGCGTTCGGTAATTTCGTCACGACGACGTTTCGCCGCGTTGTCAAGAAATAAAAATAAATCTGACATTGGCAATGGGCTAAGAGTATTACGAACGACAGTAACGATTAACAAGAACGTGATAAAGCAAAAGGTGTACATTTCCGTTGGAACTATGTTAGCGTTAATGAGTTCAATTAATGATACCTCGTGCAATAAAATGATGTCGTTATAAGTATCGGTTGACTGTGTTAAGGACGAAAGGCAATGATACGGAAAAAAGTAAAACCAGACTCGAAGGCCGTAGCAGCCTAATGTACTGAGCACGTGTACGAAAAGTGGCGGCCATTGCTCCCCCCTCCCCTGCCGTTGCTATACTTCTTATCCGTGATACTCACTAATTATTTTATCAAGTCGTCTGTCTGGACAGACAGATATACATATTATTTGTGTATTGTGACTGTGTGTTGCTTATGAGTACACACGTGATGCTTATACTTGTAAGCGCATGACGATGGAATTAAAAGTACGATCAAATGTAAGAAAGTTCAGTATACGCGATATCCCCATTGCAGCAACCTACCTGAGTTCACTTTAGGATAAACGTGCTGCTGCATTTATAAACGACATGTTGAGATATATATATATATATGTATATTATATCAATATATTATATATTATATCATATGACTCGGATGAGTTTGCACGTGTTGCTATAAATGATGTAGGAACTTTTCGAGTATCTTTTTTTCCTCATCCGGTGATAGTCACGACTGTCTATCGGGGCGTTTTTTTTAATTGGTCTCTTTTTTAAACATTTTATCTCTCTCGTTCTCTCTACTGTTTCCCTCGAGTGATATCGCATGTCGCGGTTGTCCGGTGTTTTCTAAGTTGATAGACCCATAATGGATTTATGATGCGACCAATACGATTTGCAGGCGAGGAAACGTAGTAGACAAAGAATACAGGGAAAAAACGTACCGAGTAAATGATTAAAAGTACGCTAAAAATAGACGTTGCCAATTATTGGTAGCTAACTACAGACGGGCGTGGATACACACTGTTAGACATTCTATTGAAGTGTATTTTGCTGTAAACAATGGGCGATTTGTCGAAGGGTTTTTCGGACAAGCTGAATTTAAGTCGGTCAGCTATTAGAGAAGATGACAAGGCTCTCTTTCTATGTGGACCATATCGCGAGCTCATAAACGCTCCCTCGGTATTTCTTTTGCGCTTGAAAATGGCCGCCCTGCCGTTTCTCATGCACATTATCAGTCGATTAATGTCGACCAACGTACAAAGCGAATGCTTTGCGATTAAAAGTAGAAAAAAATAGATACGAATAAATCAGAACCAAAGAACCCGATAGACGTCGCTACGCTAAATCAAATAAGTCAAAAACGTCTTTTAAGCTTAGCCTAAGAGTGAGAGCCATTCATGGTACCGACCAGATCGCTTATAACTCAGCAAAATATATAAAGGCAAAAAAAACTCTGTATAACACATACCCTAGTTACCCGGATGTGCGTGCATGATAACAATTTCCACGAATGAAATTTTACGAAAAGATAAGCTATACGAGGCAAGGTTCTCTTGTAATATTGAAGAGGGATATTGAAAAAAAAAAGTGTAAATAAAAAAGATGATCCACGAAAAGCTCGTATAAACATCTTCGATACTGTCCCACTGCTCTGAAATATGTATGAACATAAACACACGTGAAAGCAAATAAGCATAGCTACATAACGTTGATGTATATAAACTGAGTCAAGGCACATGGTCGGGACTAAGAAAAAGTCGAGAAATAAAAATAAAATATAAAAAAAAATTATTCTATATAATCATCAATGACCTCAAGTATCGTGAAGTAAAATTGGACTTTTGTATCTTTCGTATAGGTTAAACTAAAGCAGCTTAATTCTAAGCGTGCGTGTTAAAGTGTTCACCTGTGCTCGGGGAAGCACGTATGTACAGTTAGTCCATGATTACGTGTATATAAGATATCAGGTGTATATATATATATATATCTACACGAAAACACGTAGTGGGTGGTGAAGTGTGGTGAGGCCACAGTTTGCGCATACGCATCCAGATGAATAGTATTGCCAGCGTGCAAAGTGGCGAGGCCAATCGATAAAACACGCGAATGTCAAGCTGCACGTGAACCGACCTATATAGGCATCAGCCACAGAGCGCCATTAGTTCATAGCCCTACGGGATAAAGGGCGCCGGAGGCTTTATTCTTGTGAGATAACGGCACGCTATATAAATATACACGTTATACCCACTGGACCTTATAGTCATGCAGAAGCTTCGCCAGGAAGCGCGATTGACGCCCATGCCGCCTTCCTTGGCTTGACCACTGTCGTGTGGATACACATTCCTTGCGATCCTACGTATATACTTAATATACGCTTCTACTCCTAGAAATATATATATGGTCATTAGAACGGATATGCGGAAACTGTGATAATTTTCATTCAGTTCCTCGCCGGCGGTGACACTTTGATGTGGTACGTTAAAAACCATTGGTTTGTGATACTGAAACATTTTTTTATTCTGTTATCTTCTTATACTTCACCCTAGGCTCGGTCGACGTGATTGCGGTTATCGTATCACAATGATATGGGGATTACGACATAAATCAATGGATTGTATGGTGCGTGAGAGGGTGTACTATTATTTGAAGCGAATGATCAATTTAAAGGAAGTCTTGCGGATTATACATACAGCAATGGCAGACGATGAATATTCATCAAGGACGAGGGTAAACCAATAGGCTATTTTCGAGAATGGTTCTATTCATTGCGGTCTATACGTACATACCCTAGCAGGTGCTTATGGCAAATCCTCTTGGTGGGTAACTCCCCGCAGTAATTTGCGACCCCCGTAGACAAATTAAGCCTAAGATAATTTTTGGATGAGGGGAAAAGACAATTTGGAAGATCTTAGAGGGGAGTGTCACAAATGATTTTTTAAATTAAAAGGAATATTTCGCGGTGTCTATACTGTATATATAGCCTTCTTCCCTTCAATAAATCAAATAATTCAATGGAGAATCTTTTGGGGCTAAATTTCTGTCAGTTGCCTTCCTTCCGAATACCTTGATATATACGGCAGCCATGCGAGCTCCAGGAATATCATAGATTCAATGATTTACCATTTCATGTGTATAGTACACATGTGGTCGCAAATACGCATGCGTGTATTTCCAAGATTGAATGGATTCTATAATTTCTGTACAGTAAACTGTATTTCCGACAGTTATGCATTAATATTTAAGTATTCCCATACCGATGTGTCATAATACATAGATACATGTATCATGACATACATATATCAAGGGATAATAGGGTGTTTCCTCATCAGGATTGGTGTGAGGTCCAGGCTGTCCCTAGGGAACAGGACATTGTCCATTATTGTCCATTATTATACTTTTTTATTGACAGATAAGTCCCCCCCCCCCCTCCCCAACTTCGACCCTCTAGGAATTCTACATCGCGAACAAGTTCAAGGCCGACAATAGAAAAAAAAAAATCATATCACCCCAGACGTAGGATGCAGCACTGATTGCACTTGCACGATACACGACATTTGAATACGCCAAGTACTAGAACATGATGTTACAAATCTAGATATCCAGCCAACCTACAAAATTACACGAACCTCTAGCCTGTATGCTACATACAATTATTTTTCATTAAATCATAAAAAAACAAAAAATCAATAGTCGACATTAAAGCAAACCAGAAGCTATCAATTGACTAAGAAAACAGACTCTAAAAACTTCTGCAAATGAAACCTCTCGTACTCGAAACTCCATCAATAAACTCTTAATGGCCAAACGATAACTCGTATATGTTCTCTTCGAAAGTTTACTTATCACAGCTATAAAAGTCATAAGGAAAGTAACGATAATCCAAACAATAGAAAACTTATATTAGTAACGTATCCATCCAATGAGTTTTAATTATGTATGCATGACAATCGGCACCATTTTTAACTTTCTATGTATACCATATCCAAACAGTATATAATATGGTCTTTATGAAATCTCTAAATACATAGGTAAGTATATATGTAAGTTCAAACACGATGCATGTACGTATATATTTAATAGGCTTCCCCATGGAGTCTGGTGTAATCAAACGTTTCCTCTTGGACGCTCGAACCTCTATCCTCTATCCTATCCGCCGCTAACTATTTCACGCAGGGACATCGTGCGCGATGTCGACAGGACATTGTTCATTATAAAATTATGCGTTTGCATTATGCTTTTTTAGTATAGCCCAATACAGTGCATAACAACAAATTCGTCCGCGTACGAAAGCTCCGGTGTATGTGTCGTCTGACTTAATGCTGACGTCTCCGGGGTGATTATTAAATAAATAATTTACAACACACGGAAGCACGCAAGTTGACAAATTAATAAATAATACAGAGAAACCCAAGGTCGCATTATATTTTCTGCCCAGTATCCCTGTCACATGTAAACCAAACATTTCGCCTAACTCTTGGAGTAGCAAGCAGATACAATTGCTTGCTTTGGGTAGAATCGATTGCGGTCATATAATACAAGAGTAGCGACGATAACGGTTCCAAATGGAACTGACCAAGCGACACAATAAAAGTAACGCGCGAGTTAACGGTTCGCAATTTTAAGAAGAGTCCCCGCGAACCTTCTTAGAGGAATACCTAAGATCGGTTCGTGCTACAGCTTTTTAACCACACGTCTGCATAGTGCAATAACGTATGTACAAGGTTGCAACGAACGCACGTCTACTCGTAGCACGTCTACTCGTATCATTAGCTTAGTTTATAAAAATTTCCTTATTAATCGTAGGTTAATTAAGCGAAAGACTACTCGGTTACTAAGAATTAATTTTGGTCCTCTTAGGAAGAAATCGACAAAAAGATGTATACACATTGCACAAGGTATGTCATGAGTGTACAGAAAAACATGTTGAAGACTTGGTACATAATACCAGCCGGTTAGAGACATCTATAGGTATAAGTGCGTGCCAGCCTGAATCTACGTAACCTACTCGACTACGTAACACGCAGGTCTGAGCAAAAACACGACTCGCCGCTGCTACTGATAAGGCAAATGCGACATATCGCTCGCGAATCGGTTTTATTGGCCAATTAAAAAGTAAGGCAGTGCATACCTTGACTCGAGCACTCAGTTTTGAAGATTTTCAAATTACAGTCTATCCACGAGTAAAATTCAAAGTCTCGAGAACTCTTTCATATGGAAACCCGTAATAGGATGGATTTTCCAAAACGTACGTTACTCGTCGATAAACTATATGACAGAAATGCATCCACGTGGCACAGCCCAAGCACATATTGCACAAGAAGGACGTCTGGACTCACCTAGTGGAATGATCGACGAACGAACCGCCGTCGAGTAAACGAAGTTTTGCGAACAATACGGCGCTCACGAAAGGCACGGCGGTTAGTTCCTCGAGGCCGACCTCCACGGAGAATTTATACTTCTTCTTCTTCATCATGAAGGCCATCTCAGGTAGCCCCGGGCACTTCACTTTGACGAGCTTCGTTATTGGGAGCTTCTTTAAGAACCTTCGGAATTTCACCAAAAAATTTTTGTCTTCGTTTTACCTTCCTTCCGTTTCTCCCCAGACACACTGTTAACACACTTACCCCACTGACACTAGAATTATAGTTAAAACTAGCTCGTTTTTTACTAGCGGACTAGTTTAATTTACTCTTCTTTTTTACAGCCTCTTCCGTACCTTCATTCACGGCATGACGAACAATTTCATTGGTTTTCACTCCCCAATTGTTTTTGGATTTCTTCTTGCCGAATGCTCTTCTCAAGTCAATGACGATTATGATGATTACCCGGTCTATGAATCTTGACCTTCTAGAGGATGAGGAAGATCCTGACGAGGTGGGCTCGGCATAATGCTTCTAGGAACGTTCTGCGAATTCTTCTTTTAATAGCCATTTTTGATTGTGGATTCCTGCCTTTTACGATACATCATCGTTAGCTGGTTTACGCTGAAACAATTGATTCGATAATTAGACTAATGATCTTGAAATATAATAAGTTCAGTGTTATTATTATCCGACTGAAATGTTGAAATGAAAGAGGACTGGGAAGTTACTTTCTAACCTCAAAGTGGGTAAATCGTAATTTGTAAGAATATAATAATAAATTCTCGTGCACGTAGAACTTTGCAAGCAGTATTGTTATTTGTATGATACTTTTACGCAGAACAATTGCGAAATTAAAGAATGAGACGCATGTAATTTTTTGAGGTGAAAAATATTTATACCAAAATTTTGCAAAGGTCTCGTTCCCTTATTTAGCAAATATTCCTTAAGAAAGTGACATTTCGGTAACCATGGAACTTGCACAAATCTGCGTGCACTCGAGTTCGATAAAGAAAATCCATTGATTCAGTGTAACTTCCGATTTTTGTAATTGTAAATTCAAGATAGGCGTTTGTATTCTCCAATCGAGTTAAATCGATGTAATAAATTTCAAAACTTTCAGGTCACTTTTAAATTCAAAGTTGGCATAGAACTTCTAAACGTATCAATCATTCATTTTGCACTAATAAATCATACAGAAGACTGATAAGGTTTTAAGCGCGTGATAACATTTTCCCCTGAACACCGATAATCTTGCATACTTCGAGATTCCAAAAGACGTTTTCAAAAACGGTAAGCGCAAATAAAAATTTGTTTTTATTTATGAACAAATTGAAATCCTTACAGACCAAGTGCATATAAAACATAGATATCCAGCTTTAGTCTATCCACGGGTAGAAAGTGACATTCAGGGGACACTAGTATATTGAAAGTCATGAGGAGATGGCCCCTCGAAAAAAAAATGTAGTAGGTAGACGTACTTCACACGGTGAAATTAGCAATCTAGATAATTATTGCACAACAATTAGTCATACGAAGGCAGCGTTACTACTGTACCGTTTTTTATTTCACTACTAATGGAACATTCTGAGCGCTTATAAACGATAAGAGTTCTAGAAGGTGTATGGAAGATGGTCACAATTATTTACACAGTACAATAAGAAAAGTGTAAATGTACATTAAAGACGTGACAATGGCAATTGTACAAATCGATAGGAACCGTACTTGCAAACAATTAATCATAATACGTACATCTATACGTAGGATGACAAATAATGGATGTACGAGAATGTCTCGCACGTATTAATTGTATTTTTGTTTTCATTTTTTTTCAATGCCATAAAACTATTTTCTCGTACATTAGAAGCAATCACCGTGTCAGAACTAGATTATACTGACCCGAGGTTAAGTTAGTCGAATGCTTTATATTATTATTGGCTGTCGCGTGATAGTTTTTCAGATATAAATTCTCATCCGCAGGAAAACGCAGTAATTAGAACAATTAGTAACGAACGTCACTCACGTTAGACTGTATACACTAATAGCGACAGTCATTGTTTATTCTTGAACGATGGCGATAACACAAATAAAAAGTTAATTAACAGGTTGCCAATGGTTGTAAGAAAAATAGAAAAGGAGAAACACAACTTTTAATATGATGCTGATCATTATTACCAGTTGTTTAATATGATTACATTATTGTTTACGATCGAAAATACAATTGTCATTCGGTAAGCAGAATAATGTTGCATCAAACGATAAACCAGCATTCGTTACGTATGTACGATTTTCATAATATCCTCGGCAAGAAAATGGATGCACCGTTCAAGCGTAGATGAAATATCCACGTGCAAGAAATCAGTGAAAATTAAACGCGAAAGGCAGAGGAGGAGAAAGAAAGAAAGGCACTGCCAAGAGAAATGAACTTTCAGAACTGGAGAAAACTGGGAACAGCTGTCCCGTGATGGCAGGTGCAGTCAGAGAAGTGAGCCATGGATTTTATAACCTAACAACGAGCCGCTGACGTTTGTCAATATGTAGAATACCTGCAGCAAAGGAATTAGAGACTAAATGAATAAATCCCAGAGTGAGCAATTTATAAGTAAAGGCAAAGAAGAATTGGCTCTAGGAAAAGAAGATCTGTGAGAATCTTTAGGTAATACTTGAGCAAAGAAGGTGCCGTAAGTGATATCGAATTTCGGATGCTCTATATCTCTCTGAATCTTGACTTGGTGTCCTCAGTAACACGGACATAGAAACGAGTACGTATGCAGTCACATTAATATTCTATCTTCCGCAAAGAAATCACTCTGGAGATAGAAGCAGCAGCAGCAACAGGAAAGAGTAAAGCAGCACAGAACGGTTGTAGGCAGTGACAAAAAATTTCTATCTCACCCGTACGAAATCTCCTGAAAATTATCTTTAGTGTACGTATATTGGGATCCTGTGTCTTTAGCCACATTCGCACTTTCTTGCATTCGACATAATTCGCGAATTTCACGTAAAAAGTGTTCCCGGAACGCGACGCGAATTTATCTCGCGTTATAAGCAGGTACGAAGTCGTCGAGTACGTAGCGCTCGAAGAACGGCTGAGAACTGACGCGTCTTCGTTTTTCGTCTTGACTCGCGACACGACTGCCATCTGTACTACAACTCTGGAAACTACACGTAAAGGCGGATTCCAAACGAACTCACTTTTAAATTTTCCTCCATGGTTCATGAATATCTACTTAAAGTATATGTAGACAGAGTTTTTGGTAATTACAATACTTTATGCAGATACATCTTTGGGAAATCTAAGAGAAATGTATTTCGAGTATATGCAATGACGAGGCTTGCAATTTTCATCCTGTTAATTGAAAAAATAGCGGTGCTACGATTTGTCAGAATATGTTGCTTTGTATTTGCCGCTTTGTTAGGCACCGAGAGAGCGATACTCGATTTCCGGAATCTCAGTGACCAAATGGCTGATGGTGCGGTCATTTCTGTCAGTGTCCTACGTGTTCTATCCGCAGAAAACATGTAAATAGTTATTTAGGATCGAGTAAGTGAGCCGCCGTGCCATCAAACGAAATCTGATATTCTCGTAGGATGTTTAAGGGCGCGGTTCATTGATGTACGCGAGCCACGGAATCTGTCGAAAATGTCCTCGAGGTTTGTCTGGTACTAAGAGAGCACTATTAATTTTGACATTCGACGACGCTTCCTTACGCAGAATAAGCACATAGGGAGCCAAGAGAATCGTCGCCACGCGGGTATGACTGCGTTAGAATGAGAATCAGATGATCTGACGAGACTTGGAGCCATTTACAACATTCTGGTGAGACTAGACCCTTGTGAAATATCAAAAGACATTCTAGTGTTTCCAATTGTTTAAGCTCTTGTCTTTTATCTTTATTTCTTTGTGCAAATGCACTCGTTACATTGCGAAATCTCTACTTGCTTGAAGCATTCCTTGAATTTTATCAATTACCATATTTGCTCGTGTTTGTCACCGATAAGATTTTTATCAAATTGTTCTCGATCGATATCAATATTTATAACAAGACCTATATCCACTTCTTCTTGTCGGCGTGATTTTTCTAATACGATTCTCTTCCAAGATTATTTTCGTTCTTATAATTTATATGCTTATAAGTAATAAAAAACTGTCTGATTGAAATTTCCTAGCTTCTAATATTCTAACCACATTTCTATATTTGTCTTTCTGACAATTATTGTGGTACACATAGTTTTCACCGGATACCCGATATACCTCGACTTGATAATTCAACCTTTAACAAAATTAAACCTTTTATTGCAAAAATGCATGGATATCATGTTTTCGTCCGATGAATGCAGTCTGGTCTAACATATATACATATATATTATCGGTAGTGACATAAAAATAAAATCATACTAAAACATCCCGTATCCTTTTAGTGTTCTGTTAATTATTCATCAAAAAATACTTCCACATCGGCAATGTGTCGTAAAATTGTTAAAGAGAAACAGCCCCCCCTGTATGTTTCTTTTTATTTTTCTGTCCGCCATTATAGCTATGTATGTATTGTTATACGTATTAAAAGCGATACAAAACAGCCATCTAATACGTTTCACCATCACGTGTCGATTAACAATGCTCCATCATTATACGTATATCGTATGCTTTTCTTCCTACATATTGTCACAATTCGCCATTATTTCATCCACAAGTTACGTTGCCATAAAACTATACGTCCGATAAATGCGTCATTGCAAGATGCGCCATTCGTCATTCCTTAGGATTCGTGTTTTCTTTGTCGAAGCAATAATGCAACTGAACAGTACATAATGTAGATGCAATGTAACAATGAGTGGGTTCAATGACAATAAACTTTGCAGGCTTAGTTATGGAGGATAGCATGAGCGTCAAGTCTATGGAATCAGTGGCGACCAGCGACGAGTATGAATTCGTAAGCGAAAAAGGAACAAGTAAACAACAACAGACATTGCCCGAGCCGCCGACATTAAAAATTGCCAACAACGGGAATTTAGAGGATCTACAAAATAATCTTCGCGAGGTAACTCATTCCCTTGGGATTCTTTGAATAACTAGGACTTATAATTGTTACGATACTTTTTATCACTTTGTGTGTAATAGGAGATGCATTGTTTAGGTGATAAGAATTATCCCTACATCTAATACTTGGTGTAGGTTGTCTTAATTGTTTAGTGAACAACTTCGATCATGGGTTTTTTTATCGAATGGTTTTATCACATTCCAAAGTTCATTTGAATTTAATAATTTACGTGATTGATCATAATTTGAAACGACATACTAATTTCAGGTACTGACGGAAGATTCGAAAATGGAGGCCAGCGAGGTTAAATTAATAAGCAGCAGTCAATCACATCAAAAAGTAAAGAAAGTTGGTCAGAGTCAATTTTATGAAGTGACACCATTCGCGATAACTCCAGAAAAGCATGACGTTATGAAGCCGGATGATTACACGGAGGAAGGTATTACAAAAAGAACAAATTGAAACTGAGCAAAGGAAATACTGTTTGGAAATTTGAAATTTAGTTGATATTTCAAAATGGCAACTCTGTTGTAGAAATGACCGCGATATCGGACATGCAGCAAGAATGCACTGTATTTAATGGCGTAACTTATCTTGGTGCAGCTGCAATAAATGCACCGAAGTCGGAATGCGAAATACAGCGGAATATGAATATCCTAAATGCTGAACAGACTCAAAATCTTGGAATAAAAGTATCAGTTTCTGTTCCAAGTAGTTCACAGGGCTGCGTGGTGTGAGTAAATTTTGAAAAGGAAAACATTTTTGAGACTGATAAATACACCGAAATTCATATTATATATATATATATATATATATATAAAATTGCAGGCTCTACGATGCCGCTACACAGCAAGCTATTGCGCATTATGAAGTGCAGCGTATTTTATTTTATGCTCGCGGTGAAAATAACGGACCCTGCGCAGCATGTTTTGCGTTCACGTGGTCTCATGGCGATACTTTGGAATCCGCTATATTTCAATGCCACGTTTTCCGGTGTAATATCCCTGAAGCTGTAAGCTGATGCTTCTTTTGTTTCAGTTGATCAATAACTTGTTGAGTAAATTATTTAAATGAAATATTTAATATTTACATTAGGTCGGGCAAGTGTCGGCATGCTTTGCAAAGGCCTTTCAGAGGATTCCTAGATCCATGACAAACTCTTTGACTGGAAGTGACTTCAACGGTTTCAATGCCGGTAGCGAGAAAACCAATTCACGTGTATTCATTTTTGAAGTTTCCATGGAAATCAAGGAAGAGGACGGCAAGGGTGGCTTCAGCACTGTTCCCAAGGACAGAAATTGCTTTAAATTTCGTTGTAACGTAACAAAGCAGGTGTGTCTAAGCATTCAGCAAGTGTCCAGCAAGGAAGGCGGTGTCGCTCTTGAGGTAGAAAGATGCTTTGGCGTTCTTGTCAGCCCAGGAAGAAACGTCAAGCACAGTGACATGAGATTGCTGGAGATGGTAAAGACTCCTATAAAGTTTTATAATATTTCTTTGATTCGTACGAATGCAAGATTAATATTTAATTTCAGGAAGTAAGCACAGGACCAATAGCCCAGGAGAAACAGTGCTACAATATTTATGGTCGGTGGGACCCTGCAGATCCTGCTTTAGAAAGTCTCAATTTGGAAACAACAAGAGAGGGGAAAATATTTATGACAGTAGCAGTAGATTTGGTCATACGTGGAATTCGCGATCCAGTGAGATTTGTCATAGAGACGCCCGTTAAGATATTCCCACAAAACGAAAGATTTTGGTACTTCAATAAAAGGAATCTTGTGCAACAATTCTATCTAAATTCAAAAGAGGTCAGTGTGCCTGTACAATGCGTATCCCTGATACTAATTTTATCAATCCTAACTGTATATTTGTACAGATTATATCTGGGGACGGTGCAGATATTCATTATGAAGTTCAAAGCATAGAGACATCGGGCGAGTTAGATAGGAACAGATTGAATCTTGCTTTGAATTTGGCGTCTCTAATAAGATCCCCGTCTCTTACTAGCATCGACACTCTTACTCCTAAAGAAGAAATAGATTCTGGTAAAATATCATATACAGATTTTTAATAATTGTAACAGAAACGTCATGCGATTAATTTTACAATCATTCTCCTACTTTCAGATGGTGATGAACCTATGTTGAGCGGAACTGGTGAAGTATCTAAGGATTGCTCTGCCGACGAATTGGCTAGTTGGGCAGAAGTTCTCGACAGTTGGCACGTGAACGAACAGCGTCCAAAGTTACTGACAAAATTAACGAAACTAGGAATTCCTGAAGCACTGCGCGGAGAAGTCTGGCAGCGTTTAAGCAATTGCGACAATTCACTTGAAATGATGAATAAATATCGAACTCTCATTACTAAGGTAAGCAAGCCATTGATAACGATTTGCAATATAACATGATTATTGAAAAAGAAAAACTTTTTTCAATAGGAAAGCAGCTGCGAGAGTGTTATTCTAAGAGACATCAATAGGACTTTCCCAGCGCATGATTTTTTTAAGGAAACTGGTGGTCTCGGTCAGGATTCCTTATATAGAATAAGCAAAGCGTATGCTGTTCACGATGAAGAGGTCGGATATTGTCAAGGGCTCAGTTTTTTAGTCGCCAGTCTATTGCTACACGTAAGAAATGTCGAATCTTAAAAATACAAAAATCTCATTATCCAGACTGGCAAAATATAAATGATATTTGTGTACAGATGCCAGAGGAACAGTCTTTCTGTGTCCTAGTGAAACTCATGTATGATTATGGCCTTCGGGACTTGTACAAAGACCGATTTGACAATCTTCATATGCGTTTTTACCAATTAAATCGATTAATGGAGGTACGTTATTACGAAATTGCGTAGCTTTAAAAAGTACACGGTTTTTATTTAATATCACAAAATTTCAGGACCAACTTCCAGAACTCTACAAACATTTTTGTGATCGTGGAGTAGAGACGCATATGTTCGCCGCGCAATGGTTTCTCACGTTATTTACTGCCAGATTCCCTTTATTTCTGGTATTCCATATTTTAGACGTATTTCTACTCCAAGGGCTTGATACGCTATTCCAAATCGCTTTGGCATTGCTAATGGTAAGGAGTAAAATTATCTAAATATAGTAAAATATAAAAAGTAATACCTATTACGGTCGAATAAATTAAATTCATCTATTTTTCAGCTATGTAAGAAGGAACTACTTCAATTGGATTTTGAAAGTATATTGAAATATTTTCGTGTCCACTTACCAAAGCGTTGTCGCAACGAAGAAGTCTCTCGTTACGTGATGAAGCTTGCCTGTTCGATTACGCTGAAGAAATTGAAGAAATACGAAGCAGAATTCATGGCGCTAAAAGGTAACTTCATCTTCTACGTTTGACGCTTGGTATCTCCTCGTCGTTCCTAAAATCCCATGTATCCTTCGTCCGCGTGCGTTTTAACCTGTAAAAAGACTTAAGAAGAACTACATGTAGTCCCATACCAAAATGATAAATATTTAGAATAGTCATCACTGAAAATGCGTAAAAGTCATTTTTTATTTACGACGGCTGTGAAAGTTGACGGATACTTTTGATATTTAAACTTTAGAGGACGAGTGGATTTTTTTAACATCTACAAATTTTGACTTGGAATCTTAACATGCACGCTAAATTCATACTTTATGAAGAAGATGAGGCCGCAGGATTGACTTCCCCCGTCTTCTAAAGGTTAAAAAACTTTGAAAGTTGAAGTATACTTTTGATATTTTTATACTCAAGACTCCATTGGTTTTAATGGATTAATTAATCGTATTATTAATGACAAACTGAAAAGAAAAAACCAAAAGAATTTCGCAAATAATTTTTGGCTTTGTAGTAAAGTCGCGTAGTACTTAGTCTAAGAATTTAGTATCTTCCTACCCTCCACTTTCCTTTATTGGGGAACTTCGCAAAAGTATCGATGATTGCCCGTAGTCATTAATGTTAAGATCTTATATAAACACGTTTCGTTTATTTAAACAAATAACATTAGAAAGGGCATTCACCGATTCTTAGTATCGTCTCGTAAAAGTAATTACTGTAGTAAGCTTAATCCCTTTGGTAGAATTAGTATGCATGTTTCGTACCATTGCAACGCTTCTTTAGAATTGTAAGAACAATAAAAAAGGACAATCTAGTCTCTAGATGTAAATAAAAATTAATTTCACGTATATGTCTCAGTTCAGCAATGTAAATCAGATAAAAAAAAGAATCTGATTTCATCCTCGTTACGACACACAATTACAGTTTAATCAAATCCCGATGGTGATGGACACGTCTGCTGGTGGATTCGTAATCTCGTTGGTTGCCTCACGTGAAAAAGGAATGCTTTTACGAAATAATTCGTGGTACATTTGTCATTTTTTTTTCTCTTCTTAGAGAACGAAAACTCTTTTGCAGAGCAAGGTTCAACAAACAGCGCCGGATATTCCTCCTGGAGCACAGGAGATATCGTCCGTATGCCGTTAGATAAAATTGAGAAATACGGCAGTCAATTAAGCAATTACATTAATCAAAGATTCAGTGGATATGATTTTCAAATGTGTAATTTCGAAATGGCCAATTCATTCTGACCAGAACTCATTTCTCTCGAATTTACCTCATGAAAGCATTCAACCTACCATTCCCGCGCTTAACGTATTGACAAACGTACATATGTAATAACAATGTCCATCATTTCATATGACAACATATATATTCATAAAAGCGCGCGAACATTCGAATTGTAGAAAAAAAAAATTAAACCGTAAAACTCAACGTCAAACGATACTTGTACCTTTTTTTATTTATAATTTATTTATTATTATTTGTTGAAATAAAGCAGTCCTTTCTTTTCGTACGTCTCTTTGTAGTTTTATCAATCGCACCCGTTCTTTTACTCTTTTACTTCGTACTGTCATTTCTCCTCGTTCCATCATCCTCCTGTGTATCCTGTGGCTTTGGAATGTATATTTCATTTTGCATCATGGGGAATGTAAAGTGCATGATAAGTGTTATCAATGGATGAAGAAATTTCATTCATTGACGTCTGCAGGGTGAACTAACTCACTAATAGTAATTGAGTACTGCAAAGAAAAAAAAATAACTATCATTGGTTACGTATTCATTAAAAAATTGCGTCAAACGCTTTAACGTTTACAACCATTACGAATCGTTCACGTCACTAAACGGGTACAAGGAAGTCGTTATTACTCAAAGTCTTAACAGCGTTGTACATACAATGGATGAAGCATCCTTATGACCTGCGCGAAACTTAAATATGCCTAATGCTTTTATCTCTGTACTCGTAATAACGCGCATTCAATTATGTTTCTGAAATCGTTGATATCCTCTTTCTTTACCTGCGGTGGATATAAATTCTGCAGACATTCATGTTAAAGAAAACATTTCTGTCACCTAGTATCAAGAAGATCCTTCACGTATGACAATGCACGTGGTAATCGTTTGAAAAATTTTATAATTTCAAAAATCCGCAGTATGTCGATCCAATAGCTGTTTGCTTTCATTTTAAATCCACATCAAGTAACCGCTTCGATAATTTTTTTTTTTTTATCTTGTTGCGTGATCCTCTTTTCACAAACTATGCGAACGCGATTAATTCCTATTACGAAATGATCTTTACGAGTTGGGTGAAAGTAAAATAAAACAAGATTCAATAATGATTTGCTCTCTTAAATTTTATGAATATCGTCGACTAGATTCTCACTTTATGCGAAATTCGAAATTTATTGTTGTTCCACGTGCAACGGGATATCGAGGACGTATTTATCGGCTGCAACAACAGCAATTTAAAACGAGCCGATGTTCTCTTTCGCAATAGCGTAAATACACTGTGCGCCTTGACAGTGTACCAAACGCTCGATTAGTATCACTTGGAACGTATTACGATACGTACGCGACACGTATCCCGGACATGAGTTCGATTTACGTACTGAGAATAGCTAGAATGAGTAAGAGATTGTTATTAGTATTATAACGTATATAATAATAGAGACACAAAGTCCAAGTTTCAGTTAAAAAAGAAAAGAAATATTTAATTTGTATGCATGTACCAGACGTGACATTAAAATTAAACATATATACATTTGTACTGTGTTCCCTGTTGCTGTAGTGAAAGCGAATAATTACCATCTGTAACTTCAAGCTTTTATCGTTACTCGATAAGATTTATAATTAGGAGAACAATGATTGTAAACGTATGTGACAAAAAAATATGAAACAGTTGAATGTGCAGAGACTAAATGTGACACGTGAATAATTGCAGAAGCTCAGGAAGACGCCGACGAGTACAGCAACGAGGTGGAGCAACTTCGTGGCGCGGTCACGAGGAACGAAGAGGAGAAACAACGGCTGGAGGCTGAATTGAGTCAAGTTAAGGAAATGCTGCAACGTGAGGTAGCTAGTGCAGATGCTAACAATCGGCGTAGCGCAGTGATAATAGCAGAATATAAACAGGTAATTGTTTATGCATTGTTTGATAAACAAATAGACCTTCGCCGTGTTAAATGTATCTAATTACTGATGACGAATGAATTTTAGATTTGTCAGCGATTGGAGGATGATTACAATGCGGCCAAGAATACGCTGAGTGACCTTCGAGTGAGTTAATATAAAAACTATACAAAATTGGAAAGTCAATTAATACATTTTTAATATTAAACTTCTCTGTAACTAGAGTAAGGTATCAAAATGTGACAAGTGCAGAAGTTCCATTACGGAATCAGCAAGCGTATTGGCAGATATATCACATCCACTGGAGAATCGAATAGACCCTGTGTTACACCGTGCCCAGGAGAGGGTGCGGGAATTGGAATTGGAATTGGCCCAGACAAAATTAATGCACGTGGAAGCTGAGTGTAGAAATCAGGTAGAGGAACAATTGTTCTTCGTGACATTTAATTACGTTTGTTTAGAACAATTCCTACTTCTGTTCATATCAATTTGCATTTAGGACTTGACTCATCAACTTCATGCAACTGCATCGGAGCTCCAAGCAGCTCGCAACAGCTGGCCCTGGTTAAGCAAAACGTTATCCAGTATAAAAGAGGCTGCTAACAAGAGGGAAGTTATGGGAGGTAACGTAGTGCGACGTGACAGTGCACCAGGAGGCGATATGCATCATCATGCGATACATTCTCAGAGTCGAGACAGTCTTAAGGAAGTGGTGTGATGCAGTAATTACTCATAAAGTAGTACAGGAACAGAGAAAAAAAGAGAGAGAGAGAGAGAGAGAGAGAGAGAGAGAGAGAGAGAGAGAGAGAGGAAGCAAAAGAAACACAAAGGTAAACAGAGCAAAAAAAAACGTAAAAAAAAAAAGAAGAAAAAATAACCAAGAATTTTAGAACACGAGAGTAGTAATGAGGAAGATACACTTGATACCGGACGCTGAGTATTTTGAGAAGAAGAAATAAAAGAAAACTGTTGCACGTGTGATTTTCTGTATCTTCTGTGTGTACTTGAATATGAGCGTTTGCAGGTGCATCCGTGAATGAGTGTGCTGGAATACTCAGTGGCTGGTAGCGGATTCGTATATGTATAACGAGTACATGTTTATAGCTGCATGTAATAATGCCGTCCTGACGTACAAGTAGCAATAATGAAGTAAAAATGACGGACGAGCACGTGTACGTCAGTTTAGGCAGAGAAAACTTTGGTGTTCGCTTACGACGCAATCTCATGGCGAATAAGAGTCAGTGCGGCTACACTTTATACGTTCTCTATTGATATTATTCGAAAGACATTATCGTTAGTCACTTTGTTACGTTTTACAATTATATTTCTTTTGTATCTAATACGAGACACGCGTATATGACTGTAAACTGTAATTGCACCGTGCGGCTAGTTTTAAGTATGATTTAAGAGTCTCGGGGGGACGATAGGAAAAAAAAGATGCGTTCTCTTCTTTTGTGGGACGAACGTCTTATTTTTTTTTTCCGTGCACTCTTGAGAGTATATTTGAAACTATTGAGTAAAATTCCTAGGCTATAACCTGGATACTATTTCTTTTTTCTCATTTACTTTCCTTCTGGCGGAACTAGTCTGGCGACGGCGACGTCGAATTTAATATGGACGTAATGAGCACCCGTTTGAATTTCCTTTGTACGATATAAGACAGATTTATTTAATTGTTATTGTACTTCTTTTTTTCATATATGGTTTTTTATATCTTTCTTTGACACTTCACGATAGGCCTCCTGCATTGTAAATTTTTTTCTTCGTTCCTCTTACGATACAGTTTTCACAAGTCTTTTTATGTTTTTCAATCGCCCTCAATCGTACGATAAAGAAAATTATTTAGCACGATTCATGTGTAATAAATAAATAAATATTGATTCGTAACGATTACACCTCCCCTCATCGTGCTTTATATTATTTCCAATACTGTTTTCTTTTGTACAATGTTTCCTATTTTTGGACCGTGTTCCCCGCGATTGACTAAATGTACTTTGTACAACAATATTAGAGCCGTGCCATTCTAAGAATAACTCAAACAATTACACAGTTAAACGTGCCATTTCTTAGCAGATGCAGATGAAAATATTTAAATGCAAATTGCAAAATTTTCATACGAACCGAAACGTCGTCCTCCGCGTGTGTTTTTCTTGCAAAGCTACTAGTTCTCTTTCATTAGTTCGATCATTTATTACAGTAAGATTATCCCACGTGCGTTCCACAGTTGTCACTGCAATATTTAAATAAAATAAAATAAATATTCCGTTCTTTTTTTTGCGAAAGCCACCATTATGTATAAAATATAATAACGATAACACTGTAATCGAGCCGATACCATAGCCATTATAAATAGTCGTATATCAAAAAAAGGAAACGAGACAGAGTGTGTGGGCGTAAGAGTATGTATGAATGAAAATGGAGGAAAGAGAGAGAAAGAGGTAAAGGACCAGAAGGAATGAAGATAGCAGGAAAGTTGCGTTACTTCAATAAATAAACATGTAAAATCGATATGATTAAGAATAATCAATATTGACAAAAAAGGAAAACCGTCAACTTTCTGTACATAGAGTGAATAAGAGATTAAGTGGAAGTTTCAATGTACACATGAAACGAAGTAAAATATATGAAACTTGAAATCGAACGGAGAAAGAAAGAAAAAAGAGAGTCAAAGGGAAGCTGATTAGGACGATCATCAATTAAGGATGATTTCCATGACGTTAAATAGTATGCTAAAACTAATCAATCGTGTAAAGATTTAGGATAACCGCCTGTAAGGATAATGAAAAAAAAAAAAAAATGTAATTGAGAGAAGGAAAACAAAAAGCAGAAGTAATAACGAAAAAAATTAATTGTGACATTGTACACTCTGTAATTTCATTCCATTATTACTGAAATAAAGAAAAGTACCAAATGTTGCCTATGAGTCAATATAATATGTATAATTTGTTTCATCATTTTCAGCCTCTCTACGTGGTTATTTGTCGTTTTATTTATTAATCGTTATTTGTCATCATGGTTTTGTCTCTAGCTTACGTAACTCTTATTGTTATTGTTAATATTATTGTTGTTGTTATTATTATATTCTTCTACGATTAATCATACATTCGCTAATAGAACGATATGCAGTATCAGTCTTACGATAGAAGGTAAATTTTCTTTTAATCCGTTACCAATCTAGAAAACATTAGTCAAAATTTTCAATAATCTCAAGCTCAACCCGCACGCGCTTAAAAATAAAAAAAAAAATCGAAAATAAAAACATAGAGAGCAAATATATTTTGTATCGAGTCGTAACAAATTCATAAACTCTAACAAGTATCCACTTTGTCGTGGGAAAATAATGGAGTGAAAAGAATATGCGAATTAATGAAACGTATATAATATATATTATGTATATATCTTCACGCAGATAAAAACTAGAAGTGCGCAATTTCACGCAGAGAAAAACTAGCGATATAGAAAAAATGGATCCATGATCGTACGAAAATATATTGTATCGAACGAGCGACTTTGTCATCTTTGGAATATTTTTTAGTTTGTCTTTCTTTTCGCTCTTTTTTTTCCGGCTCGCCATAGGCGCACGCAAATCGTTTGATATGTCTTATGTGCTGTTCTTAATTATACGTTTAAAGAATACAAGAAAAGAAGACTGTAATAAGTAACATGTCAGTAACGGTTAATTTTTCATTGCTTTGGAAGAACATTCGTACGCAGTTAGTCAAAGATTTTTCCAGAAGCTCGCTAAACGAAGGCAACAGATCTTTTCCATGGAGAACGATTAATTATTTATTCCTGCAAACGATCAATCGTTATTATCGTTAATATAGTTAATCGTTATCCAAGAAAGTTTATCGCGCATTAGAAAAAATGATGAAATGGATACCGTGTATTTCGTGTAATACGAGCTTTCAATTATCGACTATGACAGTTATAATATTTATATTATATTTGACAAATACCCGCTAAATGAGCTGCAATCTACTTTCGTATATTCATCGATCATTCAAACTCTCTGACGTATTGTCAAATTCTCACAACATTCACACAACTCGAAAAGATGAGCTATAACAAGATCAAACTTTTGACAGTAACAAAGAGAATATCACATCGCTTTTAAAAAGAAAGGAAAGCCAAAAGCCTTCGCTTATGTACATACAGGATTAGGGACAGGTTTTCTGTGTAAAGGATGTCAACGAGATGTTTCAAGGATCTCCACCAGCTCCCCAGTCTCTTGGTGAATTTTCTGGATTATCATCTTCTGTGTTATCACTACTTGGTGTCGTTGCATCGTCCACATCGTCGTCGTCATCCTCATCATCCTCCACTACGCTGTCCTCTTCGGAGGAACTACTATCGAAGCCTTCATCGTGGTCTAGATTAAGATCTGGTGCATCTCCACCTAAAGTATAAAAAGTATATTTTTTGTAAGCCGTACACGTTGTAAAAACTTTTCAATTCATCAGGATCCGATTTACATACCTGCAGGTTCATCAGGTGGGTGTCGGTAATTTAGGCCGCCCTCGACATCCATAGGATTAGCCATTTCTAAGATATGCAGTAGCCACATTGGAAATCCGTTTTCTAGGACGTAAATGTCATTCTCGTTTTCAAGATCATTTTCTAATACGTCAATCAGAGGCTGAAGATCTTCCAGATCGTTAATCTCTACGGCTATCATGTTATTTCCTTCTCCGTCTCTGTTGTTATTAGCGAGGTCGCCATTTTCAACCTCGACTAGCTCAACAAAACCTGGCCTAGGTGCCTCCGCTACACTGGGTGATTCAGAGTCAGAAATCCTATCGTGTGCAATACTTGATAAGTCGTTTTCAGGTGTTATGTCTTGTGCTGATGCTGAGTTTGGGTATCCAGAGTCCATAATCTCTGGCGAGAAACTATTTGGTGGTGTCTCTAAAGCTTCCGGTGAAATTGGGTTCACTTCGGCGACTTCCTGTTTTGGAACCTTTCTTTGGCTCGCACATGGAATTTTTGATTCCTTCGTTGATACGGTGTCCATGATAAGAACATTTTTGGAACACGTTTGGCAATTACTTTGATTGTTTTCGGATTTCGCATCTTCTTCCGGAATGGATATATATTTTGAATCTCTTGAAAAATCATTGATGTTATTCGACATGGTACTATTACCATCTTGACTAGAATTTTCGTCTAATTGACACTTCTGCGTTGTAATAGTTTTACATTGACTATCGGCTTCCTTCGATTCACACATTCCTGCAAATGTATCTTCAGGAACGTCACTGTCAGATGTGGTCTCTTCCGGTTTGTCAGAAAAATCATTTCCGCCTTTCAATGTCACACATTCTTGTTGATACATAGGGATACGTTCATTCTGATACCATTTTTCCATAATTAGACTACTGGATTCACTGGTATTACTTAAACCCAATAGAGAAGTTTGACTACTATTTTCTAATAAATTTTCATTACTGCTCGATTCCATTGTTGTTCTACTAGAAGAAAGTTGTGCTTGTTCTCTCTCGCATAATTGTTCCTCGAGTGAAGCTGTAGTATTCATAGGTTTCTTATCTTCTGATTCTAGGAGAACTCGTGGAGAACTAGTAAATTGTGGTTGTCCGCTTATGTCACTAGTAATACTATTTAACGATAAACTTTGCATAGGATTTGCTTTGTGTTTTAAATGTGCGTCAGATATACAAGAATACTCAATGGATTCCCCATTTTTAATTGGCAACTGTTTAATGCCATTTTCCATATGAATTTCGTTGGAAATCGATGGCACAGAATTATCAATGGATTTGGACTTAAGCAAAATTGACGGAAACAGTAACTTAAAACCGCTACTCGTTGTCAATTGTAATGGCCGTTGTGGTTGGGATGTCATCCTGTCGTCCTGGAGATTCATTTTATCTAGAGAATAAGTTGTACCGCCATCAAAAACCTCCTCT
The DNA here is from genome assembly GCA_030142375.1 of Calameuta pallipes. Taxonomy (NCBI): domain Eukaryota; kingdom Metazoa; phylum Arthropoda; class Insecta; order Hymenoptera; family Cephidae; genus Calameuta; species Calameuta pallipes. The sequence continues at coordinate 1,297,990 of JARQSW010000763.1, read as the reverse complement.
GAAAGTCCTCTGTTCCTCTGGAGGGCATCCTCGGATTCGTGCTTGTAAAATGGATCGTCTGTTGGTTGCATTTTCAAGTAAGAACTTACTCTGCTTTCTTGTCCTGAGAAAGAATTCTCTCCGTAGCTAGAAAATGGCATTGATGTCATAACAATTGGTTCTGATTGTAAACTGGAATTTGAGATATCCAAATCATCCAAATATATTTGATCCAAACCTATAGTTACGGAATTACTAGGTAATTCCTGCTCCTCTGAAAAACTATGAAAATCAGCTGGAACAAAGTCCTGTACTTCATGATTATCATCGTCATTACTAGGTAATTCATGCTCCATCCCCATATAAGGATCAAAATGATTTCCTTCTTCAGTACCCTGCGCATCATCGTAAGTCCTTTCTATGAGGAGTTCTTGGTCGAATTCATCCAAACCTTCATCGTTATGATCATAATAATTAAGACTGGAATGATTCAATTCATCTTCTGCAAACCCGCCACTATATCGAACGTTAAAGGTGTCCCCCTGATCCATTTCGTCTTCATCCCAGTTTTCTTCTGGCACAGCATTATTATCATAATACTCAGAGGGAACGCTAGATTCATCAGCGTTCCATTCATCGCCCCAACGCGGTCGCTCGTGGTCCAGAAAATCATCATCATCATCGAACGCAGATTCGGAGAACACGGAACGTGCGGGTACCAGTATAACAGGTCCTTCTGGTCGATCTACTATTGTCCAACCAGCGTTCACCAAAATTTCTCGAAGAAACTCAGTGGTGACACAAAAAGTCACGAGTGAATTCATAAGTTTATCCAGAGCAAGTTCCTCCTCCTCTGTTCCACACAAATATCTAATGTAATAGGTAGCTGCATCCAGCATCTTCTCTTCGTCAGAACGGTTATCCATTTGAAAAGGATACTCATAGCAGGCAACTTCCTTAAATAATCCTTCTGATCCAAGTATCCACTCCTGATTGATCTCTTCTTGTCTGTGAAATACTGCCATTTGCGAACAAGAACCACAGTGCTCTGTACCTGCAGGACCATCACCGATCCCTTGAATAGTCACCTCATAGTTTGGATACCTGGCGACAATGTTCTCCGCCCTGTAGATCAAATTAACCAATAATTCTAACAGATCCTAATCCAGTGAATCTCTTATTAATTCTTACCAGTCGCGGAATTGTTCTCTGCTCCATTCAAACTTATGATCAGGATGACGAAACCCACTGAAATTCTCGAACAAGACATTGAAATCCGCATTAGGAGTGGTCACAACAGCAACTCGAGGTTTGATATATCCAAAAACATTATATGGGAAATCCATCAATGTATCTGGATAGAGATGTTCGATTCTGGAATAAGAAAAAATTACATGTGAATAATATGCCTAATTCATTCTCTTATTGAATTCATTATGGCAGATAAATTCCATTTATTTCATGAAAGAACATGACATACAGCTCTATGCAAATAACAGCATCACAGTTTTCCAACTTTCGATCAGCATGTGTCACACTTCCTTCATAAAGACGAATTGTCAATGGAGCTGATCTGGTATGTAAGAAATCAGCATGAAGTGGCTCGACTCTATGTTTGTATGTATTCAGTATTTCTTTATCTATGTCAACGTGTAAAATTTCTTGGATTCCAGGAGTATTCTTCAAATAGACTGAAAAGGCCAATTCTGCACAGCCAAAGTCTACTACCTATAAGAGTAAAAGTATATCTAATTAATGTGCCAGAGCAATAGTTTACTCATACAGAGCACAGTGACAAGTATAATCTCATTTACTCAAAGGGATATTTCCAATAAACACATACACTCAAGTAATATATTTGTTTAAGTGATATTCATATAAAATTCAGCAACATCTCAACTGGCATTTATCGTGAGAATAGAATAATTTTAAATGTAAGCAACATAAAGAAATGCGTTTAATTAGAAAAGCATTAAACGGGAAACAGTAAAAAAAAAGAAATAATCGATAACATCAATCGTAAAAACAAGTGACAATTACAGTTCTTATGAATAATTAAAATTTATTACAACCATAAACAATTTTTTTTTAAGTAAAAAGACCAAGGAAATATAATATCAGTAAAAAGAATCATATCCATCAAAAAATTCTAATTACGTTTGAAATATTGAGAATAACGTCGTCTGCAAGCCGCGTAAGAACCCACGAGCATGCGAAGGATGTCGGGTTGAGATTAAAAAGACAATGTTCTTAAAATCATAACAATAAAGTTGAATAATAAATAAATACAATACCTTTCTAATCTTTCCAGAGTAACGCTCACTACTAAGTACATTTTGAACGGCGACATATCGCTGTACGTAAACCGGTGGATAAAATTTCAAACCCATACTCTCGCATTGAAAGAACCCGTAGTCAAAATCGCTCTCACAATCCTCGACAATATCCAAGCTGATCTCTTCTTTGATAATAGCCGCTCGTTTACCTTGAAAATTATTGTAAATGATTTTCCCCAGAAGATAAAGCACATGGAACAAAACGATTATCATATCTGCTTCAAATTCTTAGGGTATTTTCAGTTCGCCCGACAGCTCAACGTATATTTCTTTTCTGACATTTCTTTCAATGCATCACGGCCATGTTGTTGCCACTTTAGCTTTCAAAGGTAACCGACAGAGTGCACTCGTACTCGTTTCTCGCTAGGGATCCTAGAAATACGTTCATAAAATTCTAGGGGTATTTTAAGTAATATCCATGTCTTCCTATTGGATGCCCGATGACAGAAGCATTTCGCAGTCTGCTCCAGTCTGCTTTTCAATGATAAGGGCAGACGAAAGTGCCGATAAATAGCAATATGGGAAGTGCGGATACAACGACAGTTGGCAAGAAGCTGATAAGTGATAATAATGATATTGTCGAAGAGTATGGACCGAATCTGAAGATTTTGCCATCAAACGACCAGGTTAAGGAGTTGCAAACAATCTTACGGGACAAGTGAGTATTAACTATGCATTCGTGGTAAAATTATGATTCCACCTCACACTCGATTATTGCACGTCTGCATTTTTTATGTTAAATATTACTTTTCAACATATTTTAAGTTCTATACCGGCTTTCACTCGTGCAGAATGTGGTATTCATGTAAGAGGATGGCATAAGTAGCACATGGCGCTGATATTTCCTGGAATATATATTACTAAGAAAAAAATGCATTCCTTGCTCTTTGTTTCTATTCCAGGAACACCACCAGAAGTGATTTCAAATTCTACGCTGATCGTTTGGTAAGATCAAATGAAGATCAGTCATATCCTTCGGGAAATTTGACTTATTAGGTTGCACTTAGTGATCACGCGTTTTTGTGTGTATGTGTGCATGTGTGTGCAATTTTCTATCTACTTCCTGCTTTTAATTCAGGGTCATTTCCGGTTCTACTATTATATTATTATTGTTTGCGATTTGAAATGTTTCATGATACACGTTTTTTACTTCGTTATATGGTCTTAACTAATTGATATTCGTTTATCATTAATTAGCTGATTGATAGCGCCGTACAATTGCATAATATATACGTCAATTGATCATTTAAATTATGCAATGATAAGTTTAATCTACAATTTAATTTATTTCACTTGCTTTTCTACTTAGTCATCCCTGAACGTGACCATGTGCTTGCACACACGGTATCAATACGCGTTTCATCTTTTATACTCGTTATTTACGCGAGCGATGACTTTGATTAGGAATGCTAAATAAAAAAAGTTGTTTGCAGAAGTGTCTGCTGTTTGTATGCAAAATAAAAATGAAACAGTATTCTGCGTAAGGTAAAGATATTTCATTTCCTAATGAAAATTCTCATGTTTTCTCATTCTTTTATTGATCGTCCTATATTTATAACTACTTACATGTTTGATTGATTAATTTAAGTAATTAATTATCTCTTAACAAATTTGTAATTGTACGGTATACGGTATTTGTTGTCTTGAATTATCGAGTTTTCGTGTTAATCATTTAAATATAGCCGACACATTCTCTTTTTTTTTATTACATAATCCTCCATCAATTTGATGAGATGATCAGTCACTACTGATTGCACATATTTTATTATTTATTATTACAAATAATTTTGTTCCAGATTAGACTCGTTATAGAAGAAAGTCTGAATCAGTTACCGTTTTCAAAATGCGTTGTAACTACGCCAACTGGAGCAAAGTACAAAGGATTAAAGTACCAAAAGGGAAATTGTGGAGTTTCTATAGTAAGAAGCGGGGAAGCCATGGAACAGGTATTGATAATAAACACAAGTATAAATAAAAAAAAAGAAGAATGAAATTTCCTTATTCTAAGAAAAAGAACGTTTATTTGATAAAGAATCAACTAACATGGATGTCGTAAGTTAAAGAAAGTAGAATGTTCTAGCCATTTTTTTCCCGTTTATTGCAGGGCCTGCGGGATTGTTGTCGTAGCATAAGGATCGGTAAAATATTGGTTGAGAGCAATGCCGATACGCACGAGGCCAGAGTTGTCTATGCAAAGTTCCCGGACGACATATCTGAGCGAAAAGTGTTGTTAATGTATCCTATAATGAGTTAGTATCAGACGCAATAAGCAACATTAATTAGGATTAAAATATAGTTAGGGTCTCCGTATATTGGTTACATCATTAAAAAGACCAACGCCTGCGCCTGTCGTTCTGTTCGATTGTTCGACATGGCGCATATAATTGCGTTGTTTATTCAAAATTTATAAACAATGTTTGATTATGAATATTTTATGTGAACAGTACGATAACCTTTGATAAGAAAAACTTAATAACGTTCCTCTTTAAAATGATTTTCAGGTACTGGGAACACTGTGATAAAAGCCATAGCTGTATTGAAAGAACACAATGTGCAGGAGGAAAATATAATATTATCAAATTTATTCTGTACACCAATAGCTGCCAAAACTCTAGTCACTGCCTTCCCTAAGGTATGTAAAATTATTATTACTTGTCAAATGGATTTTTGTTTGCTCTTCATTCTCATTATTAGTATCTTCGTCACACGTCACTGTTCTGGTAGATTCTAACCAGACATCAACAAATATATGCTTTCTTCTGCCTGTACACCATAGACGCCATTATTTGAGAAAGACACATGACTGGTCCGATGGAATACTGTTTCAAAAGATATGTTAGTTTGTCTTAGAGTCGAGTCTCTTTTTGATTAATGCTAATATAGACCCTCTGAGTCTTTACTGTCATTTAAATATGGTGGATTGTGTTAAACAATTGTTTGTTTTACCTCTTAGTTTACTTCTTTCTATTTATATCACTTCACTCGGCCGTTTTATATATATGTATATATATATATTCTAATTTACTTTAATCATTTGAAATTCGTCTTGAGAATAAAGCTGAATATTCAATTTTCCAGATGAAGATCTTGACATCGGAGATCCATTACGTTGCTCCCAATAATTTCGGACAGAAATACTTTGGTACGGATTGAATTCATTCAATTAATTTGCTAGTGAGAATTTAAGCTAAGCTAGAATATAATTTATTAAGTATATGGATCGTACACGTAGCGAAAGGGAAATTATCGAAATGTCAGCGCTAAAGCGGATTGGCGTCTTGTCGCAATTTTTTGCAAAGTCCAATATATAATAATATGATAGAAGGAAACAACTCCCACTACCTCTGAAAAGTGACAGAAGTAAAATACAGTCCTCAGGAAGCCATAAAAAAAGTTAAACGAGCTATATACTCGTATTTTTTAGGAACGCATTTCAATTTCAATATTTAAATATCCATTCATTCATTCGTTCACTCATACGCATACTTACCTCAAAGTGATTATTTTTTACATGATCTCAAATGGCAGACTATACATTATGCAGTTATTATACAGCAGGGAATAACACAGCAAACCTAGATATATTTCAAGAGAAAGCCAAAGATAAAGGCAAAATCCTATTATGGTCACGCGTTATTAGTGTTTTCAAAATTTACTAGCAAACGTGCCTCCAAAATGTGTATTCCCTGATAAAGTTAAAGTATTATTCAATGAATCCGCAAGCTCCCAAAAGTAGCGAGTTGCGGTAGTTAATTATATTATTACTCTAACCCTTTTTTTTTTTAATATTTATTTTGCACCTAAACGCATAGTAGTGTGCTAGACTTACTAATTTTTTGTTAGTTCTCAGGGGATACATACATATATTTTAAGTCGCGTTCTCAGTGCGCTATCGGGGTGACTCTTTTACACTGTATGTCCTAAAAAGATGATCCCTCCAACTGAGAATAATTTTTCTACCACAGGCAATGGCAATTCTTACATAAATATAAATGGAGGTCACTGTTTGCGAATGTATCTCATTAATAAATGCAAAGGACATTTCGATAATTCGCTTTTCCACGTAATAATATTTTGTAAGACTGTACGTAGTGTAACGTCACTTCGGGTCGACTCACGAGGAATATTTTCGAGCACAAGAGATTGAATGGATGAGGGAACAAATGTCTCCTGTAGTCTCAAAATGAATTAAACTGTCTCAAGGTGAAAAGATTTGCGAATACGAGAATCGATTCGTTGACGAGAAAAGACAAAAGTAAATTTTGAAAATTTTTTTAACTCTCTACATCAAGAACGCCACAAAGGCCCACGAGTCCTGTCTATTGGGCCGCTATATATGGCAATATGTCTTTAACGTGTTCCTTTCGTTCAGGCTATCTGGTGGGAATATTGCTTTTGGACGAAGACAGTTAAACTCTACTTATCATTTTCTTTCAATTCATTTTTTTCTTTCCGTTAGTCCTATTGACGTTTATTCCCGTATCATTTTATCAGCCATGAAAATGTATTCCTCGCGGGAAAGCTTTCCGCGATTGAAGCCACGTCGTATTTTTCCTCTTTCTAGTAAACATATACATATGAATAATTACGTTCAAGTTCAGGTAAAATAACGCAATTTGACGTAAAATGTAAAGGCGCTATATATATACACAGAAAAGAAGTATACCTTGCCCTCGCGGTAAAACGATACTTGGCTTCGAAACGCATATATATTGCATTCGAATCGAATACACTTTTTATAGTATAATTATTACGACTATGTGAACACAACATTAATGGGTTTTTCCTTTATTATTATTTTACTTGTCTCTATTCTTATGTTATCTTATCTTTTATTTTATGTTTTTATTCTTCACATTGTAGGTCGAGGGTTGTCTTTTACACGGGTAATTGTTAAACTGGCATAATATTATAAAGGGATAGGCCATTAATGGCAACTCGGATTTTTTTTACAGTATATTAGCATCGTATGCACGTTTTATTATTGAACTACATACACACAGGTGAAGATTGGAAGACTTGTAAAGCATCACGTTTACATATTCACTCAAAAAACATATAGAAGAATTTCAAGAAACAATTATTACAAAAATGTTTCTAAATTATACATCAAATGAAAATTAATTCTATGCTAAAGTTAAATGGCAACAGCTTTTTTTTAGAACGATTACACGGTATCCCGAATTCGTGTCTAAACTTCTATCGTTTAGTATTAATTAAGAAAATAAAGCCAGTGTCGAATCACTAGAATTTATAGTGATCGATAAATGGAAGTTATCTAATTATTTAAAAATGATAAAACGATAAAAAAATATATGATCTCCTGATCATACTACCGTATTATTCAAAATCTTGTTTTTTCTTTCTGTTAATTATACACGCATCATTTTTTCTAAAAGTATCAGAGAACTTTTGTACGAGCATAATACCGTTGGATATTATATTAAACCTTGAAAGCTTAACAAGGCAAAAAAAAGCACAGAATAGACAAGGTCTTATTTTCTGATAATGCATAATACACGACCTTGCCCCGAATTTTTATATAGCAATTTGTACGCGTTTTCAATGTCAAATATATATAATTAATTTTATAAGTCTTACTATTAGTTTCTATCAGTCACGTGTGTATGGGTATAGTGTGTGCGTGCGCGTTGCCTTGTATCGCTTTTACTGTTACAGTAATGATAACAGCACACAAATTCAAACAATACACCGTGGACAGGCGTATAATATGTCCTGTATGTACCGTAGCCATTTATATACATATGCGTGAGGGAGAAATAGTGCGTGAAGGAATTTTGAAAAAAAAGGGACACGAAAACTAATTTAACGTTGTTCTTAAGAAACATTACGAGTAAAAGCAAACATTAATTTTTGTATCTTTCTTTAAAAATCATACATACCTCAGACGCATATTCCGATGGCTTCTCCAATTTAGATTGATTTCTTGATTTTGTTTTTTACCCCCTTTTTTTTATACCAACTCCTGTCGCAAAGAGAATTGTCACGCGTGTCATGTGTTCAGACGAGATAAAAATTCATGTGAAACAAGCATACGTGTAAGACGCATGAATCTGTAAGAGTGTTCAATATGTTATTATAGCTTTAAGGATAAAGAGTCTATGTTGCGCAGCCTTGTATGTTTGTTTTCTTGTTCTGCATAGAATTGAAAGTAAAAATTTACAAGGGAGAAAACACGCAAATGCTCATCGCGTCTATTCCTGGTGATGAAAATCGTTTGTCTTTTTCTTACATTTAACATTCTACACCAGATTTAAATACTTTCTTATATACCCTTCTGAGCATTATAATCAACGCTTTTTATTTTTTTCATGGAACGACATTTACTTGTCTATATGATAATACATTTTGTTCAGAGTGAATAAAAGGAGTGTATCTTTATGAGAGCTGTCAGAAGAACATAACCAGTCAAAATATTTAATCATACGTATGTCTGGTGAGCTTATGAAACCTAATAAAATAAAGATAGGATAAAATTGAAAAGTATCATTATCAAATACGACGCATTAAGTATTTGCGGATATTCTCTATGTAATTGAATAAGAATTCATAATAGTTGAATTATAAAAATTTGTACGTGAAGGGTTTTTAAGGCGTATCGCAACTTAGGAAATTGGTGACAAATTTGTCACATAAATAATTAGCATGTTGATCGGTCTTAAAATAAGATGTGCAAATAAAAGTGAAAAAGATAACGATCCAAATACCTGTATAAACACCTGTACTCTACGTATCATTAATTTCATTGAGATTCGATAACTATTGCACACGTAGAAATCTCTTTTCATCAGAATCCTATTCTTTCCAAAGCCACAATTGCTTTTATCTTGAATCTAGTAATATCGATATAAATTTACCCGTATCGCTATTAGATTTTATCATGGAATATTACATTTTCTAAGAAATATGTATGCTTCACTTGCGATTCATTATCAATTGATTTACAGGACATATACGAGTTGGACACGTGGTTCAATTAAGAATGAAAGAGAACTTTTAATTCTTTAATCTCAGAAATTATAGATTGCATTGGAAAGAGAAAAAAAAAAACATGTTTCGCCATTGTTATTTTTCAGGCACTGAATATCACGGTGTAGAAGTTACGTCGAACGTACAGAAGACAAAATTCGCAAGACGTTACAGTAGGGACTCGGATTAGTTGGCTATTTAATGATCAGCCTTCCTTTATCGTAACCATGTAGATTTTGGTTCTTGAATTTTTGTTTTTCTTCGAGATTACCTTGCTTTATGAGAAAAATTAAATAGAAATGAAGACATAGAAAAGTACATCGTCGAGAAGCTGAGAAACGGCATTGTAAAACTGGAGCCAACGAACAATTTTAAATGGAAGATTGACATTACAATAATTAAGGACAATGTTGCAAAGATGTATTTTATACGTATTTTTAATTTTCTGTCTTATCGTGAACAGAGTTTCTTTTTATGTAGAAAATATGAAGATGAATATGATTACGTTTTTCTTTTACATTTTTTACACCAAGTACCTTCAGGGTCAACATTCAAAATCATTTTTTTCTTTGCTACTTTTACTCTTCTTGCGTGGATGAGTGCTAAATGAAACTTAATTGTTCAAATAACATGTTAAGTGTCAGTGAAACAAATGAGATACACAAGATCGTATGATTCTGCGTGATTAACTTGTATCGATGTATTTATTAGTAAATTCATATATGTATTTATAACAGTGATCCGTATGATACATATCAAATGTATAATGAACCTTGTAAATATATGCGTGTATATTTTCATAATAATCCAATGCGTTAAGACTTTATTTCGTAAAACTTTTTTAAGTCTAACAGTCATTTTTTTTAATTCTCTATTTATTCGTTACTCTTTCCCTTTTATTAGCGTCAGTCACGGTACGATGACTGGCGTATAAAGAAAAACATTGTTGAAATTCTATCACGTCTTTAGGCATTTAACATTATCAAAAGAGAGAGAGAGAGAAAGGGAGAGAGCAAGAAAAAAAAGTAAGAAAATTTGGATCCTCTCTTTTACTTCATTGTTACACCCACCCGTCCCATTAGATTCTGAAAAAGCTTTAGTTTTTTTGTCCTTCCTCTTTTTTTTCTGTAACCTTAATTATTTTTACTGTGTAAATGGATATTAAAAAATGTCTTAGCTTCTACTGGTAATAAATGTAGTCTATGTAGCATTCTTTCTCTATTTTTATGTTTTATCATCTATTTTGGAGCTTCTTTTTTTCCGCTCGGAGGCCGTGCAAATAATTCGACGTAAAAGCCAAGTGGGTTTACAATGGTATTTAAATTATTAATTCAATGGTAAACAACATACGACTAATACAGAAGAAGAGAAATATTGATCGTATCATATTATTGGGATATCAGATAATTATTTAAATAATAAGCAATACCACAAAATAATCAGAAAATTAAAATGAGGTTATTTTTCTACAAAAATTTTATGAACGGATACGCCCGATTCTATCAGTTTATGATTTCTAATGGTGCGTGAAGCGATAAATGTACGTGTAATATGTATTTTCTGGCTTTTCTCTGCTCCTTTATTAATACTCGTTATTAATACGTTCATGAGGCAGAATTATAAGGATTCCTAGCAAATCTCTATAATTTCGTGTATCCCTTTATTTAAAGCGACAATGCGTGACATCAGTGTCGTTTAAGAAGTATTTTTACTGGAAAAAAATGTTTGTGCATGTCATTGTTTTGCTTTTGCAGTGAATACAGATATAAAGTATGCAGGAAGAGAATGATAATGATTATAATGATCGATTACTGAAATTCCTTTTTCTTTTACTATTTTTGATGCCGAACTTCGATCGTTACTATGTATGACGTGAATTTTGAAACCAACGATTAAAATGAATTTTTATTAAATTTATGGAACGAGGAAAGAGAGGATAAAAGAGTGATAAAAAACGAATTGAGCGAAAAGGTGGTATCTCTTTAAACGAATTTTTAGACATAAGTCGACGTACTTATTCATTTCCATATTCGTATTCGATTTGGAAACTCTTTTCGTATTATCTAAAAATGTTGGTTAACCGTAAAATCTTGAGCACCAAATATAAACTCTCTTGTACACGAGAACACGATCTAACGTAAATGACGAAATCTTATAAGAAACAGTGCGAAAGTATACAAATTTTAATCAGCCGAGACATACATATATAGTAGTTCTTTTTATAAAGCAAAGCATATAAATCTACACTCAGAAAGTATTAGATAGGATACGCGTGAAAGTAATAATAAGAAAGACGGGGTGGAGTAGATAGGACAATACTATGGATAAGAAAATGAAAATCATTAAAAAAGAGGTAATCAGTTAACTCTGTATGCGTTTCGAATAACATTTTATGTGATGTGATAGAAATACTGATAAAGCGCAGAACAGTATTTAATAGTCTCTTAGGATATAAATCGACTTGACAAAACGCTGTCAAACCACCGCCATACACTTTCGAAAACAACGAGGAATCCTTGGAGACTGGGATATGTTCGTAGGAATAATATAGATAACGAAATGATATAGAACGAGGTATGTTTTAAGAAAGCGGTTTATGAAGGTATCTCGCGTAACTAAACGGTACAGAATACAAAATGAGGATGCAAAATGGTTTCGAAATTCCCGTAGGAGGAACGAGAATACGAAAATAGAAAACAGAAAGACGTTTGGATTCACGTTCGTGTCTACGCATAATTTGTGAATTACACGACGGTTATTTGTATTCTATGCAAGCCTACTTGTAGTCTCCTTTCTTAATCTTTTAAATTTTATCCGTGTGGTTTCATTTTTCAATAGTCAATAAATTTGAAGCGTTCTTTATCGCTGATTAAAAAAAAGCGAACAGTGCAGAGACAGCTTTATAAAATAAAGATGATGAATAATATCAACGGACATCGCGAAATCCCAGCTTTTAATTTTAAAGTGATATTTACTTATCTACTCCTCCTTCTCTTGATCGTCGGATTTCTCCTCGTTTTTATCGCCACTTTCCTCCATTTGTTCAGCTTCTGTCTCAGAAGTGTCTTTTGCGTCGCTTTCGTTAACCTTCGAATCGTTCTCAGGTTCTGCAGCAGCATCGACTTCATTAGGAATATTTATTTCGGTCTCCTGTTCCTGACTTGTCAGAGGTCTCCTCTCTTCCAAACTGTTTCAAATAAGGACATGAATTTTGAGTCCATGAAAATGTTTGCTGTCCTTAGAGTTTGTTAGTTTAAAATCTTTTTTCACCTTTCAGGCTGAACCGCAGTATCCTTATCTGTAGATGGCTGCAAACAAATAAATGAAATTATCAATCAAGGTTAATTAACAGCAATTAAATAGAAATTTCTAGGGCTTATATAAGATTATTTAAATATAAAGACAGGGAAAGAAAGGATATTTTAAGCTTTAAATTGTACCGTTTGGGTTGAATACGTACCTCTCGACTGGATACATTTCCATTTTGCTGAATGTCTTTGCTTTGTGATTTATCCAGTGTGATCTCTGCAGTACTAACAGCTGGGGTTATCTTCAAGAACTTTTCAAGTTCATCTATCTCATTGGCAAGATCAAAATCTTCGTAATCCTAATTAAATAATATTATACAATGATTGTACACATAATATACAAATCACAAAGCTGTACATTAAATGAATAAATAATATACACTCAGGTCACTATCTATACATCATAATAAGGCAGAAATAATAAACTTCAATTTAATCTGAATTACCCCACAGTATTCATCCTCATTAAATATTTGTGGAGGCAGAGGGTGTTTACTGTCTTTTGCGTTACTATGAGTTTGCATAAATTCTTTTTCAGATTCCTTTCCTGGCTCAGTAATGTCAATCACAGTATATTCGACATTTTTACTCTCAAGAATCATCAAGACACGTTGCTGCCTTTTTTTTACCTGAAATAAATGAATCACATCTTGTACACCAAAGAAAAAGTTTTAGAGGATCTAAAACTGATTGAAGAAGCCCAAAAGGATACTCCAAAAACATTATAAAAGAAATAAGAAACCACAGTCATTGATTTATCGAAAAATTCGAAAAACCGCGAAAGTTATCCTTATCATAATAATCTCTTTGTGAGTAATAACTGACTATCGACAGCTTTACCACAATAGACTATGATTAATCATAAGCTTCTCGCAATCAGATTTACAGTTATGACGAAAGCTGTAATTATCAAATCGATTGTAATCTGATCCACAAGCATGTATCGTGAAATGTCATCATAAGTTAGATGCAAGGCCATGAATTGGCACTAGCCAAGGTTCTATCGCATTCTGAATCTGTATATCAACGAAGCATTTTGGTTCCGCAGAATTTTGGCACTCACTTCTTTATTGCCGCTGATTCCCGATATGTAGACCTTGACGACCATCGTTGCCCGGGGTAATTCTCCTGTCAACCGGCACGATAAAGCACCCTCGCCGAACCTTCCTCACTGGTTAATTTATTGGTAAATAAGAAGTGGCGGTACCAAACGGTTAGTTATGGTCTGACGACGGATCAGTAGTAGCAAGTAGCACTTTGGCTCACCACGAAACGAAAGCCTAGCCTAGTATCTATCTCTCCTTCTACTACGTCACTGTCTCTCTCTGGCTGCCCAACGGAGCACATCTGTTAGGCGAAGCTAATAAATGCCTAAGGTTGTTTTATGACGTCGACAGTTTACTTTTTAAGATCACCCGTGCAAGCTGCTATAAGGTCCGTTCGCGCAAGTGTGTTCCGGACTATTATAAATATATCGCAAAGTACATCGTGGCGTCTCTGTTTATTGTATGTATTTGATCGAGATACCAACATGCTCTCAGCGCTTTCGGCTCAATTTCGAACACACCTACAGTGCTACGTAGCACGTAAAAACACTTGCACGAACGGACGTAATAATCGACTTTAAGGTACTATTTCATGCACGCGACCGGGACAACTGTCGCTTGACGAAATCACGCTGATTGGTTAAAAATTGACGGGATGTGGGTGTACTTGCGTCGCATATGGAGTACTTTCTGTTGTAAGAAAGTAGATCCGAGATGAAATTTCATGCAACAGAATTCTATCTTGTATGCAACCACATGCGATGATGTCTGCAAACCGCGGAAAACAAGACGCACGTGGATGAGGTTAGTAGTAGATTTTTATTAGATTTCTCATATAAATTTTTAATCCTAAGTTCGAAATGAGTAAGTACAAAAATGTATTTAATGTTATGTATTCTTTCCAGAAAAATAAATAATTCAGAGTAAATATTGTGGCGATTTTACGAGGTGGCCATTTACAAGCCTCTGCTGAAATTTGTTTCGGAGTGAAGAGTATCATCTGATCATATATTTTCTATGGCGTACTATTGTTGGGGTATACTTCAAGTCAGTAGTTTAGTACTCGACAGTATTCGATGAAAAATGTTGAATCTAATTTTGTGCGGTCGTCTGGTACGATTTGCGCAAAATAATTCAAGAATTTGGACTGGTGGTATAAAAAAGTTTTCAAATTCCGCTGGGAAGCAGTTAATATTTTGCAGAGGACAACGATATTCTGTTCCAAAGTGTTCGGCTCCGATTTCAGTCGCCGGAATTAGGGTAATATTTATATCTCAGTTCTACAGGTCGATCTCTATATGTATTTCGTCTTAATAATCCAGACTACACTGTTATTTAAATAATTTTTCGAATTTGATGACGTTTCGCAGTTTTATTATGTAGGATTGATTTTTGTATTCTAATACCTTTGAACATAACATTTCAAGGAATCATAAACATTAAAAGTCAATGACGAATGGTTTTATATGAATTTACATCACTTATACTGAGAATTAGTATCTTTTGACAAGTGGTAGAATGGTATTTAGCAAAAGTCATAACTGATCTAATCAATCATAAAATCGACGCAATACTCTGGTTCTCACTGTCATATCAGTACAATTCTTAATAATATTGTTGTTGGTTTGCAAATAAATAATATTACTGAAAAAAAAATTGTCAAACTTTTGCATTCGGCAGGCATTAAACTCTCAAAAGATAATTCTTTATTTGAAAATGATGAATATTATATAAATATTTCCTTATTCATTCTACAGATTTAATGCCTGCTGAATAGCTATGGGTCGAACATCAAGAAAACGTCACAGAAAGAAGAAAACTCATTTAACTGAATTAAAAAGTCAGGATGAAGTTTTTCAGCAATTAATAGAATGGATGAAGTCCAATAATTGGCAGCCAGTTTGTGATTTAATGCCACATAACTTTCCTGATACTGGACGTGGCTTAAAGACTTTAAAACAGATTAATGCAAAAGATACTTTAATTAATTTACCAAGCAACTTGTTAATAACAACTTCTACAGTATCAACCAGCTTCATTAGTACAATTTTCACAAGTAATGAAAGCTATGAGGCTCAGAGTGTATTAGCTGTATTTTTGGTATTTGAAAAACATTTAAATGAAAGATCTGACTGGAAAGTATACTTGGATACGTTACCAGATCATTACACAAATCCAGATTTTTGTACCACAAAAGAAAAATCATTATTACCAGAGTATATCTTAGAATACCTAAGATTACAGACAAATAAAGTCAAAAGTAGTTATTGTTCGATATTAAAATCTATAGATCTTTTAAAAATGTCTGAAAAGCACATTTGCCCACACTGTAATGTTTCTTTACATAAAATAGTATATTACTCCGAATATAAGTGGGCATATTATACAGTCAACACAAGAGCCATTTATATAGATGAAAATATAAACAAAAATTGTAGCATAAATATTAGGAACATAAATAACATGACTTTGGCACCGTTTCTTGATATGTTTAATCATACATTCGATGCTCCTGCAGAGGTACACTTGATTATTGATGATTGTCAAAAAGAATTTTATCAACTTAATACACTAACATCATTCACTGCGGAATCCCAAGTTTTTATTAATTATGGTGCACATAATAATATTAAACTATTCATTGAGTACGGGTTTTACATTCCTAAAAATCCTTTAGACGAAGTCTTTTTTGATATTTCAGATGTACAGAAATGCATGAATATTTCCAAAAATAAATATCGCTTTCTTACAATAAACGATTTTCATAAAAACATGGGATTTACTTGGGATGGTCTTAACTACAATGCAAGAATCGCTCTATTTGTGTTAAGCACAAATACAAAAAGTGAAACATGGAAAATCAAGATATACAATGAAGCATTTAATGCTCAGGACACAAATAATATAAATATACTAGCTAAGCAAATTCAAAATATAAAGCACAAGGAACTAATAAGTACATTAAGCGGTATGCAAAAGCTAACCAAACCAAGTTTAAGTTTTCAAATTGCAAAAAATATAGTAGATGAACATATCTCGTTATTAAATGAATCATTTAACAATCTTAATATCAAGCAATAGGTTTTCGGATTTTATTGTAAACCAACTTTAAGCAATTAAATCTACTTTTGTGAGTAATTTTAAGTGTACATATACTAAATACGTCTTCATATTGCCTGGAACTCAGCTCTATGTACTACCAAGAATAAACTATTTATATAAAAGAATTATTCATATCAAGAATTAATCTTATAGCACCACAATGATCATTGTCTCTTCTCTGAACAGTGCTGCAGTGGCAATGTTCTGGACCGAGCGCAGAAGAAGAAAAATGTTCCTCAATCGAAGTCGGTGGTCACTCCGGTTAAATTAGCCTTGGTAGTGGCCGGGCTAACTGGGAGTAAACCGGGACAACAAAAGCGTAACTGCTTCCATCCAGGCGTATCTAGCTTGAGCCGCGAAGGAATAAGCTTCCAGGATCGACCCCCAGTTACCAGTATAGAAATGGTCAAAGGAATGCTTAGTTATATATGGCCAAAGGTGCATCGTCATTTTTCATGAGATCAAAAATAAATATAGGACATTAAGGACATATTATAGACATTTTTTTCTTTTCTCTGTTCCCAGGATGATCAGGAAATTAGAAACAGAGTAAAATTAGCTGTGGGTCTATTGGTTGGAGCCAAACTACTCAATGTCGGAGTACCGTTTATTTTCAAATATGCTGTCGACACATTAAATACTCATTCAGTGGCAGCAGGTGGAGAGGCGATTTTAGGTATGAGTAGCGCTCCGGAAACTGCAGCAACTATAGGAATATCATTATTGATTGGATGTAAGCATACCTAGTGCCAATTCTGTAATATTGGATCGACGGACTGGATAGAATGCACTTATTATTCTCTTTAAAACAGATGGTATTGCTCGTGCCGGTGCGGCAGGTTTTAATGAGCTGCGAAACGCAGTTTTTGCAAAAGTCGCACAACATTCGATTCGTAGAATCGCGAAAAATGTATTTTTACATTTGCACAATTTGGACTTAGCATTTCACCTTGGAAGACAGACCGGTGCGTTGTCTAAGGTAGCGATTTAAAGATTATTATAATTAATAGATGGTTTTCCACATTTGTATGTGCTTCTTTTATAATAATTGTTTTCAGACTATAGATAGAGGTAGTCGTGGCATTAATTTTGTACTCTCTGCCATGGTGTTCAATGTAGTGCCAACTATATTCGAATTAGGTTTAGTAAGTACAATATTGGGTATAAAATGTGGCGGCGAATTTGCCAGTGTTGCTTTAGGCTGTGTTGGAATTTATACAGCTTACACATTGAGTGTCACTCAATGGCGAACGAAATTTCGGGTTTACATGAATCAGGCAGAAAACGAAGCCGGGAACAAGGCGATAGACTCGTTGATCAATTACGAAACAGTGAAAGTAAGTATTATGTTAAACCTATCGTAATCGCAATTCTGTTGTTCATTTTGTTTTATTTCTTAGTACTTTAATAATGAAAAATTCGAAGCTGAAAAATATGACCAGTCTTTGAAGAAATATGAGACAGCTTCTTTGAAGACGAGTACCAGTTTAGCATTGCTGAATTTTGGTCAGCATGCCATATTCAGCGCTGCACTCAGTTTGATAATGGTATTGGCTGCAAGGAACATTGTTAATGGTAAGAACGATAGGAATTATGTTAAACTAATAATTTTATAACAATAACTTCATTTCCTTATATACAGGAACAATGACTGTTGGTGACTTGGTAATGGTAAATGCATTGTTATTTCAACTGTCCGTCCCATTAGGTTTCTTGGGTTCAGTATATCGAGAAGTTAGACAAGCTTTTATAGATATGCAAACCATGTTTACGCTAATGACAATGGATCCTACCATTAAGGTGCAGTAAAAATTCACATATATTTTTTAATTTTAATATATGAGGTTTTTTATTATTCGTTTTTGTTTAAACAGAGCAAAGAGAATGCCAAACCATTTAGTATCACACCACAAAACTCCGAAATCACATTCAAAGACGTGAATTTCCAATATGTAGAAGGCAAGAATATTTTTAAGAATCTTAGTTTTACTCTTCCTAGTGGAAAGAAAATTGCCATTGTCGGTGGTTCAGGCTCTGGGTAAATTATTTACGCCATTTTGCACAGCATCTTATATAAAAAGAGAAACTTGTATAATTGTTCTATCGGTTTCAGCAAAACATCAATCGTAAGACTGCTATTCAGGTTCTTCGAACCACAAAATGGCGAGATTTTGATAAACGGTCAAAATATTCGCGAAGTCGACCTGGACGATCTACGAAGATCCATAGCTATAGTGCCACAGGTGAAATGATATAAATCAATATTAATACTGTCATATCCCATAACAAAATCATTGTTTTCAGGACTCCGTGTTGTTTCATGATACCATTTTTTATAATCTCCATTACGGAAACCTAGCGAGATCTGAAAATGACGTTTACGAGGCGGCAAAAATGGCGAATCTTCATGATTCTATATTGAAATGGCCTAAAGGATATCAGACTCCAGTTGGAGAACGTGGCTTGAAATTGAGTGGTGGTGAAAAACAAAGAGTAGCGATAGCACGAGCAATTCTGAAAAATAGTCCTATTTTAATATTCGACGAAGCTACATCATCCTTGGACTCTATAACAGAATATGTAAGTCAATACTGAGGCTTGTAATTTTATTCCAAAAATTCGACATACATTCAAGTTAAATTGTTCTCCACAGAATATTCTAGAAGCTCTCCGACGAGCGACTACTGATCGCACGTCCATCGTCATTGCTCATCGTCTGTCTACAGTGATGGACGCCGATGAAATTTTGGTTTTGGACAACGGCTCTCTAGTTGAGAGAGGCACGCATAACGAGCTGTTGGCTATACCAAATTCTCTTTATAGTAAATTATGGGAGGCGCAGCATATGGGCGTGATAAAACAAAAAAATGAAACTAATAAACAAAGACTAGAAGGTAGTGCATGATTCCAAAATAGAAGGAAAATGCACCCTGTCTTGCCTACTATTTCATTAGTGATATTTACAGTAATATAATAGCGCTAATGTACATATATAAGCACGCGCCATGTAGGCGTGTGGTGAATTTGTACAGCATTTTCTGGAAGTACGATAACGCTTGTTAAACAAACGAACTGCTCTTCGGCGGTTTTATGAAAGATGCAGGAACTTTTCTGTAGCGGGATTCTACAGTGAGCAGCATTACTCGAAGAAAGTAGTACAATGTTAATAACGGCTAATTGGTTTGTGTAAAAAGTAAAAAGAAAAAACTACAAGACGAAGCTAATAGATACGTCCCGTGTAATATACGCATGAGTTTAGATGGAAAAATAAAGGATTTTAGTTATGGAGATGAAGAATTGTTTTATTCATTACCAGTTAATTGCCAGTAATAATATATTCTTAGGACAGTATGAAAAATGGGCTAACTTCTGAAAAACGAAGTAATTATCGATTAATTTCAGCCGCTGACTGGTCAGTTACCCTGGCAACCTCTTAAAAAACAATCATGGACGTCTGTTGGGGCAGCAATGTGTTTCTGACACGCTGAAGTAAACGTGAAGATGTCGAGGCCTGACTTTGACAATTACAGGATAAGAATGTAACGGAATAAGGTGGTGCCTGTTTGTAAAATGCAAACCGAGGTGCCGATGCTGCCCGTAGTGTGCTTGGATGGATTAAAGCGTTCAGCTAGGTAAACTCTCTGGTTTATTCTTGAATGTGAAAAAGACTATGACCTAAAAAGTTCTTGTGATCTTTGCGAGACAAAGAGAAATGACATGAAAATGGTTTCCATGAATATTTGCAGGAAACAGGACAACGGAACACGATCATCGTCAGTAGGTGTCAAGAATCATTCACCATGTAAAAGTGCTGCATATCTTGTATCAAATCGAAAACAGTTACACCCATTGCTCGGTGCGTACAAGAAATCAAAGGATTTGTAAAATATTTCTCTTTAATGTTGCATAATAATAGGTGGGCCATATAAAAATACGGTACGTATCTATTCTTTGTCGGAGCCCTCAAAGACTGGTAGCAAAAGTGCCATAGGGCAAAGAGTAATGTCTGCAAAGATGCTGCGTGTCAAACAACTTCAGAATCAGCTTGCAGACGCTCATTATCATCTGAATGTAAGTAAGATACGAAAAATTTATAATTTTAATCATATACCGCAATCTATATGGTATGTACGAATTTCTATTTATAAGGAATTGGCGAATGAGAATAGATTATTGAAAGCTTTACAAAAAAGGCAAGACTGTGCTTTAAGACGTTACGAGGGAACCAATGCAGAATTGCCGAGAATCATAAATTCGCACCACGAGGAGCTTAGGGTATTGCAGACTAAGTACAAAAAGCTTAAAGCTCAGCATAAAGATACGTGTGACTTACTAAAGGATAAAGAAAATGAACTTCATTCACTTCAGGTGATTTTTAACTATACTAAAGTTTTTATTCAATATTCTAATAATTTCAAGGTATTTTCATTCATCTTATTTTCAGACGCAAAATAAACATTTGCTGCAATTGAGTAAGGATCGTAATCTTGGCGAACGGGAGAAGCTGCAGATGCAAGTATCAGATTTAAATCATAGGATAGATTTGCAGCAGGAAACGATACAGGTAGATATTCTAAGAGCGAATGATTTCTTTTTAATTTTCATATGAATTTAATAATTATTGATTCGATTAGACGCTCAACCGGAAATTGACTTTGGAAACTAAAAGCTTGAAGCATCAATTGAATCTAGAAGTCGCCAGGCACAGAGAGACACAGAAACACTTGCAAGAATCTCTTGAGAAGCTGAAGACTTTAGAAGACCTTCTGGACAATAGAGAAAGAAGATTGTATTACAGTGGACAGTTACCAGTTTTCCATAAACCGAAAGACATGGGATCTCAGTCGCTTACAAATTTAGCTGAAAGAAGGTTGGAAATCGAGTTGGAAATAAAATATTTATAAGTGTTTCTGTAATAAAAATGTTTCCATATTTCCAACAGCAACGCGATAAAGACAGCTAGAATCAAAGGACAAAACGCTGATAATGATTTACTGGTAAGAATGGTTAAATAATTCAAATGAATGCTTGATCAATAATTACTTAAATTACTATAAATTTTCTATAGCCAATTCTGGCCGAATCGGAGTCCATGGACCATGTAAAATTTGGAAAAACTATACCTACCTCAACGGGCGATTTATTACCGGTATCGCCGAAAACAGAAACAATGGCGAATCTTCACCGCGTAAGAAAATTCCGACTTCAAAAGGCTTCAAGTAATCGTGACATACCCACAACGAGAAGTAAAGAAAAATCAAATGAAAGAAGCACCGAGGAAAATGGCGAATCAGCTGAGGTGTTGAATTCTGGAGGGACGCGAAATTATGCAAATATCATGGCACAGCGTGAGGCAAATGATTACGAAAGAGAATTACGAAGATTCGAGGAGGATTATGAAAAAAGAAGAGGTCGTGGAATTTACAAATTACCCAAAGAATTAAAAAAAGAATATGGATATTCAACTAGTGACACGGACAGTGAAGAGACTAACAAAGCCCAAGATCCATCGAGTAAGTCAAAAGAATTGCATGCAAGATTGATAAATAATGGAGAAGAGAGTTCAGATATCGACGATAGCAATGATAAGAGAAGAACTCCCCGATTTTTCAACAGTGATACCAACCATGAGAAATTCATTAATCAGGAAATAATATTCAGTCAGGAATCCTTGTCGAAATTGTCAAAGAGCTCGATTAAAAAAATCTATGGGAACTTTGAAAATAAATCCGAAAAAAGATACGCAAGTATTTCGGAAAGTGAATCCGATTTGGAAATGGAGTCAGGGCTAAGAGAAGATGGTGAAAAATGTAAATTTTTACTGAGGCCTGTGCAGGATGATATGGCAAAATCCGAAATAAGTAATCGAATGGAGAAATTTTTTAAATATGACATAAACATAGCAGAGTCAGAATCAGACGCGGATAAAGAGGAATTGGAAAACACTCAAACTGAATTAGAAAATGTTAAACAGAAGTCAAAGAACTTTGACATGGGTCAAGAAAGTGTTTCAAGGGACACTTATGACAATGGTCAACAGCGTCTTATGGACATTACAAAATCCTGGAGTGAATTGCAAGACAAGATAATGAAGGAACGTGAAATATCAGAAAGACAATTAAAAGCTTTGGAAAATAATGCAGAAGATTCATCATTTAAAGTGAAAGCAACAGACTCACTATTTTTCAATGATAATATTCACACTAATAAGATGTCCTTATCGGATCATTCAGTTTTAGAAGATAATGCAGCAGACAAGGAGTCTCATTTCAGTAAAGTGGATAAAGGAAAGCACCTTGTTACACAAGAAAATGTTAGTGTAGAAGCAAATACATCTAAATCCAATGCATTACACGAATCACCAATAGAGTCCGGTGAAGGAAATGCAGAGGCTGCTCCGGAAGATGATTTTGAGAAAGTACTGGACAGTAAAGCACAAAATTTAAAAAATTCTGAATCAGATGAATCATATTTAAACAAAATCGAGGAGGAATTGAGTAAAATAGATTCTGTCCAAGGTAAACTGTCAAGTTTGACAGTGGAATCTAACAGGAAAGATTGTGTTAGTTACATGCTAAAAGGTAGTACAGTAACAAGGGAGAAATTAAACGATTCCATAAAAACAGAAAATTTGCAAAAACTTTTGGAAAATGCTCAGCATGTATCGGATGCTACAGAGGGAAAACCTAGTAAGGGTTATAAAGACGAAATGTCAAAAGAAGGAAATTCGTTGAGTTATAACAAGGAGAAATTGTTAGCAGCCATGAAGGCGATTGATGACAATGAGAATATTGAATTTTTGGATAATCAAAAATCCCGAAGGAGCAGCATTTCGAATAGATCACAAATTACTGAAAACCTCTATCGTGGATTGCCTAGCCATGCGAAAAAAAAAGATGATCTCATGAAGGAAATATTTGGTGATGTAAAGGTCGAAAGTAAAATGCGTAATGGCTGTAGTAAATTACACTGATATAAAACAATTCCTTTTTCAAAGAAAAAAAAAAGGAAAAAACGGAGTGCACGAGACATTCAAAATATATAAATAAAGCACTGGTAAATACCATCTTACACAGTTTTAATTATTTAAAAAAGAGGAATTTTTCTCTTTGCTTAAATTTCCTATTGAAAAATATAAACACCTTAAGATCTTCGGTTAATCAAGAACAGATTCGGTGTTTAAACAAAAATATTACAAGATCCTGTGAACAATTTGATATAAAAGAAAAAGTTTGTAATTGTACAGATTATACCTCGTAACGTGTACAAAAGTGTTGCAATAACAAAAAAAAAAAGAAAAATGTATCACAATTCCCCCAGAGGCAAATAAATAATTTCATACGCAACTTGATATTGTCTTTTTATATTTTTGTTTCTTTTGTGAAAAAATACAAATTTGTTTACTATAATATAAATGTGCCATGTCGCCCGCACGAACACATCTCATTCCTAGGGAATGGGATTTGAGCATTATAAAATATATTTGTTATTTACATGAGGTTAATGACATTAAAACACTGCCGTTGTTAATGATCAATCTTTTTAGTAATTAATATTTTTAATAATTTCTATCATAAACAGCCCTGCCCGAGAATCAAAAATAAAAGGATTGCATACCACCCGCTGGAATTTCATTATTTAAAAAAAATATTTGTTGGCACATGTAATCTGTTAATTTGTTATTGTAATTAGTAATGTTAAATTCCTGTTGCTATGTCAAGACCTTTCCGCCACAGCGTATAGTTTAAATATAAATAGATCTAATCACCATTTAAATATATTACTGAATAAATAATACAAATAATAAGTACATCATTTAACAGATTTTTTTTCGCGGTAATGCCCACATATATGCATCTGTGTCCGACACGATAAACAGTGCTATTCAAATGGGAACACAATATAATATATACAGAGTATATCTGCCATATTCATTTACCCTTGAAAGATTGTACAAAATATTAGTACAAAAGTATCGAGGATTTAATGGATTCTCTACTTGTATAGAAAGATATTCAATAATTATGATTTATACACTCTGTTTGAATATATTCATGATTCAGCAATTAGCAATGCACAACAACATTACGTAAAATAATCGTAAAAAAAAACTTAATGTTGGACGGATCATTCGAACTGATTTTTGGGCGATTCGTATCTACTCACATTGTCATTGATTCGCCATCATTTTGAATTCTTAATACTTTTAATAATCTCCCATCGCTGCTATAATATTCGACAATGCTGTTCTTGCATCACTCTCCTCGAAGACATTTAGAACCTCCATAGCTTTTTGCGAATGTTCCTTTTGCAGTTGTTTTGTTAACTCAACTCCAGGACCTGTCATGATTATATCATGAACCTGAATCAGTAAAAATGCAAAGATTATTAAAAAAATGTATTATAGAGCTTCGTTATAAAAAGTAATGTCTTAGAGAAATATTATTACCTTAGCATAATCCACATTATGTACAGACTCAAGTCCCTTATCTATTTCTGTTAAAATCGTTGGATCATGCTCAATATGAAACATTACAGGTGCACAGCATAGGCTGAATGGTATAGAATGATCTTTGCCAATAAAAGGACCCAAATCTAAACATGCCTGTTGAACAGTTGCGCATGAAGACTTTGTTAAACAAGATATTCTTGTGTATTTATGTTAAT
Organism: Calameuta pallipes; assembly: GCA_030142375.1. Lineage (NCBI taxonomy): Eukaryota > Metazoa > Arthropoda > Insecta > Hymenoptera > Cephidae > Calameuta > Calameuta pallipes. The sequence goes on along the minus strand of JARQSW010000763.1, from coordinate 1,272,562 downwards.
CCTAACTAGTATTTATTATCGAGTAAAAAATATCAAATGTTCAATTATAACATATTGGTTTACCTGCCAAGCAAGGGCTAAATGCTTTCCAAATTTATACCCTTGTTCTTGCACCTCGTTATTATGTCCAGCTAGTTTCAGTGTACCTTGACAGGATTTTCCAAGTAACGCGCCCGCGCTTAATACATTTTGTAATGTCCATTCTTTCACGGCATAGCCATTACGATCTGGTGGCGGAATCGACGGTAAAGGATTATTTTGACTATCACGTCGTCCAATAAATTCTGCCTCGGCCAAGTCCCTCACAGCACTTGACATCAATTCTACTAACTATATAAGAATATGTATTTATTTTTATTGAAAAAGCAAGAATATTAATCAGTGATGATTTATCAAAGTATTTGTTACATACATCCTGATTTCTGAGGGCTGCTAATTCGGCACAACTGTTTCCTAGCAGGTAGTCGCCACTTAATAAGGCTATTTTATTACCAAAAGTCATGTCGTTCATTTCAGAAGCTTCAGGGTATACCCCAGGATGTATATTCACTAAGCCTTTATGAACAACATGACTGGTACGTATCATTTCTGTTACTTCTGCTAGAGCTCTTTGACTGAAATACCAAAAATTAATATAAAAACTGTAAACTAATAACAAAAAATATATATTAAGCGCTTAGTGATGAGATAACATCAGATTAAGTACCTATAAAGAACACCTGCAGCTTTGTCTTCCTCCATATCATCAACATTTAAATGTCCTGCTGCTTTTGATATTAAAAGTACAATAAGACCCCAAGCCTGCATATTATTGCGGCCATTATAAATTAGACTTCTAAAAATAATTATGCATATTATAATACAATAAACTTAATAGTTTAAAACACCGCAATATAATATTACATAATTAGCAATAAGTTCTTACTTGGCAGTTTTCAATAGTGGATGATTAGATCCCACAAGCTTTCTCAAATGTAGTGCAACATTAGCAATTTCATCACTAAGAAGCCATCGCAAGCTGAGAAATGATGTCGGATAGCCCACAATCTTCTCGGCTTCAGAAACTGCACGGTTCCAATCTGGTTTCTGACTTGCAGCAACTTTAGTAGCGAAACTCTTGGTTGCACCAGGACAGAAGTCTTTTCTGTCTTTAATAAATAGATGATATTTATTGCATAAGAAGCCAGACATCGCGTTGCTTCTTCTAAACACCACGGAAAGCGATTTATTCAAAGCCATCGTTATTAATCAGGCGTTTTTTATATGCGGGAAATTTCTTTTCGCTAAGAGGCTAACATTGGTCGTGTTAATAACCGTGAATTCTCAAAGTACTGACGTCCTAAAACTTTCTCTTTTGTCCTGATTTCCTTATTGTAACCTGCTTCCTCCCATAACATAGCTATTTCGTAGTACGTCACGAACACGTGGTAACACTATTAGAAAGCTGTCACTGCATTCTAAGCATTCCGAAGATTCTTTGAAACTTGGAAATACATTGTTTTATTATTAACAAGTCGATAAAAGATAGTTCCTATCATCCTGTAAACAGGCAGATGATACGACTTTAACTACTGATCACTACAGAGATGAGTAGGGAGATTGCCAATGGGCCGATATTCTTGAAACCAATTTTATTTTGACGTAAACGCGCCACCTGAGCGGAGGGCCCTCGAACCATACCCACGTTTTTTTAATTTTGTACGAAAACGTTTTAATTATGATATTCGTTACTACCAAACGATTACGCATCGATTGAGCACCTGAAAAACTTAATTCGTTGAAAAAAAAATTTTTTGGCTAACTTCACAGTCAAATTTTGATTACTTGATTATAAAAGAATGAGTGACCACCAAATGTTTTAATTAGGCCACCAATGACCACCAAACGACCACGAATCGATTAGGTATGATAAAAAGTTAAAGTTGTCCGATTAACTTCACTGGGGTTAGACCCATTTATATGACACCCACGGTTTTGGTATGATACTACACATTTGTTCAGCGTATGAAATATATGTGGTATTCATATCAAGATCTATATGGATTAAAAATTGTATATTACTTAATGAAAATTTTCGTTCAATATAAACACACCTTGTCTCTATTTATTGATCTTTTTTTATTACCAACTGTCGCATTTTTGGCGGGACTAGACGATCCGTTAAAATCAGCGTGGTGAATACAATTCAGTCCATTGTCAAATTTTGGAGTAGCGTAAGTAGCATATTTCGAAGCTGCGTCTCTCACGTTGATTCTTTCATTTGGCATTGTTTTCTGTATGATAATACGAAGATTATTGAGTATTTCTTTGACTTTTGATAAAATATTGCCAGTAAGATCACAGTGCAATTGTACATTGTTTAAACGTGAAGTACCTATAACATACAAATTTTCTTGGCATTTATTAGACAGCATTATGCCGCCTAAAAAGAAGTCATCTACGAAGGTTACAAAGGCTACAAAGGTTAGTTACTTGTATTACAATACGTATTTCAATATTTTAAGTATTTTTAAGATTTTATTGTCAGGTAATTATTTTAGGGCTCTTGAATAGTTAATAGCTTTGTATTTCAGGCTAGTACTTCTGCAAGTAAAGATGATAAAGATAAGAAACCTTTAGCTAAGATATTTACGAAGAAAACTAAAAGGGAAGAAGAGGATGTTGAAGAGCCCCCAGCTAAGAAGGCAAAAACAGATGCTAAACAACCAATGAATAAAACTAGTTCCAATTTAGATGAGATCAATTTTGATTGTGATAAGCTCAATGCAAAGGGGGAAAAATACAATTTAAAAATTTGCAGTTGGAATGTTTCAGGGATAAGAGCTTGTATAAAGGTAATTTTTATTTTTAAATAGTAAAATAGCTTAAGTAATGTTTCAATCAAAATGTCTAATAAGAAACACTATGGAATTGCAATATGTGATTACAATGTAATACTAATGCAATATAAGATACGCTTTGCAGTTCACTGCCATTACTGCAAGTATGGTTGTAGTTTATTTGATTGCAGATAGGTAAAAAGAGATACGATCATATTCGTAGTACTAGCAGTGAATTTTGAAATACACTTGTAACAATAATACATTAAATATGGTTGTATATTGAATGTTGTTAATTTTTTTTTTTTAGAAAAATGCATTAGATTATATTAAAAAAGAAGATGCTGACATCGTAGTATTGCAGGAAACAAAATGCGACACGAATAAACTACCACCAGAAGTTAAATTGAAAGAATATCATCATTATTTCCTTGATAGTAAGCATTCAATATAATTACTCCGATATCATGTGACTATATTGCCCGTTTCTTGATTAAATAGGTAAAAAACCTGGTTACTGTGGAGTAGCGTTGTATTCCAAAGAAAAACCATTGCGGGTTACATATGGATTAACAGATTCGGAATGTAATGATGAAGGTAGACTTATCACTGCGGAATATAAGAATTTTTATATAGTAAATGTTTGTGAGTATTACAACAATTCTAGTCAATTACGAAAAACGTGTGTTAATTGAATACTAATTTATATTTCTGCCAAGATGTGCCAAATGCTGGACAAAAACTAGTCACAATGCCTAAAAGATTACGCTGGAATGAAGATTTCAAGAAATATATTAAGGAATTGGACAAGGAGAAGTCAGTAATTGTTTGTGGTGACATGAATGTAGCACATCAAGAAATTGGTACGAATTGACAACAAACGGAAACTGATATAAATATCTATTTTGATTTACCTGTTCTAATTTGTTGATTGATCACTATTTTATTTTTCTGAATCATAGATTTGAAGAATCCAAAGACGAATACAAAGAATGCTGGTTTTACTAAAGAAGAAAGGGATGGTATGACAGATTTTCTTCAACAAGGATTCGTTGATACTTTTAGAGCACTGTACCCTGACAGGACAGATGCTTACACATTTTGGTCATATCTTGGAAATGCTAGAAGTAAAAATGTTGGATGGTACGTATTAAAAAGAAAACTGCAAGCGTACCATTTTTTTCTTTGAGTAATTACATCAATGCATTCTTTTTTAACAGGAGATTAGATTATTTTTTGGTGTCTGAACGAATAAAAAACTCCATTTGCGATTGTGTCATAAGGGACAAGATATATGGAAGCGATCATTGCCCTATTATTCTTTATGCTAATTTGTAAACAAAATTTCAGTTCCTCAGTCTGCAATTGTTAATAATACATTTACATAATCCCTGTCATTGTACAAGCAGCTACGTACATCTTTAAGTTGCAAATTCATCGAAATATAACAGAGTGATTGTAAAATTATTTCGATTTTTAACACTGACAATCTCCAAAAACACATCAATTGGAAACAATAATCACATAGTCATGGAACATAGAACTTTATATTTCGCAACGACTTTGTGGATCATGTTTTATGCAATCGGTATCAATATAAAAACATTCTGATCATTGAACCACCAGAAATAGATTTTATAGGCAAAAATAAGTTCCGGATGTAGAATTTAAGACATGCAGCGATTATGATCTTAACATGATACACGTGCGGTGTTTGTTTTGTGGAGGTAAATATATAAAATATGACTATTTGATAATACAGATGTGCTATATGACAAACCTGTTGTTCCTATATTTCAGTTTTCAATTAATACATCTTATACGCATCTGAAGATATTCAATTGAGAAAGTTCAGAGACTTATTAATTATCCACTAAAGGCATTGATATTTGTAATTTACACTATTTTCTTAATATGTAATAATTTTTTCAATAAATTGTTTGATAAAATTAGAACGTCTAGGGCATAGTACTTTTTTATTTTGGACTAAATATATGCGTTTATATATTTATGGAGCATGTCATTATAGAAATAATACTTATATACAGCATTACTTATGTCTCAATAATCTTATTTGTCCTAGCTTCATTCATTAGCATTAGTGTATGTATTCAAAAACATAATGTATGAATCTTAATTTAATCACCTGAACACATTTATTGAAGTTCTTAATCTTCTCCTGCTGGAATGGCATCTTCTAATCTCTTAATAAATTTGACACGCAGCTCAGTGACACTGTCATTCTTTAATTGATCCTGAACGAACCAGGAAGCAACTTCCATTTGCACCATTTCACATGCACCTCTTAGTACACCAGTTAATATATTGCAGTACTTCAAATTCAGACAATGATCTGGTAATTCCACAAACTCGGTTAGTGGATTTGATTCAAAACAAAGAGAAAATTCATCTCCAGCTGTACTCCAATTAGTGATAGTTGGCGTGATACCAAGAAATATTTTGAAGCCAGTCTGGATTTTCTCTGCTGTATCTCGAAAGTCATAGCAACGTCCAGAACCAGTGCGTGCCAAAAAGTCCTCGATCAAACGTATTCCCATATTGTATCCCATTCTTTCCAACTGTTTATTGACATCCTCAACATTCTCATAATCCTTAAGTAACTGAGCTACCAATGCGCCATAAGTTAAAGTGAACAGTTCTGAATTCTGTAACAAAGACACTTAATCATATAACCTCAAACCTCTAAATAGATAACATGATAGAATACAGATAACATAGAATTTCGAAATAAGATTTTTATTAAACGTGACAGTTCAGTCTATAAACTTACCACTTTCTTAGCATCAAGTCTGGACCCTGCCCTAGACATTTTTTGAGAAAACTTAAATAAATGACGTTTACTGTCGCGCCAAGTTGAAGAAAGTACGATCATGACCTCTCTTGATGCTTTTTCTAACTAAATATTAAGCAAGTACAATGTGATAAAAATGATTGAAATCAATCAAATAAAAAATAATAATATTAGTACCAATGAATCTAAAATTAAAATAATCATTAGAAACTTTCTGAATATCACAAAATAATTACAAATATCTTTCAGGACTGTCACTAAAGATAATGTTAAACAAACATATTTATCGTTCGATAGTAAAACATAATTTTGACTTTCTTTTAACAATTCCGCATACACGTAGAAGATGGAGCTACAGTCCCAGTTTCAACCGCATGAAGTAATAACTTAAATTATTTTTCAAAACCTAAGTAAATTCCTGCAGAATTAAATATTTACTCAACAATATAATTCTGGCGAAGTGTATCATAATCAACAGTGCAATAAGTAAATAATGCAATATCTGATATATCTTTCTCCTAAGCTTTCCTCATACTACATAAATGGTAAGTTGTGTGCATCGAATTTTTTCTTGAAGATCGATCCTAAATGTAATTGCCGTTATTACTTAATATACTTGTGGAACGTAATGGCACACCGTGTACGAGTTTTGCAATGAAATAGCAGAAACGGTATACGTTCGTAACGAGACGTAACATTATACTCGGATATCGAATGAAGTTGTTTGGCTAGAGTGGCTATACGTTTTTTTCTTCATTTAACTATAAAACGATCATAGTGAAATCTCGAAGACGTTATTAATATTAGGCAAGTTATTAAAAGCGTGTTCTATTCTTTCCACTAACATTTTTTTTCCGTTCCTTCATATTTAGCAGTAAGGAGTATGTGCTTTCATGGTCAAAGCAAAATGGAGGTCTTCAAGTTTTTACATACGGTCCGATAAACTTTTTATTTGCTGAACAATATATTTAATACATTCATCACAGCCGGACGTGCCATTTTATCTGATATAAAAATCTAATCAACCCTCCGAAATATACACAGTGCTTCATAGTGATTTATAAGTAAAAAATATTTACGAAAAAAATATCCAAATTGACTAAAAACCGTAAATCAAGTCAGTGAAGTAAAAGTCCCTAATAAAAATCTCAAATATTGAATCATACATTAAATATACATATATACTAAGTGAATTAATATGTTTTAACAATATGAATACAATACAATACAATACACCCTGTATTTATTAAAGGAGGGCAAAAAATAATATGGAAGGAATGCGAAAAGAAGAAAACATATACATATATTAATGACTATGCGTTTATCTTTCGAGATGTCGATCTTCTACTGCAATTCATTGATTTACGTTTTCGCGTAATTGAACACTGGTTCAGGATAGGTACCTTTCCCTGAGCGAATGCCTGCTTACAAGCTTACTCAGTATCATTCAGAAACGTTTGATTTTCATTGATTTATTTATATACGGTAATAAATAAATCCAAGAAAGACAGTAACACGTTTTTTTTTCTGTCACGGCTGTTACTCATTTCATTTTCAATCTCGTTACTCCAACCGTTTCTCTACGGTTTATTAAAGGTGCACAAGACATCAATGTGCATTTAATCTTCGCGGTTTGCACAGGCTCACAGCATCCGCGTAACTGATTCTTGTTCCGGGTCAGTGCCTAATCTCCGACATCTTAAAGCCGTTCCATCTGATCCTCCTTGGCTTTGTTTTCGCCATTTCTCCATGGCAGGTTGATGCACTCTGGGAGAATGCATTTTCTAATGATTTAACATAAGAACGAAACAGCTGGATAAGTTGCAAATGATAAGGGATAAAATAAAACAATTAAATTAGAAATAAATTTAAAAATATTTTTCGCCAAAATCAAAATTGGACCGGACTACTTATTTTTAATTTTTTATCCAGTTTCTATTATCGAGTGGGTATATTCATGGTTATTAAGATGGTTTCATAATGATTATGAAATATCTTAACTATTTATCAACGCTATCGATGATCCACATCCTCCCTATCCGTATAAGCTTCAAGATCCTCGATAGTCGTTTCTATGGAACTAAAAAGAAACTACAAAATTTGAAAAATGACTTTCACAAGCAGGCGTCGCCGTTGCATGAGAAACTATATAACTTGATGAATTAGATTAACTGTAAGAGCAGCTAATAAATGCACGTAGATCTGTCATTTGATTCGTAATGATTACCGCCAGCGAATCATTGCGACAAGTTCTCGTTATCGCTTGGACCAAGCGGCAATTACGCCTGGCGACATTCGATCGAAGTCATTGATAATATCGATATTGGCCAAATAAAAATCCGGATTGGCCGACAAATCACGATTCGCATGACAGTGAGGCTGGACCGTAAAAGTGTCAAGAAAAAAAAGAGCAGGTAAATTTTTCGTAAAGCTTTGATCCCAAAATTATACGTGCAAGGCCATACTTTAATAGAACGTCTATTTTATTTATAAGATCAATTGAATCTAATAACTATTGTCCCATATAATTTATTTATACGGTGTACTCAATGGCTTTGTCTGTATTTTTTATTACAGATGCTGTTAGCGGACCGATTGTGCAAGCATACGGATTTACAGGCTAAACTCCATGAGCAAGATATTCCAATTGACAGGATTAAGGTCAGGGTGTAATACAGCTGATGAATTTTGACAGGTAATTTCGAACTAGCGCTCAGGCGATTATGCCAAAATCGACAAAGCCCACAATGTCCCTCCCAAGGGATTATGACATTAAAACAATAAAGATCGGTCGGTATTAGATTGGTATTAGGTACGATTATTAAGTCTCTCGCATCGTCAAACCGATTAGCAGCCGTGCTTATCACACGTCGCATTTATATACACCGTACATACGATTCCAATTCCAATGCCAGTATCACTATATCGAACATGAAATTAATTTCCCGCAGAACCACCCTATATAATATAAGCCACAGTTTGTTGTTCTCAAAAATATCATCTAAGAGTTCAAAAAACTGTTTGTCTGACATTTCATTATTTCCGCTATTGCCTCGTTCGGCCATGTTGAATCATTAATGAAATGTACCCACATCCAATTCTTAATTTATCGATAACGGGCGTTTTATGTCCGACGGAAATGTTAATATGCTAAAAACCGCTGGACGCCCAAACGACTCCTTGGAAAGCAGTTTCTGTTTTCGTGTATTTGTCGTGAAATTTTTTGTCACCTGACAAAAAATTTTGCCAATAAATTTCGCATGTTAATTAACGCTTTGAGTTTTTTCTTTCGTACTTCTATCAGCATCATATTCCATAGAGCATCAGGGCGGGTCTGTAGGCTATAACATTAAAAGACAATCTACGATTAAATGGTAGTCCTATGGCAATTAAATCGAGCCATGTGTTACGCGAGGAGTTTGCAAAAAAAATTTAAAAAAAAGAAGCAATATGTATATAACTACATTTGCATAAACAAGATCGAACCGCAAGCGACGGCGACTTTCGGTTTCGATTTCAATATCAACCGATGCGGCAAGGACGAGTATAAAAGGAAACGTATCGAACCAGCATATCGTTATCATATTTACATTTTTTTTGGGGTCCCCGAATTACCTCACACACGTGGTACAGTCGGGATAGCAAAAACGTTCGGGCACCCATACCAACCGCTAATCAGGTCAAATCTTTTTCGCAACGAACGAAAATTTGAATTTGCATTTGAGCTATTTATACATCTGTGCGCGACGGAGAAATAATGGCTGGCTTAATATATCGACATTTTTAACCCTATCCAAAATGAATAACGAGCCACGTATCAAGCTGCGTTCCAGTTCCGTCTCCGCTTTCGGTATGCATATGTATACCTACTTACATATATCTGTCCACTATATGAGTTGCGTGTCGTTTATGCAAATATACGTGCGGTTGCAATTTGAATTTGGTCACGACATCGAATTATGCAAGTCGATCCAGTTAGGGGACAGAAGGTGGATAAAAAAAAAATAAACGAGAATCGGTGGCATATAAATCACCTATATATGTGTCTGTGTACATACATATATATATACTAATTAAATTAATAAATTTACTCTTGTTTTCTTGTGTCCTACGAATGTAGATCCTCGTACGGATGAGATACATTAGAGAGTAGCAGTTCCCATTGAGACTCTTAATAGCGTAGAGATCGGCTTAGGGAATCGTCCGTTACTTAATACTCTTTCGAAAGAGTCTCTCGGTAAGGTGTCTTGGTAGGTTGATGTGCATATAGGTATATATGTATATATACACATGTATCAGTACACTCTCCTGAAGACGAAATCTAGGTAGATGCGCGTTGCAGAAGTCGAGAACCGGATAGGCGAATAAATGGGTGGATGGACATTCACCTAATGGTGTATACGAGATGCTTTCGGAATACGGTACGATCTTTATTTAAAATCTTATATGGACGTAAGAACATTTGTGTGTCTAACGGTCATGTAAAAATTATTTACGCGCTCTCCGCTCGTAATCGATTAGATCCAGAACGTTATTAAATACGATTTACGTATTCTTCACGGTTTACTTGCAACTTGTATTCTTTAACTTGACTATATGTACCGAAGGGAGTAATAGTAGCCGTTGTATTTTTTTTTTTACAAATTATTTATTGAAATTTTAATACCTTTGAATTATATGTATGTATATGTTTATTAACCTGTCGATCAGTTTGAGGACAGGAAACATGAAGGGGAGTTCACTTCTCAAAGAAAAGCTACTAGCATGGGACAACGTGGAATTGAAATTCTATCCTATGCTAATCCTAGGGAAACTTTTTCTAAACAAATTAGAACTTCGGGTGACTAGAATTGAAAAATTTTGAAAAAAAAATTTTGGTGCGACAGCCCGTTTTATGGTCCTCAAAATGGTCGTTACGCTGAAAATTCTTTGAGGACAGACCTCAAAATAGCCACGTTTCCTGATAAGAGCCAATACGTAAATGAAATCGTCCCCAAAATAGCCCAACGTAAAATTTATTTGCGTATATCTATATTATATGATTTTAAATACGTGATTAATTGCGTAATGTATTTCGAGTATGTATAATTGGGATCTAGAGGTAGCTGCTTATTATTATTACCTAATTGCTCGTTGGAGGACACCGAGTGACGAATTAATTTTATTATTAAGTCGGGCCCAAACTGTCCCGCGATAAACAAGTCTTAGGTCGAAAGTCAGCTGACCGCGTGTGTCTGATCTGTGCAAAGAAATTGCGAATAGCTGATAGCCGAATGTCTGGAGGGGGACGTGATTTCCGGTTGTGGTTAATTATACCTACGGACAACTCGAATTCTGTCTGATGACAAAATTGTACGGGATAACGTGTTACGCAATAATTATACATATGTATATGATACGAGCATGTCCACGCGTAGACGCCGCGTATACATGGGATTAAGGAGATGTTACTGTTGTTCGTGTAAAACGGACGAGTTAGTCCTGCGTAGTCCCACGCGGTATAGAGCTAAGATTACCTAATCGTATGAGAGCGTATTAATGAATATATCGAGCAGTGCCAGTTGAGTGTGTGTATTTGTAATTCCGTGTGGCAATCTACGTCGGGCACGAGTTCTCTGCCAACTTCGTTAAATTACATTCCGGATGATCCAGTTCAGGAATTACACACTCGGTCTTGGGATCTCACTTTCATCGTCCATCGAAGACTGGATGATCTAGAAGCTGCTGCCTCGCTCGCCGGAGCCAATTCTACGTGGAACTTATGAGCCTTGGGTTCGCCATTTGAATCGCTTATCTGGAGACCTAGCTTTGCTTCTCGTTGGACATTTTTTACGATCTTTTTGGCTTTGATGGTTGGTTGATCGAAAAAAAAAAATTTGAGCTATACATATGTATATATTTATATTTGTGGGAGCTTACTGAGACGTTTGTTTTATCGTAATTTTTCACTGTAATTGCATCAGCAATCACGTTCTCGATCTACGAGAAAAAGAAGGCAATGAATTCGAATGCAAATTTTTTCGAGCACCCAAGTGTTTTCGGCTACGAATGATAATGTTACATGGCGCATGCGCGCGGTACCACGCCTTGGAATATTTTTCGAGCAGTCTCGTGTGTAGTTGGCGGTAGGCTTGTTTGAGGGGGAGGGAGGGGGGGGGGAAACTTTGGTGACTCTACGAGGACTTGAAAGAGAGGAACAAAGTATCAATAAGGAAGAGGAATTTCCATTTGGCTTAGAAGACAAAGGCTAATTTGAATTTTTCATTAGTCTTCTCGCAGACACTCTTCTTCTCTCTCTTATCCAGTTTGTCACGGCTGGTCGTCTCATTCTTATATCCATTCGCCTTCGTACCGACGACGGTCCGTCCTTTGTACTGTTTAATGCACCATTCTGATTCACGTCATTCGAATGACAGGTATCGTTCACCTTTACGAGTGATATCGCGATTCATCGATGCCGGATGGATTTCTTTTGGAACGTCCAAAATGGCGCTAATGGCGATAATGACCGGTGAGACGATTATATCAAGGTAAGGATACGCGAAGGAGGTCGGCCATATTGTTCTCTCGTCGTGACACAAATGCACGTGGATATAGGTATGTGCTCGCAATATATATATGTATATAAGGATGTACCAACAGGTTATAATACACTATTAAATATATGTTGAAAAACCGGCATTGAAGGAATGCCGAGGATACGGAGGGAGGCGGAAAAAAAGGCCGCGAAATTGAAAAATATTCAATTTTCTCGTGAGGAGAGAGTGATCGATTGTATTTAAATATGTATATTTGTATTATTCTCTTTTCTTCTCCTCCCGTATAACGTATATTTATGCTTTTAATAGCAGGCCAAGGCAAGACCGTTAATTTCATCCGAGATCACAGGGTGTGATCGTTAATTCATGTTTACTCGAAAAACTCTGTGAAATTATTCGTAAATTGCAGTGTATCGCGCAGAGTCGATTAAATTGCATGCGGTTCGCGTGCATCCTTTCGTTATGTGCACTTCTTCTCGCGGCGCTACCCTTCGTGCCTCTTACTTCTTTCTGGTACAGGTACCCTCTTTTTCGTCTCGTTTCTCCGCATTCTCCCCAGTCCTCTCCCGCCTCACCTTTCTCCTTCGTCATCCGTTTACGTAACAACGACGAAATCGTAAGTGAACGAGTCGAGCGATCCCGACTTCTGGGTGAGCGTCTAACGTTTATTACGTTATTCGTTAAATGGCGAATGTTTCACCGTGGGCAGCGCGTTAAACGAGAGGAGAGCGGCTCGAGATTATTTTTAGAGCTTCCAGTGAACGGCGGACCTATTGGAAGGAGGGGAAACTAAGATATTTAAAATAAACGAAGATCTTGCGAGGCGTCGATACTCGGATTGTAGGTTGATTGGGAAATATGCGATTTATTATGATTAGGTTAAAGACGAAAGAGACGTTTTTTTTTTTATTGTCTCAGAGACAATGATATTTTTCTGTCTCTTTTTATATGGGTTTCTTGATTCTTTTTTGCATTTTGCATGACCCGTTATGTGAGATATGACAGATGACCAGAGTGAGTTACCACGTGAGTTACCTTGGATCGTTCCTGTCAGAGCGTTAGGCGTATGGTTCGTAGTGAATATGGATGGTGGAATGGACCATTTTGAATTGAGGGGATCTACGATGTTTAAATAATTGATGATGGCAAATTTATGTATGATATGCTTATCGTTGAGACTATACAAAGATTTGAATTCATTTATACGAAATTTTGAACTCTTGATACAGTTGCAGGGCAAAATGTACTGTAGGTAGGAGCTTGGATTTTTCGGAATTTGCGACTGTCAATCATAATCTCAATTATGCGTTTTGAATTTTGGCCAACGAATATTGTACTCTTAATTTGTATACGGTCTGCGGCAATGACTTCTTGAAAATCTAGTATCCTATATTGTCATGAAAATATCATACGGCAAAGTGGCTGGTTGTGCAATCATACTAATCTTTGAGTGTTCGTAAAGACATTTTTTTCCTTTTTCTTGTACTTGTAATTTGTTACCAAGTTACTTATATGTCTCACTGGACAGGGAACGTGGGAATTATTTTTGATTTTTTGTAATACCTTTTTTTATATATGGGATCGAAATGGCTACCCCGTAGAACTCCAGGATGGCAGCAGTTCCTGCTGAGTGCCGACCTTGTCGACTCGTCAAACATTATACAATGTGATTGCATTTATAAAGATCCGCATTTGATTTCTCGTGGCGTTCACTTTTTAACTATCCGTGGCTGTTATATACAGTGTGTCTTATTTTGACATTTATGGAATGAATTTGATTGGATTTTATTTAGAATTTTTCAAACTCAGAAAAAGTCGTTTCTTGTGATCTTTCGTATTTTGGTCCATTTCGATGATGTTAATGGAAAATAATATGAATAATTATTACGTATATAGATATATTATATAAGCACTGTATTCCTTGAGAAATCCGGTTGGCTATACTATGTTTGCAATACTTAAATATAATAAATGATGTGCTTAACGTAACCCTTAATACAGTTGATGAACTTTCAAGGATTATATGTATTAACACTAATCTTCCTTCCAGGTTTATCGGTTCGATGCAAAAATGCAATAAACTTGCGCAAGATTCCATACGGTGCATTCGCATCTGTTGGCTGTGTGAATCCATGAGGGCATTTATATCGTGTGCTGATGCAGTTTACGTCGGAAGAACTTCACTGCTACTGCATTCATAATCTCTAATGGGCGATTTATATTGCGTCTGGACCGGGATGCTGAGCTGTATTAACTGCGTGGGAATAGCGTCTAGAAAGCATTTGCCATTTACTTGTTGATTCTCGATTTTATTATTACTTTCGACAAGGTATGAATTATTGATAAAAATACTTTTTTCTTTTCATTCGGAAAATATAATTATCTCTGACAGTGTTGTCTGCTTTTCTTTTATTTATCGATCTACCAGCTTATTTAATCTAATTTACGTTTGGCTTTCAGGTTAGAAAATTTTGCTCTTATTTCGTCCACGCGGCATTGGAGCACATCCATGGCCACTTTGCAAACAGGTCGGCCGTTTCACGGGAAACAAGTTTTATCGGACCTCGAATTTAACTTGGCAACTATCGGCCGACTACTCGTTATTGCAAATCAGTATGGATCGACATATTGGGTGAGACGAATAAATTATCATATAACCACCATTAGGATTGCCCCAGCAGATTTGACAGTAACTGCCAGTGATAGTTACAAGTCGTGAGTCCGACGTCGAAAAAAAAAATGCAACGCCCGGTAACGTTAACACTTGTGCAGTGTCTGACACGATACGACTGTATCCACTTGCGAATCGGTCAACTTCATTCGCGTACTGTGTCTCTCTTGCTCTTGCACGGCTTACGAGGAGAGAAAATATATCTTCGATTTCGACATATATGCGATGGAGCCGCGCGGCTCTAAGAAATTTATTTTGAAATTGTATTTTTTCATTAAACAGATTTATGCGGTAATTAAGAGCACTCTTTACATTTTCGAATGTAATTGTAATTCTGCTAAAATTGCAAATTTATATGGCCAACTCCACATACGGTATTTTTAAGGTGAATTTAAAGGTTATCTCGAAATAACAAATGACTCAGGGAAGTAAGGATAAACGTGAGCACGGGATCATCTTGCCTGTCGGCCCGTGTGGAAGTACCTTTTTACAGGCGGCCGGGCTTATCTCACATCGGTGGAAATTATTTCGCTTGCGTTTCTGCTTCGCGTGATGTATTGTTCGCGCTTTATTCGTTTACCCTTTTTTCCTTTGCAATCGCGTTTATATGTATAAATAAATTTCGCGCGTTCGTTCTTGACGAAAAAAAAAAAAAAAAATTGATATCTCTACCGATCGCGCGGATGACTTTTGGGGAGAGTAAAAATATTAAATACGTTAATAATATACATAAGTATTTGGCAGTTCCTTCTTGCAAAGGACGATAAACGATTAGCTCCCGATAGAATGTTGTCATGGTTTCCAATTGGTTGAGTAGCAAAGGTCAATTGTCAGTCGGTCAGTTAATTTAAGACGACTCGAAACTTTGGCGAAACACGTAAAACAAGATTGTAATAATTAATGTACGGCCTCGGGATTTTGTTAAGAGTGTAATCCGCAGGTGACAGGATGCTAATAGTATGAAAGAACTTGTAGTAATTATATGTAGAATGTAAAATTTTTTAGTATGCATAGCATTTCCGAAATGCGAATTAAGAAATCAGTGTCCTCCCGTATGTCTACAATGAAGGCAGCGCTGTGCGCAATACGATTGTAGCTTTTTGCCATTAAAGGTAAAATGACCAAATGACAGAATAAAGATTTCACATGAATTTAGGGTTGCGTCGGCGGGTGACGTTACGTCGCTCGCTCATCGATAATTAATCGATGATCGGTAAAAGTTGGCTTCGAGAGTTTCGATGATCTCAATACATAAGGAATGACGCAGAGAAATGTTCAGGGAAGCTGTCCGAGCGAAAAATAAAAATGCTAGATTCGATGGAAAGTAGTAGTGTCACTGTTACGAATTAATTTATTACATGGGACTAACCTAATAACATTTTATAAGCGAAACGGAGCCGAGTCGAGTATTATGGTTTCTCGATCGAAGAAAAAAAGAGCATTTGATAATGTCAAGGTTCAAGATTACATGAACAATGACATATCGAGGGTCGTGTATGATTAATAATTTTTTTCGACGATCGTAACTGCTGTAAATGAAAATTTATACGCGTTAAGTAATATTCATTAATTCTAATGAATTTTCCATGCGGCAATTATTATTGGTACGTTTAAGGTATTGTGAGCGTGAGACGATGGTCATCGGAAATAAATTATTTTTTTGCTACAATATAATTTCATCACGTGGCGTAGTACCAAAAAATCTCAGGCTCGGTATGAATTTTTTTAATAATTAATTATCACTCGAAAAAAATATATTATTAATACAGAGACATACGGAAGAAGTTTCCGTCCAGCGTTTCAATTGCGCGCTTCTCGTTTTGATTATCTTGAGATCCGAAATATAAAATTTGCAATGGACACGATGAATTTCGGGAACTAAGTCTCGTGCTTAAAATTCTAAATTTTGTATATTTTTCGCAGAGTTTATTAAAAAAACTTCAAAAATCGTATCGCAGCAGTACAGCTTTATGTGCACGCGAATAATAGGGCCCCTATTTAGGCACCCACAAAAAACGCTCCTACTCGCTCCGAATACGTTAACCGAAAAAAATAAGAAAAAACGACCTGCGAAATATTTCAATGAAATCTGTACGATTGATAAAACGACAGAGAAAAATGTCAGACCGCAACTAAAATTATTTAACATATAATACAATCATTATGCGGATAACAGGACTTGTCGATGACACTTCCCAATGCCTGGCATTATTGAAATCCGTCCAATTGAGAATGGCTTTAAAAAAAAAAACCGGTGGCGACATTCCAAAATGATTTGCCAGAAGCACCTTCGCTTCGTTATACATATGTATTTAGCTTGCGGATACCTGCGTGCATAGATACATGTAAAGTAGCATCCAACGTGAATCAAGCCACACCTTACGAGTCAAATGAATTTAAATAGTGTAGCCGAACACCCCTAAGTAGTTCCTAGTACATTCCCAGTAGATAAATACGTTATTATTAGACGCTATTCACAGTACAGCATGTGAATACCTGCGTATAATAATAACAATACGTCTAATGGTAACAACAGGTATTAAAAAGAAAAAAAATGATTCATCCACATCATCTTTGTTCTAGCTAGCTGCAACGTTCGATGCACTCAATCCTGTCCACTGATTGTTCGAGTCACGATGGGGCACCATAAACACCAAGTAATGTGCGTGTCCGTGGCAAGAAGGTGCACTCGAAATGTCAAGGCGCCTCTGAAGTGAAAGGACGCCTTACGCACATTTCGCGACGCCGTATGTGTACGTACGAGCGCGTACGGCTTTATTTATACAGGTACGCGAACGTAAGTACCTAACGTATGTGGCATAATTAATTAATCGACAGAAACGTACCATCCGCTCGACTGGATCATAAACCGATCATAAAAGTATAATACCGATGACTCTTGATATTTAGGTAACGAATTCGACCGCTCGGACTCGCTACGCTAATGAGGCGCTCTGCGATTAAGAGATAAAGGAAGTACGATTGAGAGTAATAGTGAAAAGAGAGATTGCATGTTGACATTTGAGAATGTTGGCGCCATTAAAAATATTGAATTGATTTGATACATTTATATGTTTTCGTCTGTGCGTCATTACTGCGAGCAAGAGGTTTTGAGGTTATGTTTCTTTTTCTTTTAGAGGATTGGATCACTTTCGTCAGTATGCACGAGGGCATTTTTCTTATGTAAAAACTGGACGCTATTTCCCTTGCTGTATTTTACATGGTAAGGACACATTCCATCGTAGGTATAGATATTATATAAAAATACTGAGTACGTCAGTATGTACGCTTTTATAATTCCCGCGCAAAAAGGAGACGACGTTTAGTGCATTTGCTGTACGACGGTTGCATTCCTGTCTTGTGAACGTGGCATAAAAAATCGACTGAACATACGTAACCTGAAAAAGAAAAATTCTGGCACTTGGCCCCTGGAGGGAATAAAGCCAAATAACGAACGAGAAGAAGAAAAAGGGAAATTCGATGTTGATGTTCAATGTTTGAAAATCATTCATTTTGTTAGATATTCAAGATTTTCACGTAACCTTTCGAAAAAGGTCTGCTTTTCCTTTTAATTTCTTTTTCTTTATTCTTTGCCTCACATACGTCCACTCAGCTGTACGCGGGCATATGTACCCATGTCGACGATCTTTAGATGACGCTCTGGAATTCTCACTCGCGTACCAGCGTCTCGACGTCTCGGGGGGCGTCTTAGCCCCATTAGATATATCCCAGCCTCCCTTGAGAAAGAGCGGGACATTATCTTCACCGGGTTTAATTGTCCTGGTACAATTAAGCCGTGTTTTATTAACGCTGAGGGAGCCTGGGAAAGAAAGAGTATAAGTACCACCGAGAGCCGCGAGATGGACAGACGGGACTGACACATACGACACACGAGACACTCTGTACCCGAAATAATCTTGAGAAACGCGTAAATCAGTCCTTTTTAATTAAAACGCCGTCTACCATTACCGCCAACGTCACGACGTATCCTTCCTTACTCTCCACGTGATTCCTCTTGTTTACTTGGTCACTCGTAGTTACGCGCGGACATAACTTCACTTCTCGCGGACGCACAATTACTTCGTTTAATTTCTCTCACTGCCTTTCTCAGCGTCTCTAACTATGCTTTAGTACTTGTGGTTACCAACTTTAATGATCTACAACTGTACAGCGTGCCCATTGCACTGTTTACGGTAGCTGTTACTCTGCCAGACGAATACGAGTCCTTTGACAGGTAAGGGATCGAATGAAATTTATTTAGTTAGTTCATACGAGGACGAGACTTCTTGTAAAGTATTTGACTGTTCGATTAATTATTTATTGACAGGCTAACCACTTGACTAAATTATCCTATACAAGTTAGATGTTAATACTAGCGCAGCCTCAGCGCCTCTAACGGCTGTTCTTGTAATTGTAATCATCATTCTCTGCTTCTCTGTGAAAAGCTTCGTGGTTTTGTTTTAGAACTCGTGCGATTATTGCAAATTAGGTGACCTGATTGTGCGATTGCGTAAAAGCGTTCAAAAAAATATTTAAAAAATAGAAATGTTGCTATCTCGTTAAAATTAGTCCAGTAGCTTAGAGCGTGACACACAATAATAAAAACAATCAGGGTGTACAGGTTCTAAAGTGAAATTGTGTAAAATTCTTCGGAATTAACAATCGCCCGTGATTTATCGTCATCGTTATTGTTTTAAGCCCTTTTGTATACGGTGACCATTAAAATGAGATTACTCCTGGCGATGCTGCGCGATCCTGAATCTTCCCCCCCCTTTTTTTCTATCTTCTTCTTTTTGACTTCCGTGACCTTCGGAGTCGACTATAAGCACAAGCGTAGCACGTTTTTCAGATTAATATCTAAAAAGGTCGTGTAACCTGTAACACCTTCTTCTTGGCTATCCCAGGATCCCTGGTGAACCTGTTCCTCTCTCACGTGGATGGGACACTAAGAGATAGACTATATACATTTCAGGAATGCCAACTGCCGAGTAAAAGCCAAGGAGAACTCGGCTCAGTTAGGTTATAATGAGTCTAGTAATGTTGTCGGTAATTCATATTTTTTCTTTTTCCTTATTCACCAGAGACAAAATTCCAGCGGGACATTTTTACCTAGAAAAAAAAAAGTGATGTAAATCCTTTGGATCGTGGGGTCTCGGTCCCAAAGCATCCGCGGAATGTTTCTCAAGCGCTGTGAAGTTTCGATCACGATCTACGTGTACACTTTCGATCTCTCGAAAATGGATGTTTAAGGTTAAAAGGCCAGCGAGAGACATATTTTAAAAAAAAATATTGATCGATTCGCTCTTGAAAATTACACTACGGCTTCCTCCGCTGCTTCACCGTAAGTAACAAATTGATACACGTCGAATTGTGTTTCGCGCGAGACCAAAATTTATTGGTTCGATCGTCCGGTTCTATGGTTTTTTTTTTTAATTCGTTTTGCAATGCGTTGATATACGTATAGGTGTATCCGTATCCTCGCGTTGGTACGAGTCAACCAGAGCAATCGAGATCTCTCGCGACTTGTGCATTCTTGTCGCATTTAAATATTGATTAATGTACCTGACAAACAGGCCCACTTTTCAAGTCGCTGCACTTTTCGGCTACGCCCACGTTCAACGTGACTCTGTCTTGTCTAGGCTTTTTACGGGCTTTTACGGTTCGAGCATAAATCAATCTGGGACACGTTTCACGTGTGTATACGTGTATCTGCCAGCGGTGGGTTACACGACATTGTTACGCATTTAGCATAATGGTTGGACACATCGCGAAAGTAGATCTTTTTCGCTTTAATATTTCGGGGCTGAACTGTAAGCTATATCGAATTGTATAGTGCGTAGGAATTAGAATTGTTTCGATCGCATGAATTAATTGATTGAATTGAAGGGGGGAGTGTAGAGGAACCATTTGGGCGAGTGGGTGGGGTATGACGTAATGAAAAAAAAAATTATTTTTAGAACGTTAATTTTATTCATTACATAGATAAGAATTTTTCGAAATATATAGACTGTCTATAGTTTTACCCTATAGCGTATAGTACAAACATATAAATGGTGTGTAGTATATTGAAATATTTTGTTTATTTACTTTTTATACAGCCTTCCTCATACAATTGTCCTGATAACAGTATTTGCTAGTTCTCAATAGGCTTGTTAATTTCTTTTATTACTTTACCAGGGCATTTTCTAAATTATTCTTACGACCGGTTTATGCTTTATTGCTGCGGTAATCGCCCGCAATAAATTTCATTATTGTATACAGTTTTGCTTTGTTCAGTGAACATTCAATATGGACGTGCTATTTAAGAGGCCACGGAAATTTTCAGAGAGTGCGTATCGGCATGCAGTCGCAAAACGAGTGGTCAACAAGAAAAGCAGCCACTCAAGGGAGAATCGATGTTATATATACACGTATATATATACTGCGATACAACAAAGTAAAAATCAAGAGTCCGAGTACACAATAAGGATTTCTTAGAAGAGGGCTTATAATACATTTTGTCTCTTAATGGCGAAACAGGACCCATTAACCATTACACAATTATACTCTTGCGCCTTCGCCATTTTTAATCCACAGACATTGAGACATAAGAACCGTATCGATTTAATCAACGAAAATACATTGTCCTATTAGAAATATGTATAGACGTTTTCCGCAATCGACATCGTTTCGGTCTTCACATGGGTAAGTGTTAAAAAAAAATGTCGAAATATCTTTTATAGCTGTTTGTCAGGTTCTGCTAATATACCAAACGTACACGTCGTAAAGTACGCGCGTAGATAATTCACGTGAAATCCATTATCAAATGACACGACGATCGTTACTCCATTTTGCTATTAGCACCCTGACTATTTCGTCAAGATCTATAAAAGTACTTTCGATGATTCTCGGAAGGCAGCGCTAGTGTGCGCATGCGCGCAGACGCTATTGTCCGAACTGACAGACTTCGCTATTGGGTAATCTAATAGAGTTAAAAAGAACGTTACGTGTCTTGTGCAAATGAGTAGCGCGATTCCTTTTTTTTCTTGTTATTCTACGGATAATAATAGAACGGATTGTTAAGTGGAATCCGGGAATTTGTCGGTTATCTTATTCTGCCGGATCAACGTAACAATGGCGGCTTACGTGCGGGTGGGCGTTCGAGGACTCGACCTAACCTAATCGGCCGTAGATTAAATATTTCCAAGCAAGGAAAACTGGTTCGCTCCGGTGAGGCCTAGAAAGTGATACATACCGCGTCATTAGCATACTTTACGATCTATAAAGTTAATGGCTCTGGGCGTCCTTTCTCGCGACAGGAAGAAGAAACAGCTTCGTCGGATCGAAATTGCAATGTGGCTTTGCGACCCATAGGGACACACCGTGTAAGTGCTCCAGTGTCATATGGCTTTTGGTATTGGTATTGATATAAAAGAAAGATATTTAAAAAAAAGAAGCTGCCTCGACTCTTTCGATACTTTTATACTTATGCTTTTGTTTCACGAGTCTGCCACACAGAGGTCACTGTTTTATTAATTATCTGACAATGTTCCATGTCTTTGCCGACTATCCTTTCACGTACATAATATTTTGCGTATTTCCTTTCCGTTCTCTCTCACGCTTTCTGTCTACTTTTGCTTTTTGAAATTCATCGTTACCAATACCCTCACATCGATCTCTCGATCCCTTATCACCATTGCCATGTAATTCGTCGAAAGTGACACGTCTGGCCCATTTCCGGCGATGATCAATAGCCAATAGGAAATCGCAGACTTCGAGATATTGTCAGAGTAATTGATTTTAGTGCGTTTTGCCATACGACGACGGTATGATCTGTCAAGAAGTTCGTAATATTGACATATGTTTAATGTGGTTACAGATAAATGCGGCTTAAATATACAGTGCTAATTCAATAAGTATTGATCGCTCCTATGTATTTAAGGGTATGGGTTTTTTGTCGTTTCTAAACATACTCAGAAACATTTTGAGGTTATGACAAATAAGTGTTGCCTTTCATATTCAAATTATAGGTTAATCCGTTACTACAATATCCTCCATCCAAATAATTATACTTTGCTATCTAATGAAATTGTCTTTGATTGACAGTTCCCCCCTTCTTCCTTTTACATACTTTTTCTTGTAATCTCTATTGGCTGATTCATTTACAGCCTCCACTATATATTACTAGTCGGCTAATCTATGTATCCCGTGTTACGCGACTCCGCGTCGTGGTCAATGTCAATGATTAATATTACAATGAGAGAAATAGAAATGAGCGTCAGTCACGCGCGAGACGCCTGTCTCATGAATCTGTATGCACGTTTACATACTCAAATCTAAAACCTAAAACGAGTTTAGTACTATTTTCGAGATTAGATTTGTATGTACAATTTCACATCACTGTCGACATCGTTGCACAAGAACCAGGATACTATAACCTGCTCTAACGGGTATTATCTAATATTTTGGTCCGGTTGGATGACGCGAAATTCCGGTTGTGTGTAGTAGACATGGCCTTGATAAAAAAAATCAGCCATAAAGTGTTGGGTAGGTTATGGACAGGTTTGTAATCTCTCAACTGGACTTCTGCGCTAATGCCTTAGGCATATATACATATATGTACTTAGACTGCACGCGTAACGAGATCAATAAGAGTAAAGTGAGCACAATGCACTTTTATTTTCTCTATGGCAATTAACATATTAATTTGCAATCCGATCGAAATAGTCTAACGATAATTAATTTAAACCTTTTTTCTTCTGTTTTTAGGAAACTTTTTTGTCTACGAGAGCCGGCACGAAAATGCGTAAACGGAGCGACGGGAGTCGTTTCAAAAATTATAATCAACTTTACTTTTCAACTTGAATGAGCAATTTACGTGGACGATGTATAGGTATATATAGTTACGCATGATTAATCGACGTTATTGTAACGAACAGCCGTGTAATTGCCGTCTCTACTTACTTGCTTGCAGAATGGTCGCATGCCACGAGAGGTGGAAAAAGAGCGTACGAAAAGGTAGAGGCACGAATTACGTTCCAGAGTGTTTCTTTGCGATTGCATAAAGGCTGATGGAGGATGGATCGGCGCAAAAGAAAGAAACGGCAGACAAGAAAATGACAGCGACTACTTACGAGGCAGTGTGACATAAGGGGTGTGATAGGGAGAGACGGAAAGAGAAAATAAGAATACGTATATTTTTCTGCTGTGACCGAGACGTCCCACTGCGTTTTAATCGGATCGCTACGCACTGATAACGATGCTTTCAATGATAATGTTAACGCGTGTCCATCTTATTTCGACTATGGTCACGTCGCTCGGCCGAATTATTAATAATGCACTGTAATTGCTCGCACCGACCACTTTCCCTTGACACGAATTTTATTCGGCCAATGCGTAACGGTCGAAACGCGATTCTTACACGGATGGTTAGGTGCTCACTTACACTTACACACGTGTCAATTGTCATGGATGATTGTCGATAATTCAATGGGCCCGTTACCAATCATTTTATATGGTTACAAAATGCTTTTTAATGGCGGCAAATTCAAAAGAGGATACTTTGCATAAGTAATCAGTTCCATGTTATGTATTAGGTGTAGAAGACGCTTCCAACATCCATTAATTAGAGATACGTGTGTCGTATCTCGTATGAAAGCATGTGTAATGCGTATTTATAATATATGTATGCGCTAATAGGAGCGAGTATATGAATATATGTGATACGAGGTTGCGGATATACAACTCCCGAAGATTGGCGGCATTGGATTGCGGTTTTTTTATTTTTGCATTTTTCGCTTGTTATTTGTATCTTCGATTATCAGATCTGCTCTGATAATTTGTAAAAAAAATTGGCGCTAGTAAAAAATTTTACCGATCGGATCTCTACGGATCTCTTGTTTGTTGGGGTTTAAAAAAATATGTTTGCCGGTTTTTTGCCCCGACGCCTGCACTATAGTATCGGTAGAGTCGTACGAAATATGTGGAAAACATTTGACAACTCTAGAGATTTGCTTTTTATTTTGGAGGCTATAGGAGAATTTACTAGTATACGTCGCTGAACTGCATTACGGGTAATTATTTATATACGTATGTGTTGCACGTATGTCCGAGACTGACGTAAAGTGTCCGACTATAACGTAAGACTAATTTATTATAACATGCATGTCTGGTAATTTTTTTTCCATTTTAATAAGGAGGCAAACACAGATCCGTCAATGTCGAACGAAATTCACATGCGATTTGAATATAGGATGTGTAACACGAACTTAAGAAAAAAAAAAGAACTATCAACTTATAGGTACAGCCAGGAAATGTGAATACAAATAATTCATGCAGATTTCAATGGCAATGACAGTACCATTTTTTCATAGTTCCTCATACTTATTTGCTTCGTGCATACAAATACAGCTGCACCTTAGTGAACACGTGTGACAATATATGTGCAATACTATTTTCGCCATTTCTATTGCACGACATAAGTGCTATATATAAATTTGCTCTATACAACACAGATCTACACATGCTCACTAACGCTTGAGTGTATTACTATGCACATAGTGAATTTCCTATATGCATACTGATACAGTCAAATGTCAGTAAGTACATGAAGAAATGTACATACAGAATACATATATAACGAGAACTTATGGCGAGTAGTATAGATGGCGCAGATAGAATATATGGTACGTCCACGAGTAAAAGAGCTTCTGGAGGGGCCATCTTCCAATGCCTTTTAAGGCAAACTAGTCCCCCAGATCCTTTTACTCGTGAAACAACAGTGCGCACAATTAATTAAAAGAATAATGCAAGAAAAAAGCGTAAATGACTGTTGAAAAGAACAAGAGGGAAATCAAGTCACGAGGAACAGATACTATAAATATTTTTTATTTGACATATCTTCTTCCTAATATAGTTTTATTTCTTGTTCGCCTGCGCGCAATATATTATTTTCACTTGATAACCTAAACATCAAGATAGAGGAATGCGTCGTCGCAAATAATAATAAATAATAAGGAATCGTCATTATACGCCGGTCACGCATACCGAGCAAATATGATACAGAACTATACAGAGCAGTTAAAAATTAACAATCATATACAGTATATACCTAAGATTGCCTAATTTCTGTAACGATTCTCCCTACGGGCGTATATATACCGGATTCCTGATCCGAATTAGGTGGCGTAAGTGCAGCGCTACGAGTTCTGCCGGTCGCATGGACCAGTGATGCTGTGTCGGTATCCTTATCGTTTGCTCTCTGTTCCGCGCTCGCCTGTATCCCATTAGGATTATTGACAGTACACTTTTTGTAATGCGTACGCATGTTGCTGCTCTGTGAGAATCTCAAGGAACAATTAGGACACGAGTACGGTTTAGTACCCGTATGATAATTCAGATGAGTCTTGAGATGATGTTTCTTCGTGAACGCCTTTGTGCACAATGTGCACTGATAAGGCTTCAGGCCCGAGTGCAACCTCGTGTGCAAGGTCATGTTCGATCGATCAGCAAATGCCTTGTGACAGACCTGGCACTGATAAGGACGCTCGCCGGAGTGCGTCCTGAGATGCTGCTTCAGCAGCATCTTCCGCGAGAACGCCTTGCCGCACTGATCGCACTGGTGCGGCTTCACTCCAGTGTGTATCCGCACGTGCATGTTGTACGCCACTCGCTGATTGAAACTCTTACCGCACTCGCCGCATGCGTACTCCTTGCGATTACGGTGGATCTTCATGTGCGAACTCAGGTAGCCACGGTCGTTGAAGTATTTACCGCACTCGGGACACGTCGCTGCGAACTCACGTGTACCCTCGTGCACGCTGCGGTGATACTTGTAGTTTCGCAATTGCGAAAATTCCTTGCCGCAATCAGCGCACCTGAACGGTTTTTCGCCCGAATGCGTGCGACTGTGTACCTGGAATGTTCATGAGATCAAAATTGTTTGGTTTTATTATTTTTATCAAATCGAGGACGATACTGATTTTTGGAAAATTTTTGATTTTTCATTGGGTCAATGGATACTATTTCAGTGATTTCTTTTTATTAGACTCATTATCTCAAGTTTGCTTCATTCGAACGGCGGGTACTACGGGCATTTTTATCGTTTGAAAGTATTTTGAGTATCCCATGGGATAGAAATGATTTTTCAATACTCGCTTGGCTTATACTTTGTGACTTTTAGTGGTACCGCCAGTTCGCTTCAATCGAACATTATTACCGTTACTTATGTCATTAAAAGCTATTTTCTGTATGCCGTATAGGACTTAAATGACTTATTAATTGTTAACACGGTTCGTATCTATTGGTTTGTATTTTATGACTTTTAATATCGGTGTAGAGTGATTTATTATTCTTTTTTTTTTTTAATTTGAATATCTTGCCTACCTTTAACGAGGCTCGGGTCACGAAAGTCTTTCCACACTGATCGCATCTGTGATCGTCGGTGTTTACTGTGGGAATTCGATGATCGCCTGATGACGACTCGTTGTTGTTACTGTCACTTGTCTTCCGGTGAGTTTTGTCAATTGAATTTGGTCTTTCGTTGTCCACGGTGGGAACAGTGATCGTACTAGTTGCAGTGTTGACCGTATCGGGCGTCGAGTCGCAGAGTCTACTGACAGGTAACGACAGTTCTGGTTTTGAAGTTGGTGTAGGACTCTTATTCAAAATTGCCGCGCTTCCTGTGCCGTCGGTGCACTTCGCATGATTTTCGGCAGTAGACAATAAAATCTGCGAGGGTATCCCGACTTGGGTTGAATTTTGAAAATAGGTAGAAACTTCACCGATATTTTGAGAATTACATTCCGGATTCGTTACGTTCACCAGGACCGTCTGGCCTGAGCTAAAGTCTTGACGTGAAATAGTTTCGTCTTTTCTCATGTAAATTTCGAATTCGCCGGAAATTCGTTTTTCGCACTCGAAAATTTCGTATGCGCACGGTTTTTCGGTAATCGTGCTGCAAGAGTCCTTCGAAATAATACCGGAAGTCACTGGGAATCGATCGGCTCCAAAATCGCGGGCTATTCCCGATTCGATCTGAAACAAAAATGTGTAAAAAAATTTTACAAAATTTTATTAAAACGAAGTACCTATCTTTGCGATTTCTTTACAGACGCTCAGGGTAAAAAATGACGTTTTCGTTTCGGGTTCAAAAAATCGCAATCTGAGCAACAAATCTACCAATATTTATGGTGGCGTGAAGTAATGCGAAAAATGTAGGATTTATTAACATATCGACGAATATTTAATAGTCATAAATGCTAATGCGAAAATTATATATTTCTGCGTCACTGTGAACGAATATGGTATTCGATGATGTACACTGAGATTTTTTTTTGCCCAGTACTCTTACAATAAATTATATTTAACATTAGAGATATTTTATAAGAATTAAAATGAATGTCCCTATACCTTCTTCCTAAGTTATACTAGGTCTTTTTTCTGTATTTCCAATTGGTGACTAAGCGTGTGCGTCAGTCTTACGTATTTAAGCAATTAATGACACTTGCTTCCCACGAATCTAGAGTTCAGAAAAAAAAGTGGCTAGGGTCTTAAAAATGAAATTTGATAATCCTCCGAGTCGACATAAACTCTGACGTTTTCCTCTACTAATGGCAATTTTTCGAAACACCTTTCAAACGTTCCAACAATTTATATGACAGGCGCATAGGTCTTATCTAATATATCGATTAGCATGCGATGACGTTGACCCTGCTGTAATAACTGGCGTACCTATACAGGAACGGATATCTCGTTGCGGAAAATTGTATGTTTACAATGTAAAAAATTGAAAAACGTCCAGGTCAAAATGTTGAATCAAAGATCAGCCAAGTTACGAGCAAGACGAATGGTTCAGGCAAAAAAAGAATTGTATAAGTTTAAGAGAAAAACTAGACGGTGAACTCGGTTAACCTAACTGTTAGTCCGTGACCCCGAAGAGATCATGTTCCGATGCCTCTACGAGTGGAAGTCGAGTCTCGTAGAAAACCGTAAACCGTTCTTTTCTACAAAACACGAAGATTCTTCGCTAACTCGTTCCCAATGTCCAGACAGCAAACGTCTGACTGGTCTTGCACGCAGGTAGACGAAAACATTGACAGCCACACTCACCGCTAAGGAGCAAATGAGAATTTTCATTTTGACAAAAAAAAAAAATTAGTTTATATCCTAGGTGATAAAGTTCCCAAGCACCATATCAAATTTCATTGTCACGAAATTTCTAGAATTTCATTTAATTTGTCTACATTCTTTTTTGACATGTTTCTTTTTTTTTTGTAAATTTAAATAATATCTTTTTTTCGTACGTTTACAGCCTTGACATTTTTTCAGTATATACATGACACTCAACCTTGGTTGACCGAGTTCCCGTATCCCAGGCTTCCCCGTAAATTTACATACTGATTGGCCGATAACGTAATGTCGCGATGATTTATCAATATGGCTGAATTACGCTCGTTTTAAAATAAACGTCGATGATTATTATCGTGTCGCACGAAAAAAAATGCCTCGGGATACGATACTTGCAAGGAAACGATAAATTGGTCGTACCTGGGTATGGATACAAAAAGCGAAAGAAATTCAGCGATAAGGAAAAGAAAGAAATATATATATACCAGTCGCCATATAGCGGATTCTACGTGAGTCATAATATACAGCGTCAACGTTAACAGCTATGTGAATCGTAATCTACGTGCTATTCAACGTAACTATTAATTACTATAATTTACTGACCTCTCTCTATAGCCAATAATTGGAATCCGGTACTACGAATACCTCATTCTTGTCACGCGTGCCTACAGCGACGCCATGTTTTTAATCGTAAAGTTAAATTCCTCGAAAATGAATGTTACGCTTATTTTTTTGTCGAGTTTTACGATTTTTTATCTTCCTAGGTCCTATGGGTATTTATTTTATCACTTACGCCGCATGTGTACCTGCTTAGTATAATGAATGCGTGTGTCATGTATATTCCTGGATTCGATGGAAAATAAACGACTTGGACTCCGAGTGATCAAGTACCATATTCCCGCGATACTTGAACCTGGAACCTGATGGAGAAATCATGGATGATCGTACAAACATTCATCGCGATGAATAATTCTACGTTAATTACGGATATAACGAGGACTGGGTGGTATTTAGGTCTGCATTGAATTCTTCGATTGATCGATCGAGGCGAAATCATTGGTGCGAGTGGTCATTTGTTTAAAGTGAAATTAATGGAAATTTAATGGGGACTTTGAAAAAAAAGCTTTACACTTACGTATATTATTATTAATCTTTTCTTGATATTTTCTCTCTCTCGATCGTTCGATGATATCTCACGCTGTGAACGTTAACCGCTCTGGTGGTTAGTTATCCGGAAAAAATGTTTGAGTGAAATTGTAAAATGAAAAATTTAAAATAAAAAAATTCGAAAAGCCTCAATACTTTGGAAGCGGGTAAACACGCTTTCGAGAATTCCGTGTCGAGTTTGCTGCATTACAAAATCTTGGTAAACACAGGGTCTCTGAAAGCGACGTGCATAGTTTATGCGTAACGGACGTGAGCATCGAGTGTGGTTTTAACACTGGTTTATCAATATTGAAAAAAGAAAAAGAAAAAATATGAGATAAGAAAACAAAACAGGAAGACAATTTTGAGCAAAATAAAATTTTTTGTCTATATTTAATAGTAATTGCAGTAGCGGTACTTATGTACGGTTTAATATACACATTATAGTCCTGACAGTAATATTGATGGTATATAGCGTTACATTAAAGTATCTCCTACCAGGGATATTAATAAACTGCTACTATTAGTTAGAGTAGGCAGTGAGAATAGTAGCCGGCAGCAAAGACTGTGTTAAATTATTAACAGGGTCTTGTAATGAGAAACAGACCACGTGTTACTGCCCGGTGCATGTTGGGTATTAAGTAATGATAAGCACGTAACATTGACTTTACACTGATTTTAGGATAAAGGGGGTACGAATAATACCCAAGTATAGTGTAGGAAATATGGTACTCTAGGTCAAAGTTCAGCTAACATAGGTCCAAGAGCTGGCCAGTTTTGGCCGTAGGTAGAGTATTTCCTGGGATAATTAAATTGTCACATATTAAATTTAGTATGAAGTCAGTTGAAATTATGGTTATTTATCAAATATAAAAATTGGTGTGGGACGACTGCGTTCTTTTGCTTGATTCATGATTGTAATCAGATTCGATGAAACGTCTAGGAGTTGAATAATACGAGATTGGATAACACAAGGTGTTGAGCTTCCGATGACATTTTATGTTCGTGTTACGGATTTGTAGAATTTGGATGTGCGAGTGATTTTTATGGATGAATTTATTCTTGTAGGAACGAGAGTGGGTAATGATTTTTGTTAAATTTGAAAATTTAATTGAAAAACTTTACTCACCCTTTCGGGATAATTTCGAAGTACTATCGGTTGCATTTTTGGGGAATGATGTGGTCTAGCTAGTTGTCTCCATGGGGATGCTGTGACTCTGTTGGCTACGTGTCTCTTTTGATATTTCCATCTGCAGCATCTTTCGCGACAGGTTAAATCTTCGCCTACCTGTACCGTAGAGACTTGTCGATCCTTAAGCTCGTCCTTGGATCGGATCGTAGGAAGACGTGAATCGAGTAAATTTTCTAAGATGCGATTAGGCTCTCGCGAAGATTCATAGATCCTTGATGGATTTTGAATGTTTCCGGGTATTTCGTGAATTTCCATCATTTTCCGGGAAGCTCCCATTAATCCCATTGAAAAGTCCTTGGCCTCGGGGATCTTTACGAAGGAATGAGTTTCGCTGATTTTTTCCGAATTTTCCAAAATTCTTTCGCTCACCGATTCCTTCGGGTAATCCAGTCGGTTCAAATTCTTTTCCAAAATTATCCTGCCGTTTGTACTTCTCGTTGCGTAAGGAGCCTCGATCATTCCGACAGGACACGCATCGAGCGATTCGTCCTTGGATGAGTTACAAATTATTTTATTTAATGATCCTTCACACGACATCGGTAACGCGCTATGACATTTGTCCGTGTAATTTGGAGAACAGTAATTCCTGTCGAAAGTCCTCGCGTGACACCAACCGTCATGACAAGGATATTGCTCGCATCTAAGATAACGTGCGTTCACTTTGACATCCTTAAAGTCCTCCGCTTTGAAATCGTCCATACAAGACGTTATCATTTCCGGTAGCGGTGGCAATCTAATGCTCAGAGCCTTGGCGGCTCTTAGGAAGGCATCCAATCGTCCTTTTGGTACCGCGGCGCTTCCGGTATACACGAAACCAAGTATGGCCGCCAATTCGGGGCCCTCGACCTCTGCCAGAATAATTGTAATGGGTTCGCAGTGCCCGGTGGCACGACTGTGCGCAAGTAGGACCTCCTGAAAAAAGATTGAACAAAAAAAATCTTAAACACAAATATTACCATACGTTTTGGCTTATTTACGGCGCTGGCAAAATTCGAATGGGAGACGCACGGAAATTGAGTCTGTGAGCATAAATGGTCGGTGAATTCTGGTTATTTTTTTTTTCTTTCTTTCTTTCTCATGGAAGCACGCAAAAGACGTGCCTTGCTTAGTTAAAAAGGAAATGGGATTCATGGTACAGGTGCTTCCACGAGTTCTAGGATCGGCCGGTGAACATTGCTTAAAAGGCTCCCGTTCACCTTACACGTAACATCTGTATGCAATGTAAGGGAGACAGGTAGACTCGACTATCTGGCGTAGAAAGATATTCCAACGTAGCACTGCTGACTAAAGTCATGCTACTCACAGATATCAATCTGAGGTAATAAATTTTGCGTTAAACGTGGCGCATGGGATTTTTTTCTTTCTTTCTTTCTTTTTCGTTAGCGTTCGAAATAGTAACGAGACAAAATGAACTCTTCGAAAAGGTCAAGTGAGAAGTTTCGTGCCGTTCAGAAATTTGGAAATTCTCATAACCGTACAGTCAGGGCTGTTACCAGGAACCGTTGGTACGTTCAACGAACGATAATTTATTTACTTAAATTTCTTTTATCCCATTATCTGCCCACGATATTTTTTTTTCGCAAAATTTTATAAATCGAATTCGCAACGTGGTGTCATTCGCGTCTCGTAAATACGAAAAGTGAAAATTAATTTTTTTCATCGTCCTACGTCGAACCGACCGTCAATATGGTTAAGTTAAATGCCAACGCCATTCTACTTTCGAATGCACGTGCCGATTTACACCTATCAATTTCACGTTACACGGTATACGTGTGCACTCGCGTTAATAGTCCGCGTTGCATAATAACGTCGGAAATCAATGTGGAAGACGCGTCGTCACGACCTTAATCGTGTTTCTAAGTCAGCGGCCTTTTAGTTTATTTTATTTGATTCTAACGACGATGATGAGTCCCGGGATTGCTGTATTGCAGTGCAGCAATATTAATGGCAATATTAATATTATTATTTATGGATGGATATAAAATATATAATTGTATATTTTATATCCATCTAATGCTGATATATTTCTCAACTGCAGTAGCATTACGGAACCTGCTAGAAATCCATAGAAAACGAACACGTCTTCTACTCTTTGTAAGATGGTTTCGCTTTATACGCCGCTATTTTCTTAGCGTATCATTACGTTTCACTTGTTACCGTTTCCGCTTTGGAATTTAACGTCGAGAAGTCTCTTCCAGAATCTCTCTTGATTTTACTACACTTCCCTTATCGTACACCTTTATTACTCTTCTTGCAAATTATTTTCAAAACCTATTTGGTGTCCCGTTTAATGTGCCACGCTTACAACTTGACTTTTGACTTTTTCATTTTTTTTTCTTTTTTTTTTTCACTATCGCTGGGAACTCTCATTTCACTCGCGCTCTTTTACATAAACACACTTTCAGTACGAGAGCATATATACATAATATGGAAGACATATATATATATATAGTGGCTACGTGTTATACTTGTTTATCTCGATAAAAATCGTGCGAATAATAGACAGATTTTTTGGCGAGATAATTCGCAATGTAACACGTGATGCTCGTTGAGGTTATGGATTCGCACGAAAAAGGACACTTGCTCGGGAATATCGGCACGCTATATATAGCGATCGGCACTCGTCCCGTTTCTCCGTTTTTCTAATTACTCTTGTATTTTTTTCTGTTTTATTCACGATTTCGATAATCTGACTTTTTATCATCTGTTGTGGTCACTCTTCTCGTGACACGAGACTTTTATGCTAATTTCTAGAATAATATAGAATTTCAGAATAGAGTCAAGAATTTACGAAACATTTGGTCGATGCGATTTCTATTAGGGAGATACGATATCGAGGATAACGGATTTTTGAGGAATTTCAGTTATTTGAATGGTTTTTATAAGATTTTATAGTCCGATTGATGTAAGTGGCCTGGTGAATCCCAATGGGTCGATTGGTAATTTTGTTTTGACAAGAGCCAACGACGAGAGAAAAAAAATGAGATGAATTAAAGAGTAAATGAGACATAATTATTTTGCTTATTAAAATTTCGAGTTCAGAGGTTAAAAGTACTTGTTTACAGAATGACGTTAAACATGATTTCATACGATTTCCTATGTTTCATCAGCATTCGGTAATTAAATATTTTTAGCGAATCCTGAATACAAATTGAATACGGTATTGCAATTTTTTTTTGTTTTTACAGTGTCTGTTAAGTTGAAATCGCAATAGACGATATCATAAGGAGCAAAAATTTCATCATTTCGCAAAATCACCGTATTCGTAAATAACCTTAACTACTTTAAAGGCAGAACTTATCAGCGATTTCTTGTTTTTCTATATTTTTTCTCTCTCGTTATTTGACAGCAGCCACATTCACCGCTATATTCGCATATGGAAACGTTTCGGTACAAACAGTCTCCTTCGGGACTCGGGCCAGTCTACTTGTTGGATTAATTACACTAATTTGATTTCCATTTCAGATATCTTGTGCAACATTTAAAATGATAAATACGGAAATGCACGATGAGGACAAAAAAGGTCTCGAAGTGGTAAGAAAACATAATATAACAAATAAAAATCGATTTTTATATTTGAACGTGCAAATTAATTTATTAAAAATTCTTTTACTTTTATATAAGGGACTAACGAGTAGATCGCTGACTGAAGTTAGTTTTCCCGTATACGTTCAATAATTGACTGATCAACTTTGAATGGTGCATAGATTCGAACTGGTTAACGTCTATGCTTATATATATATATATTTATATATACCTATGCATATCTGTATGTAGTCTAATGTCATTAGCCGCCAATCATCCATGCGCGATACCTCATTTGAGTACTTTTTAATGCCAGGTTCAGAAGATCGTGACTAGTTTACAACTAGTTGAACCGGTTTCACAAACTTTGAAGTAACCTCGAGTTTCTCATTGGAGCTCAAAAGTTATTTTCTTTTTTTCATTCAAATCGACTATTCTAACGTATCGTATCAGGACACCAGTCAAACGTGAACCATCGGCATTATAGTAGTACACCTCTTGTCGTACACCGTCGACCGTATCGCCGTAATGGCCTAAAAGTACTGAAAATTTTTTTTTCCGATTTACGTAAAAGACCAAAAAAGAACGAAATTTTTCTAAAAGACTAATTCCGTTCACTCTCACGATCCCTCTTCGTTCTTCCAGCACCTTTCATCGTAGAAAATATTTTCCTTTTTGTCCGACTCCTTCGCCATTTCTTCCCTTTCTTCTTTCTCGCGTTATTCTCTCTTTTTTCATTCTTTTCTTCGCGCACAAGAATTTCCCGTTGTTAAGACGCCGTTGTCGAGCCCCCTCCCCCTTACCCCCTCCAAGTACCTTTCATGCCTGAGAGGCCGTCATCATCCTCACTCTACCGGGTAAGTGTTACGCTATTGTGATTGTACAGTATAAGGCCCATTGGGCCCCTTGTATTATTCACAGTGACTCCAGGCCCGACACGCATCCTTACGATTTAATGTACTCCCTAGGTATATATGTATACATATAATACAAGAATACATATTGTATTAGGGCCCCTGCACTTGCCACGTCGATAAGTTAGATCGCTGCATTATAAACAGACAGTACACGTTGTTACAACAGATGCAAATAATCTTTGGTACCGCAGTGCAAACTTTGGAAATACTCGAACGGTGTCCAGATCGATCAACCGTAACCGTGTCGATGTCCACGCAAAACCTCAATCGGCAATGAACTTCTCATTGTAGTGAAGTCAGTCACATAATTTGCCTAGGCTATACGGGCTATACCAATAATCTCCAGCGATAGCCATTGAACGATTAGGGGACTTAAGGCCCAACCAAGTTGTATATGTCCTCGTTGTGAAGAGATTGACATACACGATTCCGATACTGTATGCGTGACGTATTGTCCCGTCGTCAGATAATTTGACGTTATCCAAATTTGGAATGTACGTTTTGAAAAAAAATGTAAAGAGAAAAAAAAATAAATCCTTATATCGGCGGGGCGATAAATCTTACAAATTAATGTAACGAGAGACAATTCGTGCGTCATTATTGATAAGTGTTTATGTGCTCGCGATAATCACCATCCAATTTCAATGATTAATTTGCCTAATCATATTTAGATGCTTATAATTTTGTGTACGACATAGTGGTATACAGTGTGAAGTTGAGATGAATATTTTTTTCTTTTTCTTTTTTTTTTCTTTCACTAAATTACACGGTACGACGCTCTACGTTACGGCTATAGATCTCTCCCAGGTATCTAATAAAATGACTATACTGACTCTCTGTCCCATTGCCATAGCTTTCAAATTAAACGATCTGTCCGTGGTCGAATTTCTTAACGTTTCCCGCGATGCTTTGCACCGTACACGATTATCTGATTGGTCATTTTCTTTATCGCGAATTTGCATTACGTATTAGAAGCTCATTTAGCCAGGGTCTCTAATCGGCGTTTATAAGGAAATTGTGAAGAGAATAAAAAGCGGGACGTGATCTGGTAATTAAGTAATTAACATATACAGCGACACGAAATTAATCAAGAAAATATCTCTATCAGCTAAACACGCCGACTATTAATAGTAACGCAAACGTCAATGCGTCCTATCGCGACGTTCGATCGAAATTCCATCGAACCTTTCTAATCGGCTAGAAATTCATAATGACTAGACAATCGATATACACTTGTTACATGAGCGACTAATATATTCGTCATTTGATTCATCGATATCAATGACGATATCTACAGGTGGATGACGATACCTGTGTTTATATTCGTTATATTTATTTTTTTTTTCTACTTCGCGATCGTAATATTAATGATTTTAATGATTGCAACGATTCTCACGGGTCACCGTGCTTTCTCTTTACGGAATATGCGGAAAATCGTATTTGAAGAGAAACAACTCATATTTATAGAATGCTGCGAGCCTATTTCGTATATACTGTATAACGCACCAGTGCTATTAAGCGGTACATACGTATAGTACGATTACAATGACTTTCGTGTGTAGCAACTAGTACTACAATCTGTTTGCGAGTACCAGAAATTGCGCGAGTAAGCCGCGAGTCTATTAACGTAAAGATAATACGAGACTAGTAGTAGAAAGTCACGGTCATATCGCGTTGACAGGAACGATACTATTTATAGTATTGTGGGACTAGTATAACCTAAATCGATATAAGGAAATAAAAACGATATGATTTACTATTATGCCGTACGAAGATTCTGATAAGACTGGCGTGACTGTTTATGCGCGGAAGTACGCGGCAATTATAAATAATTTATTAGGGTGTAAATTTCATACGTATTAAATATGTAATAAAAGTCATTTGTATGCGGGGATGTTACTGATTTATAAATTGAGCCATAATTCCTTAACGCGCATGTATAGACATTATCGTTATCAGGTGCTTACCTCGGAGTCTTATAGGTTATGTAGTTTCTGAATGGATCTAGTACGTTACCACGTGCTACTGTAGACGGGATATAACGTGGACTCTATTTATTATTGTATGTGTATGCACTTGTAATTAGTTGGACCAGCTGACCCAGTTCCCTGAGTAACGTAGTTGGTAATTGATTCGAATGTCTGTCCTCTTTGATGTTAACGGGCTCGCTGCTATCTTTAAAATATCTCGTTGGACTTTTCCGTTAGGTTATATGGGCGACGTGTACTTATTGGGGGAAAAAAAAAGAAGGTGTTTGTGAGTATTTTTAATGTGAGGTAAAGAATTTAAGTGCGCTTCTCTTTGTTTTCATGTGTACCGGGACATGTGAAAGAAACGTGTGGCGAGACAACACGCGGCTGCGTTAACGGTATTGACGGGAAAATATGACTTTGGACGGGAGCAAGAGGAAAATCGGGCAGGTGAAAATAGGTAAGAGAGATCAAAGGGTAAATGGGAAATTATTAATGCGTCAAAAAATGTTGATATCGATCGGTATGTATTGAACTGATTTGAAATTTTTGGTGTATGCAATTTTCTAGGAAAATTATGTTATTTTGCTAGATTTTCAAAATTCAATTATTTTAGGTTGTAAACTTGACTAGGTGTGTCTTGTGTGTATCACGTGAATTTTTACGAAGAAACAAACGTGATTTTGAAGTCTAGACAAGTCAAGTCGTCGAAGCTTTACTATGTTATATTGTTGTGATGTATTTTATCTTGTTAATTTGTCGGCCATCTTTTTATCGAGATTAAATGGTTTTTTTGTCCAAGTCCTATGCTCGGATTGTCTGTCTTTTGATTGCCGCCGTTTGATCGGAGTTTCATCATCACCGATATAAGTCCCAATATCGATGACTGTATTTGAGAAAAAAAAATGTTCAATTGTTTGATTAACGAAGGCCAATAGATTTTTACGACCCACATGTTGACACCGTTAGGCTTAAAGCGTTTCGTTACGATGTAGAAAGGGCCAGACTGTTTGCATCGTTGTCATGGTGATTTTATGAAAAATTTCCCTTGAAGTTATTGCAAGTCTTTTTTTTTCATTATTTCTTTCCTTATCACGTGCTTTCGGTCTGCTGTCAAATCTTGCACTTATTGCAAATCCAACGCACAAGACTTTGCTTATCAATTATCGATTGTTCTCCTATCGTCTTTA
Organism: Calameuta pallipes; assembly: GCA_030142375.1. Classification (NCBI taxonomy): domain Eukaryota; kingdom Metazoa; phylum Arthropoda; class Insecta; order Hymenoptera; family Cephidae; genus Calameuta; species Calameuta pallipes. The sequence goes on along the minus strand of JARQSW010000763.1, from coordinate 1,233,675 downwards.
TAAGTTATGCTATCGGAGAGAGTTTCCGACTTCGATTTCTTCGTTATTCGTACTTTTATACGGTTCGATCGTAGATTATGCAGAGAGAAAGAGAGAGAGAGATCAATGTCTTTTGTGTTCAATTGTCTTAGATCTTTATTTCGATGTTTTGTGATTCCATTGTGAATTGCACAAGGATACAGTAATGGTCCGATGAGCCGTGTATAATATAATTGACTGTTCGACTAAGTATTAATAATTTTTAAATTATATTTTTTTAGCCCCTAAATTAAATTTTATCCTTATTCGTCCAAGTCAAAGGGAACGAGTACAAATAATAATTCGCTTATATTTGACAGTAGGAAAAATTATTCCTTTTCCGTACGTTTATTATGCATTGCCGAGTAAATCGAAACTCACTTGCAAATATGGACTGGCGGCAGAAAGTACCAAACGGTGAGCAAGAAATCTTTGTCCACCGGGACAGCATAAAGAAACATCCGCAAATCTCTGTGATATCATGGCCTCACGCAAGAAATCCCCAACGTCCGGTGCCCGGCCGGAAACTCTTATTACTTCGCCCATCATCTCCCAGATCAGTTGAATTCCCGGAAGACAACTTTTCAATCACTCTCCATATCCTCGTAGTCCACCATTCCACGACGGATCACAACACTGATCACGTATCGAACCCAAGTACAAGACGTCAAAAATTTTTTTGTCAAATTCAAAATTTAAGTATCCCGTAATATTTGCAGAATATACCTTGGTCCGTTTTTTCGTAATTAACTCTAATTTAAAAGCAAAAATTTTTTTTTTCAAAATTCACATACGAATAGAATCAGTCTTGCTCAATGTTTCCCTTAAAAACTTGAAAAGTTCAACTCTCCGGAATTAATCATCTATAAATTCCTTTCTATATTTTCCCTTTTCTTTCCTACTGCAAAAGAATTTTTGATTTTTTCTTTGTCACAAAAAACGGCCCCGTACTACTTTACTAGACCCTGAACGCTACCGGGCGTCAGATAGTTTCCAGGAGCCGATCGGATACGTGGACTTTAGATGAAACCGTCGCGGATCGCCTCGGTAGGGCAACTGCCAACCCGAACACTTCAGGTGAGCAGAGCACTCCTTGCTCCTTGCAGCCTCTCTCAAGAACTCAAGAACTCCTCCCATGTGGCCTGACTGACCCTCTCCACTCTTATACTGGGTCTCCATACGCTTCCATTGCGATGCTACGATCCTGCTTTTCTACCCGTTTAACGAGATTATTATTGTCTCTTTTCTTTCCTCACGAGACAATAGGACGTTCTTCATTCCTCTCATTAATTCTCCTTTACTTAGACTCCTTCTGCTCGCATAAACAGAATAACACGGAACAAAGCTACTGTGCTGTGTTTCCATATGTGTACCTGATGATTCAGTATAGCAAATTATTTTTCAAAAATTTTTTTTTGCATTTTCAAACTAATCGATATACATACTCTTCTTAAAGATTCAATTACACCAAGTTTGTAGAACGAAAAAAATAAAAAAATAAATATATCAACCAAACCTGAATCTGCTGGAGAATGTAATCATAATCATAAATATGTGAAACACTAGGTTCTCAATGACACCGCTTGGTCCGATCGATTTAATAAATCGATTCTCAATATATGCTAATATTTCTAAACACTTTTTTTTCTATAGTGTATTTTCGTATAATTTCTTCGTGACGTAACATCGCGTGGGCCACGACGCCGCGCATTTCACATGATCGTAATAAGTCATACGTGTTACCAGATAACGCGCATTAATTATAATTAAATAATATTAAACCAGTCATTCGACAACCGATTCGCCGCAATTGGGTGCATCTTTTTTTTTCTTTCAAATCCTTATCCTTCATCTTGTAAGTTTCTTTTTTTTCCCCTTTTCTTCTGGCATGGAATAAGATAATAGCGCAAGACCAGGCACGAGCCAATTATATACTCGAGTGTGCAGAAGCCATACGTCCAACTATGGTTGCTTTCATTTCCCGCTCTTGGCTCGTTTCGTGTGTTATATTGATTCGATGAATAGGAAAAAAAAATAACTCATACGATTGTTCACTGTAAATTCATACGCTATAAGATTCACTGCCGGACGTACGCCTGTAACGTCCATTCAATAGTTTTGTAGGTTAGTCATATTGCAGAAAGTACGAGCACACCCTGTACTGAAGTCAATTCTTATATCCGGTTACATTCTTGTTGTACGTATTAAATCAGGCTAAATTTACCAATGAAACAAGGTCCGTAAGTTACGTCACGAACAAAACGGTTTGCTTCTTCCTCTTGCTTATTTGAATTTATCCAAACGGTACGATTCCACTATTAAACGTACGTAGGCCGTCTTAAGTTTGTCCCAAGTAAATTGTCGTGTGTTCGATAAGCTTTTATATGTTACTCATATCGTCTAAGCCAAAAGCTTTTTAATACCTCGTTCATCGTCTTTACGTGTCCAACTGAAAAAAAATCAATCTCATACCTAACCTTCCAAGTAACGTCATAGAACGTTCACGGGTAAGAGAGATTTGCATTTACCCCGAAAAATCTGCGATAAATAAATGTAGCCATTGATCACATATCGTCAATGAATTTTTCATTTTTTTTCTGCATGATCATTTATAGTCGCCATAAATCACTTTTCGTTCGATGATCAGTGATCAGTACACGTAGCATTCTCGTACATGCCGCATTCTCACGCGATTCGGCAAGTTTATTTAATTTATAAAAGTCCGTATATGTAAAACAAGTTGATAGAGAGTTTCAAGGTTAAGTAATGAAAATGTATAAATATACATCATTTATTATCGCTATAATTAACCTTTTATACGACTGACTTAAAAGTTAGTGAAATTTATTTTTAACGAGACATGATACGCATTTTTATAGAATTTATTGATCAACAATTTTCCCAGTATCATCGTTTCTCTCAGGTGCACACAGTATTAATAAGGACATCGGATACTGGTAGTGAATTTCGGAAAGTAACCTGTCTAAATTTAATTGGCCATCGTAAAGTATTATACAGCCGGTACTTGACCTCTGGAAGGGAATAGAATCGGAGGTGAAAGAAGAAGAAATATAACCATTATATTACCCCCGCATTAGCTGCCATAAGGCGGTTTTACAAATGACATAGCTTCAATCGCGCATCTACACATTGATATATGTATACTTAATGTAATATCCGAAGTGCCTTAAGATTGGTTTTTTTTATTTTCGAAACTACCTACGTTTTACGATGATCTTGAAATACGTATATTAGGCGTAACTGTGTATTTTTTTCGAGCGTTTTTTCATTACGCGTTATTATATAAATCACGAACCAGGTGGAGACCGAACGTTGCGTCATACACCTGATACATTAACCTTATTACTATTAATATATATTCGTTGCCATGGTTGAACATAAAAAATATGATTTATAATTTTTTTTAATTTATCCCACCTTATCAATTCCATTTAACTTAGTTCCATCTGGCATAAGATTTAACGCAGGCTGGTTCGAGGCTACGTGGAAAATACTGAAATTTCCTTTGTTTAATATGTTTCAGTATTCCTGCGACATACCGAGGGTACCAGCATACCAATGGACACGTAAGGACCCAAAGGTCTAAGTCCCCGAAACAAATTGTCAAATAAAAACGGTACTTCTTTCCTGGATACGACTTCGGTCAGTAGTCAATTTTTTTTTTAATTTTAACAATTCTTCAAGTACGTGCCATTTTTTTCAATTGGACGACGTTCGGTAATACCTAAAACCCAACATAGCTGTGTCTGTCGAATTATACGATGATATCGAAAGCAACGAATATTTTTTGTACTTTTGTCTCATCTTGTTTCGTTGCACTGTATTTTTTTTGTTACACGTGGCGCGGTATGTATTCACTCATGTAAATAGATATACTGTGCACAGGAACCTAGCGACCCGGATAAAGCCTATTTATTGCACCCGAGAAAATCTATTTCCCTGTGCTAAACACTTTGCACTTGCGTTTAGCGTCACTTTGCGAGTTTGCGCAAAGTAAAAATTCGTTACGGCGCGCGTACCCGTCGCGTTCAAAGACTGCAAATGATGGTGTAATGTTAAAAAAAAAAAGAAAGAAATTGTTATTGCATCAAGGATACGCGTACCTATGTATATCGCGGTAATAAAACACCTGTAGGAACGTTTCAAATGTCACGCGATACACGGACTCGCGTTATCCCTACCACTTTGAAGCATGACAGTGGCTATAGGATGAACTTGCGTTTATGCAATTGCTATATGATATATAATAGGTTATATATATATATATACACATTCGTATATCGATACATCATAATCGAACGACGATACTAAAATCTTGAGTGTTTATGCGCTACCCGTTATATACGTATATACAATAGTTATAAAGAATGTATTTAAAAATGAATTAGTACCGTTGTGACCGTCCAGTCGAAATCGCGTGACTTTTGGAAGGCGCGATTAATTGTGACAAAAAGTATTGACGTGTCGCTAATAGTTGGGATTCCGAGAGAATTTCTTAAGGCAAGTGCGAACGTCTTGGATAATTTATTAAAGGTAGAGGCAAGCACGTTTTGACTAGAGGTAAAGCGGAAGGTACTTGGCATTCCGTATATAGACATACGTATATACAGTATATCCATATATATAATTAAGCACGTAAAAAAAATTGTTACATGTAAATACCCCGGACACACATTCCTGACTGTACAATTATAACATATGGATCTATGACAGTAGTAAAATTGTAATATTTTTTTTTTTCGTTACAGGGTAAACGCTGATTATGAGCAATACCAGGTATGCTCATTAGTATAGATAATTGTATTAAGAATATTCTAATTAGAGACGAGCAGCCGGCCCACAATACAGTAATACTGACGACCTTAAGCCGCAGTCGAAAATTGTATCATTAGCCGACGCTGGAATACCACTGCCAGTTATAATATTAATCAACTATTTCAATATGACTCGTGGCGAATTGAAAGCCGAGTGCGATGCGCTGTATGTATCACAAAAGCGTAGGATAACGAAATAAAATTAAAAAATCGTATACGCTACCGAAATACCTAATTTACCGACTGAGGAAGTACTTTCGAAAAGGTTGGAGCTGTTAAACTGTAAGCAGGTCGGTTGGCATGGCACAGAGGCATGACGTGTATCCTAATTAAATTATTTTATTACGGTAATCACATGCGTGTCGCGTTATACAGGTCTGAGGTATGCTCACGATGCCAGTTAGTAACGAGATATTAAATGATTGATAAGGAATCGAGTATTTTGTTTTTGGAGCAAACGATAACGGTTGGAAAAAAATTCTTGGAAAATCTAACGACAGGATTTCAATATTTACCATGTTACGTCGTGCATTTATTGTGCATGGAAGCGACACCGGCTTTCGGTAAAGGGATAACTGCACTGATGTATATAGATATGTATTAGCATGTAATACATAGCCTCGCTATGCGTGGACATATGCACGCGTAGGTATGCATGCGCACGTAGGCTACGACGGCGTCCTGTAAATAATGTCGAAAATGCAAATGTCACTTGCCCTCGACAAATGGAGTCGCGGTCGAAAATCTTTTCGGGAGACCTGAGCAAACAGAAACTGTTGTGACAAATAGAAGGTAACCATGTTTGTACAGTAGCCAGAGGAGACTTGGGTATCCTGTGTATTCTTTTCGTATAGATGTTTGCCTACCTATTAATGGTGTCTGTTTGACACGGGCGACACCATTTGAATACTTGATATGTAACAGCCTGTACGGTATGATACGGTGTAATGTATTAAGAAGGACGTTCAGGATCATTTGTTTCTATTAGGTTGCTGATATACAGGTCGTTTCACTGTGGGACCAGTTACAGTTTATGTACAGTAGGTGTATGCTTTTGGGAATGGTATGGAAGTTTTTTTTTTTTTTTTTTTTTTCTGTACCCACGAAGCTCTCGGTAACGCACAATTTTTCTGTGTAAACTCGTACCGATCGTTGCGTCGTCGCGAGGCGCTTTTTCGTATGTGCATGAATACGCAAAGAGATTTCTATTGGAAATTACGTAACGAAGAATTAAGTAGGATAATGCGGTAGCGTATGTATAGATATATTTTTTTCTTAATTATCCAACTTGTATATACTCATAATTATATTTACTTCCCTCGTATTTTACGCCGTTTTGTGTAATTATGCATATTCTCTCTTGACTGGTATCGCTATAATGAAATCGTTGAAATTCTTCTTATGTCCTCGCGATTTACATTAAGTTGGATATCGCATGTCATCTGACTGTAAAGCTCTCGACTTCCAAGTTTCACGTCAGTGCTTCGCCTACAGAAAATCCAAAGCCTTGTATGTATCGCGTAACGGCGTACCGATGTTCGTTTTATCTTTTTGTCGTCTTATATATTTTTTTTTTAATTACAGCAGCCTCCGAGCCGATCGCAGGAAACAAAATTCGCCCGTTTTTTCTGACATGTTACATCACAGGAGTGTAATTACACGTGTAAAATATTTTTCCAATTAAAAACAATCGAAATCCATTATCTGACCGCGATATGTACTTAATTATTTATTATACAAAAATTCTATGTCATCGAAACGGTATCAATGGTACGATACACATGACGTTTATCTATTTTATCAGTGTCCATAGCCGTCTACGTTATTGATTCGTTTTATTAACACAGACAGATATTTATGTTATTTATTTATGTTTTTAACGTACCCCTCCTCGTACCACTTATTCGATTGTTATAAATAATTTTAAAGATCTTTATATGTTCCTGCAATTATTTTAACGCACACCAGGCTCGGATAACCGTACAATTTATTTAGCTTTCGTCGTAATTGTTTATAAATTTTACTACGTATTTAATTATTTTTTCGATACATCTAGTGCGGCTGCACTGCAATTTGGTGCATACATTTGTTCAGATAAAAACAGGCCTGTGCACTCCTCGTTGCAGGTGTATGAGCAGCTTCGATTTTCCCGTTTTTCGCAAGCATGCCCGTTAGAGGTTATTTCTCTGCGTGGTTATTCCCTTGTAAAATTTTTCCAACTAACCGACTCTTTGTACAATTTAGGTCAACGTCACCAGGCTTAGATTGTAAGACTTAGTCCAGGTCAATGAATCTGTAGATGGCTGTGACTCGTAGTGGGTATTACACATCCTGGTTTTTTATGACCTTATAGGTATATGCGATCTTGGAGTTGGGGTCTTCATTCTTCGAGCACCCAACTCTACAGTGAAAAAGTAAAATTCGGACAGCCAAGAAAATTTAACTTGATAAAACCTCTCTCTTGCTATGGAATACAGGATGCCCAAATATAAGTGAAATTCAACTTAAACGTTACCTCGGAGTATCTAATTGTCCTTAGATAAGCAGTAAAGCCAAAACGAATATAGACCGAATTCAAATCAAAATACCGTTAGTTCGAACATACCTGTCCATTCTATAAGTGACCCAATCTTTATAGCTTAGTCATATAAATTCGTAGGACAGTGTAAATGCATTTTTCAATTACAATTACGAACCAATAAAACCGACCGAACATTTGACAAAGCAGTCCAAATTTAAAATCCGATCGTCGTTAGCCTGTAGAAGTCCTAGTAGAATCCTAAAGCCGACGATTAATTTTTATACAGAGGATATAAAATATCTTTTTTCCTCTAACGGTTTTTAAAGGATACGAAGTAATAATTACCCTCCGGCTCTGTAGAGGTTAATGCGCTTTATATGAAGAGCGCTCTGAACAGATCGTAATCAATGGCTATCGAAGGCGCCGATATAACGTCACTCAAAGTATTCCAAAAGATTTAAGTTGTTCTCATTCTACGTTTTTAAACGTGTATGTATGCTAATGCCAAGTACGTATGCATTCGAGTGAGGACCTTAGGCCCTGATTTATACGATTGAGTCAATAATAATAATTATTTAAGTTCAGTTAAGACTCAGTTACTTTATGTTTAGCCATCTAGCGGACGTATCTCGCTTCAACCTCGTCGCTGGTCAATCTCATTAAATTTCGGTTAGCATCACTAGAGTGATCCAGATGATACTTGCCTGTCTGAATTGATTTATTTGGCATACAAGACTAACATCTTTTGGTCTGTGTATTTTTGCTATCTGGAACTCGTGCATAATGAGATTCTGCAGTCTACGACTGCACAACACGACTGTCGAATTGAATGCAGGTTATTTACAAAAAGTCCGAAATTGTATTTCGGGTAAGTCAAAGTATGTCCAGGGATATTAACAGGCGGGTACAAATTGCTGGCCGAATGTCAGAAGCTTATAAATCTGCCTAGTCATGCAATCATTGTAAAATAACTGTATAGTTATTAAGTGATTAATTATGTTAAGTATAATCGTGAGTTTCATTCGTTTCAAAAACTATAAGCTCGGTATTGACACAGTGATCGATTGGTTGATTGATAATGTTACATTATTTAATAATTGAATCATTATTTGATCATTGAAAAATGAACCTGCTCGAATGGAACGAATAATCCGTTATTTTGTTATGGGACCTAACAATATCTACCATTTTCAATAATGCACAAATCAGGGATAAAAAAGAATCCGACTACTTCATGCTACTTAGTTCACAATCATCGTCATACGTGACTATTGACTACACGTATAGTCAATCGACGAGTGAAACGCGATAACAGGGGACTCTTTTATGTAGAAAGCTGTAATGACATGGCCCCTTCAAGATACCATGTAATCAAACGGGCTATAGCAACGTAAATATAGGTATACGATATATAATAAAATATGAGAATGGAACAATGTCTGGAGGTCGAACTCCGAGAAAAAAGTAAAGCGTTAGAATAACTATAGACAACCTAAACTCTTTGAAACGGAGTAAGGTAACTTTTTTCCTCGGATCTTTTCGTTCCTTTTATATCCTTTTTTTTTCAAAACATTTTTCTTACCTCCGAACAACGGGACTGTATACCAAACTGTTTCGTATGGTCTGGACAACAAGGCCCCGTCACGAACGACCGGGCCCCAATTCGTATTACGGTAGTATACAATCCTAACATTTCTTTATCATCACCTGTGTCCCTTGCGCAATTCTACATAGAATGTACATACAACGTAAGGTATGTCGATCTCGTGTAAATTCGAATTACAGCTACAACACCTTCCGTACTTACCTAACCTAAAATTAACTTGTTTTTGGCACTCGTGCAGTACGGAAGTACTTGGACTCGTGAAAATTCGTAGCATGCTTCTCGAATTACGAAACATAAAATGACTAGAAAATGACTAGCGATCTAGTGCCAATGATACAATAGGGATTACATTGTAAGTATATCTATACGTATAATCAAATCTAACCTTTCATCTTGATTTATTTCGACCTAGAAAAAAGTGCGTTATATATATCTTGGCCGTGGTACCTCTAACGTGTTACAGGATGAGTACACTTACCGTTAAAACCTCGAGTTGTTTTTCCTTACTATTTCAGCAACTATCGTATACGCAAAAATTGCATGATTATTTTATTAGTTGACTGTACCGGATAACTGTTACTTGTTACACGAACCTCTATTCGCTAGTTACCTGTTGAAATCCTTAATTGATAATATCAGAGATCTTGCAATCGTGTACCTCATATATATACATTCGATCACTGTCAAGGTCCTAGGTTAATGGCCTCCGTGTGAAACGCTCTCGTGTCATTGAGTTAGCCAAAAATTATACATAGTTTTTGGATAATTTAACAATGCGAACGAGGAACTGTTTTATTGGTAATTTTTTATCTTAGCACCCCAATGTAATCGGTACTGTAAGCTTTGCCATTTGTAAACTCACAAGAAACATACACGTGGTGGAAAAAATAATATGCTAGAAAATTTTGTCAATCCATTTCGAAGTTGGCTGCCACCGGATGCATCGAGTCTTAGAAGACTTTCGAATTCTGACTAAAGGAATTGCAACGACAAATTGAACTGTCGCGATCAGCGCCACTCCGTCGGCCAGTGGTGGCATCAAGAAGCTCATAAGCATATTTGAAACGACCCGGCAAGTTTAATTCAAATTTAATACGGTATTACGACCAAAGCCCGCGCCATTACAAATTTCATTAAGATAACAATGGGAGCCAAGATGTCGACGCCGATGAGAGGACCATTTATGTCAACGGTGCACCGTGCCCAAATGAAAGATTAGACGAATTTCGATTTAACCCGAGACCATATCAACCGTGGCAATTTAAATATTCAAAACGTTACGCGACAAAAATTTACCCTGACGGATCTCGACGCTGTATTAATATCCTGGCGACGCTATTGTCTGACATCGTGATAATATACATAGGGCCTATTTTATTCGGGTATTTTTATTCAGAGGTCATACACGTACGGACACCCTACATATTTTTCAATTATGTACTTCTCTATATATTAGTCGTACCACACGCGTGCCTCGAAAGATCTTTGCCAACTGTGCAATAAGCCAGTCAGTCAACCGACTGAACAACTTCGAAGTGGTTAGTATCCAGACACTATTTTTTTTTTGTTCAATAACATTTTCTTACTGTCTACTACAGAGTTGATTGGCTTCACGACAACAGACTAGAAACACTAGTCCTCGGAATATTTTTACGTGTTCCCATAATTGCCCTGTGCACAGTGCAGGGTTATGAGAAAGAGAAAGCATCCGATGGCTACGGAGCATTGTATAACCTGTTGGATATAACTCCGATTGAAAATCTATGTATACATATATATATATGAAATTTTTGTACTCGTAATATTTGCAGATTCGAATATGAATATTTTCAACTTTTTAACGTACACTTGAAAGATTGAGGTTAGGGAGTGAAATTATTGTATTACTTTTGTTTTATCCATCCAAAAAGCTAACCTAACCTAAATCTAGATAGAATATAGATAATCTATCGATTCCGAGAAGCAATAACAAGATAGTAGTAGACCAGTGATTAGTTTAAACGTTAGTCGCAACTAAATAATTGCGGATACGGGGCAACGGTGTGCTTATGGCTCGAGGATCCATGAAGGATAGATCACTAGATCTGATCTATGGATAGAGTTAATTGGGCATTTTGTACAATTATAAAATACCGTCGGGACTTGGAATTACCCTGGTACAGAAAGAAAGCTGCATTGTTTTCCAGATGCAGGTAAGACCTCCAATAGTCCATTATTATATACATATAGTATATATATACAATTGGGTAGGGTACGTATCATACTTATGCCGAAGAACCAAAAAAAAAAAAATCACGTTTGATTTTGAATTCAGTGACTATTCGCGCCAAAACGGATAACTGCACCTCCGTGGAATTAACAACAGTAAGTACAGTCTGTAGAAGGCCAACTGAAGTTTGTATAATCAAATTAAAAAATTGTTCATCACTCACAGAATCATCCTGTACATTACATTTGTACGTACCTTCTCGAACCTAACTTCACGTTACTAGAACTGCCTTTTGTTTAAGGTTAAAAACGTAACGTGAGCAGGACTTTTCAAAATATGTAATTACTCATTGGTTCGTAAACTGTTTAACGAGAATGCCAGTCAAACCTCCAGCGTGGCAGCCTGCTTTGGGTATTCGAAAACCGGACAATATCATTTCTTCGGATTACGTCAATCGGAAGGTTTTCGTGCCGTCTTACGATTCGTAAGTAATTTTCATAACCCTTTATTAGTTATGTATATCGTAATCTGCACTTTCGTTTTATTCGATTTCTCATTATAGTAATTCTTAAGGACGTCTGTTATGTGAATTTACGTTGTGTCCTAATACGTCGTATCATTTAATTTTCTAACCTCGTCGTATCTCTCTACGAAATCCAATTGCGGCCTGTACCTCTTACTGTACGTAGGAAGTGTGTTACCTTTATAGCCGTAGACATTTCGAATTTTACGCGAACACCTTTGACGATGTCTTTTAATTTCGACACGGTCCTTCATTACGAAATAAAATGGCGTCTAAATCTTCTGACTCGTTACACTTGCGACACACTTTCTACGCTTGGTGATATATTTATGTATTATTCTAATTTTTTATTTTTTTTTAATTCCTTGTGTTGACACGTGTTTCCTGCTGACTCCGTGAACTTATTTATTACACAAACTTATATACAGAGATTGTCGTGCGTGCATGGACCAGCTAATTACTAACGAGTATCAGAGGATTTGGTGGCGAGAACGAAACGCTTGGAACGATTTAGCTGATAAAAAAACTGCACATAACGAGATACTGTTACGAAAGGTAACTAAAAGAATTTAATAATTGAATTAATGAAAAAACAAATTTATTCACTTATCGGATTGTCGTGATGTAATTTACAGAGAGTTCCAAGAAAAAAACAATCATCGTCATCGAAGGACAATGCGAAATTGTTGGTGTCAAAAAGACATCAAAAGAATAAAACAATTATTGACGACCAAAAAAATGATTCCAATCGCCAAAATTAATTAATACATCAAAATCTTATCGGTTATTAATTTTAGAAAAAAATCACATTCCGAATCCCCCTGACGAATTAAAAAATGTTCTGGTCCTTTTCGTAACCTGAAAAAAAAATAGTTGATTATTTATCGCTTCGTTTGATTTTACTCGAAATTTTTATTACTCACTACTTTAGATTATCCGATATACTATTACACCGCGATAAAGCCGTCCTGTCATGATAGATCGATCATAAGTGGACGATCTATATTTTTGGACGGATCATTTTGAATCTCATTGCCGCTCGAGGTTACCAGATGCAGTCGACCTTGATATCACTATATCTATAGTCATTAATCTGTTATTGATTGCGCAATTCGTCGCTCTCACAGAGAAATCAATAAAACGTGTACAACCGCATTAGCTGCGTTTGCACTTGAAATCAAAACAGGTTACATACAGATAATGATAAAATCATCGTCCGTCATTACTGACAGTTGAGATACAAAGGAATGTTAGTCATCCATAAGTATCGTTATTTTTGAAATTATTAAAAAATTAAAATGTCTGTATCCATGTATGTGCATATGTATAGCGCCGTGAATGACGTCGGCCATTAATTATCATATGACCACTTAGTGATTTATCATGACATACAATGACTGTAGGTTTAAAAGTAAAAGTCTTAGACTAAAACTTGTCCGGTTGACTTTTGGTATATGAGACAGAAAGAAGGAGAGAGAGAGAGAGAGAGAGAGAGAGAGAGAGATACGGAGATGAATGGATGAACGAACACACGGATGGATTGGTGACTTTCTTATGATTGTGTCTTCCATTGGCTGTACGTTGGTCCATTTAGATAAAAAGTGCATTAACTATGACGAATACAGCATCGGTGTTGTTCATCAACCGCAAGATGCGAGGAACATGTTGTTTTCGACTAGTCTGAATCAATGTACCTTTATCATTCTTTTTTCATATACCGGGTGGTATGCTTTTAAGTCCATTTATCTGAATGTATGTATCTATACGTATTTGTCCTTTATGTTTGTAGAGAAACTACCAATTTATTGGGCCCAAAACACTTTTAACCGATTTACATCTTTACTTTATGTAACTTCGAAGGACTTTGGTTGTATGTATTTGTATGTGTATGAGGTGTGTACTTAAAAGGATATGAAGCTTGGATTCTTTCTTTCTCATCGTTGGGTTCATGCGTATTCCGGAATTAGTCATAAATTTCAGCTCGTGCCGTGGTTCCACCTTTATAATTATGTAATTTGATTTATTCGAGACTTTTAATCATTATGGGATTCGAATAGGTTTTACTCGTGTTTTTTTTTAAGGTCTTATGCAGGATTTTAGATACATAATTTTCACTCGCGTTGAACTTACGACTTTACGTTTAGTTTAATAGTTCTCTGTGTTCTTCGGAAGAGTATTGAATTCTTGGGTATGAAAAAAGATATGACTTTCAATTGTGTGGATTTACCTTACTCCATTTAATGTTTATTTATACGACTGCTTAATATTTTTCTTACTGTAATTGGATATTTTGTATACTTTTTTTTTTCGTTTATTTCTTCTCGTAGCATTATTTTGCTGGGAATCAAGTACTAGATGTGTGTCTCTTTTAATCAAAGATAATAGTTAAACGACCTTCTGACATCTATAGGTTTTTGTCGAAATTTCTGAGACATTATTGCGTTACAACGCATGATAAGCAATGCGATGAAAACATTGATTGCTATGGTAACTAAAATCTGTCGATAATGTAACGTAAGGTATTGTACCTGTATCAACAACATTGCTAGGATTTCTGTATCGACCAAGAAACTACTTTGGGGAAGTACTTTGGGATTCCTGGAATTAATTGCGCTTATTTTTTAAATTTTTACATATATTTCAGTATATTTACGACTTTTACTGTTCGTGATTAGCAGCTGAGTCGACATCTATAATTTATGTTGAATACTTTACAGAGATGAGTAGGGAGATGCACAACGCTCCGGTTTTAGGCGATACCAAAAACATGGCGCTAAATCGTAGCGGCGAGTCCAGAAGTAGGATTTTGTGATCATCGCCTCTGTCGACGTTGCAGATCAACAATTGTTAAGTGGATACTGTTGAATAAGCACGTGTCAGACGTTGCAGTGTTTTCAGTTGAATTTTAAGTGATTAATACTGTCCTATGTGGTAATTGACAATTTGTAGTATTACTTTTACTACAGCGTGTCATGTCTAGTGCGATTTTGCACAAATTGTCAACACGGAAAAATATATTACCAGTGCTACGTGGTATCAAATCAAGTCTTGTCTGTAGCCTGAAATACAAACACAATCAGCCTAAACATATTTTCAATATGAATCAAGCTTTTTTAAGATACGAACCAGGCAGTGAGACTTTTGAAATGAATTTCCGTTATGTCAATGCTGAGTTGAATATAGACAGACAGTTCAATTTAACAAGACAGTGCAATGAGACTATTTCAAACTTCCTAAAAAGAATTGAAGCAAATATGGAGAAATCATTGATTAAAAAGAAAAAAAAGAGCAGACGAAAAAATAATCTGAACGATACTAATGAAATGGATGCAGAGTCAAGTAACGGAGAGGATAAAGTTATTTTACTTAAGAATAATGAAAGAGTCAATGGAGATACAATATGTGAAACTTTACTCAATCATTCTTCCTCGTTGCAACTTATTATTATGGGAGTTCCATATGAAATAAGGTTCAACGCTCCATGGATTTCACATATGACTTTACCTGCCTGTATTTTAGCTGGATATCCCACGTATCCTTCAAAATTTGAGGCTTTGCATACAGATAGATTACATTCAGTATTTAATTGGTACAAGAATACGAAGAATGATAACTCTAAACAAAAAACTGAAACTTGGGAGGAAGTGGGCCAAGGGTATTTTTATACACCTAGTTCTAACGATATTGGCTGCAGACTTAAATTAAGCTGCTTGCCCAGAAATGCTAAATCAACTGGACCTGTTATTGAAGTCGAGTCTCATGCTAGTATCAGTGCTGGTCCAGGTCACTGTCCATTTGAAACACGGCACTTATTTACATCCAATAAATTATCTGGCAAAAGGTACATTACATGGCTAAACTGCAGAATACGACTCCTTGTAGTTAGCTGTGTATTATTTTTTTTTTTACATGAAGCTCTTTAAAAAGGAGTTATATTCCTTTTACTCATTTAATTATATATCATGTGCCATAAATGTATTCATAAATTACAGTACTTAAGATGACACTGTATTCTTTAGTTTCAGAATTACATCCTACAATATATTAGCAGATACTTACACTGATTCGGATTACTCTAGAGAAGTATTATTTCCTTATTGTCCACCATATGCCTTAGATATGGATTATAGAAAACAATTAATAATGAAGGAATTAATGGGTAATATTCTGTTTCCTATATTTATATTAACTCTTTGTTCCAACATATGATTTCTTTCAAAAAATAGTTTAATCTTTCCAGGATATAATGCTGACATAATTTGTTTGCAAGAAGTAGATAATAAGGTATACGACATAGATCTACTTCCTACATTATCAGCTTTGAACTACAATGGTGTGTACAATCGTAAAGGAGCTGGCGTTACTGAGGGACTATCGACATTTTACAATAATGAAAGATTTGAAAAGCTAAATTTCGAATTCACTGTTATTGGAGAGAACTTACACCTAAAAGACTTTGCATCCGTGTGGAATACAATTACAAACGAAAAAATGAAGGAACGGTTCTCAGAAAGAAATACTACTGTACAGGTAAACTAAAGCAGTAAAAATACTCCTATCCCGTTTTATTATATTTGACCGAAATAACGCTATGAGTAACACATTTTTCCAGATAACTACTTTAAAGTCCAAAGAAGATCCTTCGAAAATACTTCTTGTAGGCAACACTCATCTATACTTCCATCCAAATGCTGATCATATTAGATTATTACAAGGATATTATGCCTTAAGCTATGCTCACGAAGTAGCTAAAAGGACACAGGAGCAGGTATTGTACATAAAATAATTACAGTATAAACAAAATATGTCAAAAACTAGCATAGATCTGAATCTCTTTTCAAAATCCTGAATTAAATTTACTTTCAGAATCCCGATTGTAATGTAAGTATTTTACTATGTGGCGACTTCAACAGTGTTCCAGAATGCGGGATATATCAGTTAATGACAAAGAGATATGTACCGAATGACTGTAAGGACTGGAGCAGTTGTAAGTTTCAAAAATGTATTCAATTACTAGATTACGATTTAATATTTTCATTAAAATGCAATAATGTATCTCAGGTCCCGAAGAGATTGTCGAGAATATTTCTCTTTCCCATAACCTGTCATTTGACAGTGCTTGCGGCACACCGGAATATACGAATTATACTGCCGAATTTGCTGACTGTTTGGATTATATTTTTTATCAGACAGATAATTTAAAAGTTTCACAAGTGATACCGATGCCAAGTAACGAGGAACTAAAACTACATACTGCCTTACCGTCTGTAGTATTTCCGAGCGACCATATATCACTGTGCGTTGATTTAGAATGGATCAAATAAAAAACTGAGGTACTGGATGTTATCGCATATAGGTGATAATTACAAATTATGTAAATAAGCCTTACTTGTTAAATAAAAGAACGAATGACGTCTGATTGGTGTCACTATTTTTATTAAAAAATATTCGTTCTTGAGTAATTTTTGGGCATTCACGCCACCATAATATCGTGAAGAGTAAAAAAGATTGAAGACCCAATGCTCAGTACTCTGTTCTATAATAGGAAATTACATCTGTTCGTCAATTTCTTGACAATTTTATCTGACAATTGATTGCCAAGTAATACCAATTTTCAATTTCATATCGTATAGAACAGGTTCTTCGTACCAGACTGTTATTTTTATACACATTACTTTCATTTATGATAACATCATAAAGTATACATCCATATTTTGGTAATATGAAGTGTTACAAGTGGAGTAACGTTACATTACTTTCTACGTCTCTAACGCTTTTGAGTTAATTTACAAAACTTATATACAGACTATACCTCCCTCCATGACTCAAAGATGAAAAAAAAAAACAAAAGAGGATGAAGTAAGAGGACCGCAGATGTCACTAGGACTGGACGATAATTGCCAGCATAATACAACAAAAATATCATACCCTTTTACAAGAGACATCTGTCGTCATCTTCTAATCTAGAAAGAGCGATAACGCTTAAAAATCACTGAGATAATTTGTTTCCTTCACATTCTTTCGAAACGTTTACCTCGATTTTCATAACACGCTGATTATTTCGAAAATAGAAACAATCCACGTCGCATGTGTACGAAAGACAAACGCGGACTTCTCTGCAGGCCTCGAAGTATTCGAATATTTGCAACACACGCTTGTAAAAAATCTTAAGATATCCTATGGATTCTCCTAAGTTAATACTCCAATTTGAAACCACACATCATAACCCGTGACACTTGATTCTCTTAATAATGATTGGTGCGAACTACGTTATGGGCGTGTTTAACACTCACTTAACCCTTAATCCATCAAGATGAATAAATTTGTTATTGAAAATAATACTTGATACTAGTTACGTATGTGAAACGAAAAAAACAATTTAAAGAATTGCAACGCTAAGAAAATTAACTCGTTATAGATACGAAGAAGATGTGATGAAAAAATTGACGTTTTTATTTAATTCTGAACTATTTCTCGGAGTTTCTATACTCGCAGCACTTTTGATCGCGACTAATTTCAGTTGACCACAGGGTCTAAAAAATGAAAAAAAAAAAAAAAGAAATTCACTTTTCACAAAGGACTTGCTATTTATTAAAAAAAGAAAAGTTGGAAAAATGCATGTCATGTTTTTTTAACAGTTCGCCGCGTCACTTGCTCTTTTTTTGCGGTTTTAATCGACTGTTTTTCGTGTGTTACCTTTATAATTATTCTGTCATTGCTTTCGGTATATTCTCAATTTGTCAAATCGTTACCTACGCGCACGAAAACACCAATGTGTAATACCAGAGATTGTGAAGAGAAACCGGAATATCCGAGAACTACAAAGGAGTCTACGTTAGATCAGCGCATAACAGTTATATTCAAGATCACATCCCTCTTCTTGGTGCACTTGGTGCAAGTAATTGCAATGCTGTCATTGCATCTGGGAATAACGAATGATAATTGACAACAGGCACATAAGCAGCTGTTATAACACGACCGGCAAACCATCTACCATGTAACGAATTAACTGCAGCTACTGCCGTTGCGATAGATGGACACTTCACATATACGTTGCCTTGTGGTGAAGCTTGATCAACATACACGTGTAACACACCACCATGTTTGTTACACTCTTCAATCACATCATCTCGTATCTCCTTTGCCCAGTTTGGATTAGTTTCACTGAGAAGATTAAAAAAAAAAATAATTTTTTAGAACATTCAAAACTAGAGACAATTATTCTTAGTTTTCAATCAAGAGTTTGTTATGTCATCCAATAAACTTGAAGTAGCCCAAAGTAGCTATTTTCGTTAAAGATAACATTTTTAATCTTGCATACTATTGTCCCCCTGGTAGGAGTATTGAAAACTCCAGACCAGGTCTACTAAATATGCCTTAGGTGTTTGTTTATGTAATTATGACGGGATATTTTTGCAACTTACTTTTGAGGATCGAACATGTTGGAAAGCATAAAGCACTGTGTGGCTATGGGAGGTGCGGCCTGCGGTGGAGGTTGCGGCGCAGCCATTACTGGAGCCATATTTAAGGCATTTGCTGCTGCTGGAGGAATCTCTAGTCCAGTTCCTTCAGCTAGTTTGAACATTAACTGCAACCTGGAACAGTAATGATCATTGTCATAACAAAGTCTTTGATATAATTCTTTTATTATTAGAAGAAAATGATTCTAGTATTGCATATTTCATAATCACTTACCGGCCAGTTGCACCAAGATCAATTCCACTTCGATCTAATTCATCGGTGTCCAATAATGAAGGCCCTTGAATCAGATCTGTTCTTTCTGTTACGTTGCCGACTTTCATGGGTCTACCAGCTAATTCAAAGCCATTTAACTGTTCCAACGCCTTTTTCGCATCGTCAGCATTCCTGAACTGTAATATAGCAATTTCTTAGTAACAAGTACAAGATTATGAATGAACACTTTTTTTAGTACTTTAAACAGTGTAACTCTTACCGTTAAAAATCCGTAACCTTTGCTTCGTCCAGTCTCGGGATCCATGATTAACTGAATGTTGTCGATCTTACCGAACGGCTCAAATATTCCACGTAACATATCCTCGGTAATGTTAAAGTGCAGAGATCCTACGTAGAGTCGCATAGGACCTGTCTGGCCCTTGGGCATTAAATTGGGCATAGAGTTTCCCATACGATTCTTTTCCGCCTGTGTGTGCTGCACCACGATAGGAACACCCAAGAGTTTCTGTCCCGATAATCCCAAAGCCTATAAAAAGAAGTAAAAGTATCATTATCGTATGATCAATCTATAATTAGAATGCAAAAATAGCTTACCAGTGTAACACTTTCAGGATCTTTGAACTCCACATATGCGATACCCTTGAAGCGCCTGGTCTTATTACATGTAATGAGTCTGACATCTTGAACTTTGCCGACGCTTGAGAAAAATTCTTCAAGATCACGTGCTCGAATGCGCTGACTCAGTTGCATACAGAAAACAGTACGCGCATCACGTTCTTCAGGTGTTAGCTCATCATTTCTAGTAACAAAAAATAAGATAGATTTGATCAGTGAGTCTATTTAATTTGCGACAATAGCAGGTATGACTTGATTTTATTTTCTTTAAACGAAAATCTCAAGGTTAATAACAGTGCCAACAATGAGCAAATGCAGCTTACAAAATAGAACTTATTTATGTTGCAATGTGTTGCTTGGCACAAGTATGGTGTCGGGACTGAAATTTAAAAAAAAAAAGTCGACGACAAATTACTTATGTCACATTTCTTTTGCATAAATATATCCTCCGATCTTAGAATTTAATTTGGTAAAGATTGAGTTTAGGTAAATTATGCTGAAGAAAGTAAAGAGGCACTCGTGTTTATAAAATATTTTCTAAAGAAAAACTTACATTCCAAGAGGGCTTACTCCTTTTCCAAATGGTGGTCGGGCTCTGGGCAGAGTGATCGGCGTCAACGATCGTTTTCTTCTCCTCTCACGATCTCTGTCTCGCCTGTCGCGATCACGATCGCCATCGCGATCTCTATCTCGGTCTCGTCTCTCGCGTGATCTAGATTTTCGCTTTCGATCACGATCCCTTTCTCTGTCACGATCCCTATCCCTGTCGCGATCGCGATCACGCCGATCTTTATCGCGCCGATCTCGTGATCGTGAACGGGAACGAGAGCGATGCTTGCTTTTCCTAAAAATAATAACGAGTCTATAAGTAAATTAAAAATAAATTATGAACTTAATAAGAGATATTCGTAATTAATAATCGTCAATTATACTTGATTCAAATAAAATTAATATTGAATGAATGGATGCTCGTCCCTGCTTAAAATTCTTTAATATTATTATTAACATTATTAAGTAAGAATTATTTTCATAAATAAAATAAATTACTTGTCAGTACATTAATGAGCTTTTTGTCTTAGACTTTCCCATTGGTATTGAACAAAATGAATGACTTTTAGGGGGAACTAAAAACATTGACTAGACAATATCATAATAAAAGTATATATATATATATACTGTTTGGAATTATGTCAAAAATGTTATATGTATAGGATTATACATTTTTTTGCTAGAGTGTATTTCCTAGATACT
The DNA here is from genome assembly GCA_030142375.1 of Calameuta pallipes. Taxonomy (NCBI): domain Eukaryota; kingdom Metazoa; phylum Arthropoda; class Insecta; order Hymenoptera; family Cephidae; genus Calameuta; species Calameuta pallipes. Next base: position 1,212,402 of record JARQSW010000763.1, on the reverse strand, counting down.
CACCTTCGTATCAGGTATAACCTTTGGAATAATGAAAATAAGCAGCATTTACACTAACTGTACGGTTCTCTATAACAAAGAGAATATAACTTAGGGTGGATATTGAGAGAGAGACCTTGCATTGTGCGTAGCAATTGCAATAGCAATTACAACAGCTCGATGCAAGTGTCTGTTATCTACCAGGGTACAATTGTAAACCGCAAGCAACTAATCTTGAAGAAGCTTAGAGATTCCTATCTTAGTATTATTGGTATCGATGAAGTCCATCTCAGTATCTTACAAGAGTAGGAAGGAGTTAACATCAGCATATCTCCTAACAATGTTAATCTATGAAAATGCAGTTAGTGAAAAGTGACTATAGGGCTTGTATATAAATTAAATAAGTTTCACTTACCCAGATGACTTGCGGCCAGACCCATTCTCCTTGGAGGACTTGTCTTTGGACGAGGAGTCCTGCTCCTACGAACAGCAAACAGTTGAATGCCATGCCAGCCAGCCGATGTGGCAGGGACGCGCGAACAAGGGGACAAAAAGCAAATCATTTGACGTTAGTTAAGTTTCGCAATGATGACATATGCATTTATAACAATAGTTGCATCATAACAATCGATCATCAAGAACAATGATTTTGGAATTATTATGCACATTTTTTCTTTTCTTTTCTTTTCATATAACAGCATGAGAGACGTGGCAACACTCCTGATTGATCTAATACTAAAAATCTTGTGGATCCTTTGATGGGCGCAACTTCTCTCACTCGTACCTCTCATTTTCTCTCACGTTTTTTCTCGTTCTGTCTCATCTTTTCTTTCTGTTTCTCTTTCTGTCTCTGTATCATGGTATGGATTTTTCACAGCTAGAACTTTGTTTTATTTTTTAGCATTATTTTCTTTTTCACTGTTAACCGGCGTTGGGCTGACTGACGGGGATACGGCTGAGCTTAGCGTCGCGAGTTTCTTCGCATACACCTGGCTCAAACTTACCAATCGTGTTTATTCGGGTTTTAGGAAAGCATTGCAATCTTGGGTTGAGCATGCCTTGGTCTTAAACTACCAATGGCCAACCACACATCCTTTTTCTTCTGCAAAAGAGAGCCCTCGTCAAAGACAGTACGTTTTCAAGTAACACGTGATGACCCTAAAGCTAAACCTACATTTGTTTTTCTTTATTTAAATTTTTATTACCGTCATATACTTAGCAAATTCTCACCTCAAGGGAAATGTGAACCTATGTCATTAAGCTGGGGTAAAGTAGGATTAAGCTAAAGGACAATTAAATAAGTTCTACTGAATTCTTAGAATTATCATTTCCCCTTCCATTAAACCGTTCTGGCTAATTTATTTTTCGGGCCCAAAGAAAGACTTACTTTCTAATGACCGTGTCCGAGTTGAGTTCCCTTATGACTTTTATCATGTGGAATAACGTAAGTGCCAATTTTATATAGACTTTGTATTAGTTTCGTTTTACTCTGTTTTATTTCTAACGGGACATACAAGATAAACGTGAACCAGTGAATTCGGCACAAAGTCAAGTCGACCGCACTTTAAAGTGAAATGTTTCTTCAAAAGTCATAAATCCGCGACGCGTGATTATATTTAACTTTGTAATACGTCTCGTTCTAACGGTTCTGCCGTAGCAGAGTGAATTCCTATTTTCCATATCGAGAATCCCAAAGTTATAGCTTGTTTAAAAAAAAATTAATTGCCAAAATATGACGTTCGACTACAATAGTCACGAAGCTAACGATTATGGTAATCAGAATCAAGATAAACAGCACAAGATGGAAAGAGGTCGAGAAACCCAGATTTCTTCAAAAGATGAGAGCTTTTTTTACCCGCTTGGAAAAATTCGACCGTTTATTTAAATCTTGGCAGAGCTCTCTTAACGCCAGTAGAAATCCGTACGCTGTGAGTCGTCAAAATGTCCTCTGATGTGTTAAGAATTATATTTTCCTTCATAGGACCATTCAATCCCGTCCTATTGTTCCTGTTTACGGCAGCAAAATAACTGGTTCGACAATCATTACCCTGAGTACATAAAAAAAATTCAAACAATTATCAGATGCAAGCCAAATAATCATGTGAAAATTTACTGCTAATTTGAAATTGCCGTTAAAATATAAAAGACGGTTGGTTAAATTTTAGACGAGTTCATTACGGAGCAAACAAATAAAAACTTTCTTTTTTAAGCTAACCCGGAATCACCTAACATGTTTCTTGTTTCCCTTGGACAAATTGTACGCAAATCTATGCGGCAGCCATGTTGCCACTATGGAAATGATAGCCGTTTTATTTTTCACTTTTTTATATGCATATATATACATATATATGTATACACACACAATGAAAAAAAGTTGGCACTTTTGGATACTCATGTACGTATTCAGAATTAAATTGGTGACATAGGACGCATGTCGCAACGTATGGAAAGCATCGTTTTGGGGACAGCAGCACCGCGTGGCAAATAATTCGCAGCGTAGAAGAAAAATACAATGTGGTACAGTGTACAATTAGGATGGAATATAATCCTGAATTTACCAGTGAGTTTCCCCATCAGTGTCGACACTTACGTAAATAAATTGATGATTATATACACATAATATAACACGACATAAATATATATTATACACGAATATTCTAAGGTTCCCTAGAGTTAATTTTTCTTTAATCTCCTCGCAGTAGTAGAGTAGGAAAAGAAAGAAAGAAAAGAAAGAAAATAGATACAAAAAAAAAGTAGAAAAAATTGATGATAGTGATGTCTTTCTTAATACCTCGTATTTCAAGTGCATTCTAGGAACTCGCTGTGGAACATCGCACGAGCGCGAGGGTACATGTTACGTACCATCTATAAGTACAGAAAATGTCGGCATTGATCAATAGAGTAGGCAAGAATAGAAAAGGTGTTACGTTTTGGCTCTAAGTTTCTCACAATGGTAGCGCGCATAGGACAGAGAGCGGACATTGGTGTGTTGTATGTACGTTTTTGCAATGTACTGTACTGTGTTACTATAAAATATTAGAGAAATTGTACGTTACAAAAGCGTCCATCATTCAAAATGGTACGCCAGTAAAATGTCCGCGGCTACAACATCGAGAAGCGTTGGCCGTAGCATTGATTCAAGAGGACTCGAAGGAAACACAAAAATTTAAAAAAAATCTAAAATTCAGCACATGCCTCTATTACTGTACGAAACGAGAAAAACATAATAGGAAAACGATTACAGACGCGGATAATAGCATAAGATGTTCAATGAGTAGTTTTGTCATAAAATGAAATTGAAATGACTTACCCCCTTTTTGTATGGCGCCTCCAGCATTGCCTCGACATCCAAGTCCTCCGCCATTGTGCGACTTGGGGAGCTTTCTGAAATGCCACGCATTAGCACACGAGGAATATCGAAGAGTACGCGATTAAACTTTCTATGTATTTACAACGTACGGCTAGGGAGATCTTTTTTTAAGTATTAACAAACGTTAGTATTTCTATTTCTCTATTTCTTTAGCTCTTCAAACTCTTTTTCTCTTTGTCGTTCTCCCTTCTTGCCCTTCGTCTAGTTTCTTTGCTGCTTTTGTTATTCTCAAGTCCTACACGGAACGATACAGTACGACATGAGACCGATTCTTCGCTAACGATTATTTCACCACGACCGCACCAGCAAGACGACCGACAGAAAATGGAGGCCTCCCGGATGTGAGTAGAGCTCGACGCCGACCCCGCCCTCTAACTTAAATGGCGCCACCATAAACTATGACGAGTATAGTGTGCAAACTCATTGATAATTATTGACTATACTCACAGCGCCATTGTTGAACAGTCGATAGCTTACCAACAAGGAGTTTTGTAAACGCTTCTGCTGTGTAGATAATGGGTTTGATCAGATCATGGGAAAGTTAGCGGCAAAAGATAAAAATTTATGTTATTAATGCTTAAAAAATTGCTCCTTATATTTTCCTAATCGCTTCGCTGCTATTATACAATGACAACATTTTCATAAAAAAGAAAAAAATTTTTTAAATTGATATTCGGTTTGATGATACGAAATTTTTTACGTGTTTTGTATACATCGCTACAGTTGATAAAGTCGAATTTAATGTAATACCACAATTAATACTGTAGGTGGCTAAAGCAACTGTGTCGCATACTGGTATGAATGGGTGGCATGTAACGAGTAACACATGATATACGAAATTCGCTATTAATACGAGAGGCCGCCGTGCAGAATTTTCGTATAATTATTTATTAAAGGGTTCTAAGTAAATCCTCTTAATTAGTTCTCATTTCCAAAGCATAGTTCTACCTTGTCTAATTTCTAAGCTTATTAGAAAGCTTAGAGTCTGTAATAATATTTTACTGAGAGAAATTAAACCTGTATAAAGTTTCCCATAGAGTGAAAACCGGACCCTTTTGAATACCATGATGTCCCACGGTCAAGCTGGGCCACAAATCCGGTTTCGAAATGTCTCTAAAAAATGTCGAATAACCAATGGAGAGTCCAAAAGTCACAGACAAGTTGTGCCTTATTAACAAAAGCAACATCCACATTAGTTTCATACACAAACATTACCATATAGATTGCCAATTACAAATATATATATTAAAACTGAAATATTATTTTTAAATTTCCCAAAAAGACTTTATTGATCTCTAATAAGAGTGACTCTTGTTTTCCTATTCTATACACGATGTATAATAAGTACAATATATGTGTATGTATATGTGTATATATTATATTATATTATATATCAGCCAAAAAGTAATCCATTAATCACTGTAGCTGCACAAGGGTCGAAGAAAGGTGGTTGCTTAGGGAAGGGCGAGAGTAGGTTGAAGGTAAGACAGGATAAAAGATCGTAAAGCATAATGAAAGGTGGGTTAGAATGCGAGGATAAGAAAAAGGTTAGGGAATGAAGGAAGGATGTAGTATCCTATATCTGATATATACATTTGCACACGTACACATAACAAAGTATATATCTAAAGTATATATACACACGAGGCGTGGTCCTTTCTTCTTCCCTGCCTAGGGTACTTGCGCCCCAACGATTTTCGGCAAGTTTCGGCCTTGGGGTGCATAAACTACTTCCAGTATGGTCAGGGAGAAGCCATCGGTAGTAGTAGTAGTAGCAGCAGTAGCAGCAGCAGCAGCAGTATTCGTATCAGTAGTAGTAGCGACGGTGGTACTATAAAAGGGGAGGTTGAAAGGTTCAATGACCTAATATGGGTCGGTGGGTCTTTGGGGTTAGTACGACAGCAGAAAGGAAGGCCTGCCACATGAAACGCTGTCGAAAAGCAGGAGGCTAAATTGCCCAGGGGTTGGCCAGGGTTTTTCGGTGGTCCCCGCGAGAAGGGTGCAGGCAGTACGTGTATAGTAGTAGCTGGATAGAAAAGGAAGTGGGCAAAGGACAGGAAATGGCCAGGCAGACTCTCCCCCTATTTCTTTTAAGGGGTGAACAAAAAAGGGATCGCGAGCCTCGTGACACATCATAATAATCCAATGAAGAAGCTAGACTTTCTTCGACTCTTTGAATCTTCATCTGGGCCTACGGAGCGTCAGCCATTTTGAATGACAGGTCATTGCACCAAGTATTGCAACACGTGACACTCGTCATGTAATTGTAGTTTGCGCCAGTCTCTCTTTTCTTAAATTTAAGCACTGGGTTACGAAGTGGACAATGGAATATTGAAATGACAGTCAAGATGTATATTTTAATAACTGAAAATGCTTTTTATTTTCTTGTATTACGACGGTGCATTTTTGGCTCGTGTGGCCGCGACTGCACTCGATTTAGTGCAACTTCATCAAATTAATAATAAAATCAGCTATACCACGAATAAATCATTCACGTACCAACAGACAACCTCTTAAATTTAAATATAATGCTTTCGAGACTATATACAAAAATAAACAACGTAACAACACACAGTCACGACGTAACCGCCGCTGCCACCATCGTCCATTTACTGTTCAGCACCGCCGTGATCTCTTATCTTCTTATTTTCTTTATCATTTCTTTTGTCCTTAGGTCACTCTTACGTGCATCCTTATACGTACGCAATCGCGCTGTTACGTAGAATGGCTCTGCGGGACGATTGGTGCAGCGGACAGTTGCAGCTATTGCATTTCGCACTTCACGTAATCATTAATAACTAACTAGTACACGAACTGTTCTACTTTCAAATTCGATTATAAACTTATGCTATACGATAATATGTATACGTCTGTTCGCTGATATTAATTTATAAATATATATTCGTTATATATATATATAAATATATATATATATATATTAACATACAATATACACTTTAATGGCAGGCGGTTCGCGTCAGACTGGCGCTAGTTTTAAGTATTATTTTTATGTATATGTATGTATAGTAATAACGGGCTGCTCATGATAATTTCACTGCGTCAATGACTAATTAACGGTTGCGAGAGCAAAGAGTCTTCGTGAACGTTATTCTTAAGATCCTGAGAAATTTGAAGTTTTTCTTATTTTTTCTTTTTTTTTTTTTTACTTTTTTCCGTCGTCTCCCGTCTCCACAACCGGAAAGGATATTTTCCTCGTCTCGCGTAATTCCCACGGTGGCCCGCGGCGGTAAACACGCCGATCACGAGTTCACGAGTGAAATGTTTACATTTCTATTTGCGTGCATCAGCACATCTATAGATATACCGTTCTTCGTTTTTTCATTTTCAATTTTTTAAATCTCTCTCCCTCACACGCACGCACCACGCGATGGTGAAGTATTCAACTATTATTATTATTATTATTATTATCATCATCATCATCATCATCATCATCATCATCATTTATCGTTTCATTTCATTCATACGTGATTCGCAAAAGATTAGTGCCCTTCATTTTGGGTTGATTTCCTACTTCCTTTTTGCATGATAAGCCTTTACCCTGGACAAAATTAACTCATGGATATGGGTCGATGTAAAGCCCACGTAAATATATCTATATACATATGTAAAAAATGGCGAGTGACTTCGATGCCCGAAAAAGTAAGATTTTCGCGATGGCCCACGTGCTATTGATTGAAATAGGTACGGTTTTTTTTTTCTTTGCCGTGGAAACTGGTCATTTCACCCAGAATGATGATAAAAATAAATTTTGTTAAGATACAAAGGTAAAGGCTCGCGTGAAATTCAACTTGAAAGATGTTGAATACAAAAAAACAGACGCTTAATAATAATTCATCGTCGTGTGATGCGTGCCTAATAGTCGAACCAATGAGCCTTAATATAAGTTTTTTGTTTTTAATTATATGTACGTATGGGTGTCTGTATCTTATTCTGCACTTGTGAAACATTAATTCTAGTAGATTTTGTTTTTAGTCATTATGTGGTAATCAGTTCGATGCGCCAACGGGGATACAGTGCGTATCCTTGTGCGAAGTAAATTATTAATTAATTATTGATGATGTTGCATCCGCCGCGCGTGCCACGCAAGATAATAAATTTATAAGAAATAAAAAGGACAGAGACACGTATACGTTGCTCATCGCGCCACAATTATTTCCATTAGCGCTTAAATCGTTGCAACGATTTTTTTTTAAATCCGTTTCTCTACTCCTCTTGATTATCCTCTTTCCCTCATTTTGTTTATCCGCTTTGCGTCCTCAATCGATTCACCGTCCTGATAAATTATCTCGAAAAATCAAGATCCTTACCAAGATCGGTAATCGTTTGAAAGTGCAAGTAAGGGAAAGAAAGATGACCGCGCCGATTTGTAAAAACGAAAAATACCCTCAGAAAAAGCGTATCTTTCGCTTTATGAATAATAATAATAATAATAATAGTAATAGAGAGATAGTTAAGAAATGATAATATAAATGGAAGAAACTTAATCTAATTTCATCTTACGATAAAGAATAATAATAATAATAATTACACGTTAATCGTTACGTTAAATTACGAAGGATAGGTCGAATATAATATAAATATAAGCCTAAACGTACAGTAGACCACGCCATATACTTATACGTATAAATATATATATACGCACACATACATATACATATATATATATATGTATACATGCGTGCATGTGCATATGCATATACGATATACGGTTGTCGTATTGTTTCGCATTTTACTTTATACTGCACACACAACATGTATGTATACGCCTGTATAATACATATATATATATATATATTATATATCATATATACATATATATATATATACGCTTGTACTGGCAGTGGGTTCAGCTTCCCTCAATACTCTGGTAGTACGGAGTTCTTATCACAGAGATATCAATTGTTTGGTGCTTGTAGTCTCTAGCCGCGATCACTACGATATTTTTTTCGTGTGTCCTTTGTGCATGTTTCTTTGCCGCGTTACGGGTGTTCAAAATGTACGAGAGAGTGTACGCGTGTTTCCCATATATTGTCAATGATGTATATCTCGGATGCCATAAAGAGGAGGACATTAGAAGCAGAAATCTCGATTCCCTAATAGTCTGTCGAACTTTTGATAAAGTAATTCGATTGTTCTTGTATGGTGCTTTGGTTTCTTTCATTGCCAATTTCGCGCTTGAAAATGTCTAAAATACAGTTTCCACCATCTTAACCCTTCACGTACCAGGATACACTGGTTTAGAAAAAACCTGTTCTCTCAAAGAAAGTCTAGGTTTGACATAAGTTGAATCAATCTAGGATTAGTGAATTTTTGTAATATTAAAAAAAAAGTTGTATATTTATTTTGAATAAATAATACGATATATAATTTAAAAAATACTCCTGCTGGATCACAATAATAGGAATATATTGATATAAATAAGTATATTAATTTACTACGTAACAGTGATACGCAGTGAATGTATCCCACAGGAGCATTTGGTAGTTAAAGGGTTAAGGGATGACCACGAGGGCTTTCTTAGGCGCATCCCGCCGAGATTTTGTTCGGGTCGACCCGAGTTACGGACGTAAGTGTGTGTCGTGCGGAAAGGTAGATTTTGCATTTTTGAAAAGAGAATTGAATCCCCTCTTTACAAAGTGAAACTATAAAAGGTACTTCTTAACGAGGATTAAGAGTTAAACAATAGACACGTAGACATAGAGAAAGAGATATTATAGATAGGGTAATAAATAATTAGATACAACTTCCGAGAAATCGTCACGTTCTACAATCCTACGTACGTATATCGTTCTCTTTGTTACTTACTGCTGTCTTTAAATATTATTTTTACATATTTTTCAATGATTTTTACACGACGCATATTTTCCCCTCTTTCCTCATATTAATTCCAGTCACGTTTTTCCGTATCGAACGTACCGCCGACCACAGTCAATGACGCCTCTGACGCTAAAGTGACAAATTAAATGCCTCATGCACAAATATACGGACTTTACTTCAGAGCGATACTCAATTTAAGGATGGTCGTCACGAAGAAAGAACTAATCAATCGTCCTCCCTGACTCCCCTAAAAAAATCACTATCTCGCATATCGTCAAAGAAATTAGAGACACTTGAAATAATTAATAAGTGTCTCGTGCACCAATGATCTCTTCCCAATGAGAAGAGTAGTAGACGTAGTTGTAGTAATAATAGTAGTATAGTAATAGTAGTAGTGATAGTACTAACAATAATAATAATAATAATAGCGGTAGTAAATAGTACTAATAGTACGCACGTATACACCGTGGAAGAAAGAAAGAAAAGAATAACAGTAAAGAAAGAAGCAACGATCCTCGGACAACGCGTCGATACTCATCATCCAAAATCAATAATAGAAACAGGAATATCATCCACATTGTGATAGAATAAAATAGCCCGCAGCGCTAAAACTGATGTTGAATGACGACTATAATAGTAATATGTAGTAATAATAATAATAGTAATATTAAACGGACGCACTAAGACGCTTTCGCAAACTGTATAACGGAGTTTTGTCTCTGAGAGGCCAGTTCCGTCCTTTCACTCTCCATAGATTCCAGGATCATCTTGCTCCTCTTCCTAGGCGGCAAGATCAGGGTCTCTCTGACAGGTATCGCCAGGTCGAGGGGATCCGGCGAAGGTGCCGGACTCACAGGATTGCTACTGGGGGGCGTAAGTATGGGCTGTCTGTCAACCTTGATAACACCGTACTCCCGTTGACGTTCCTCCTCGACAGCTTCCAGGGCGGCCTCGACCCTCCTCCTCGCGTCATTGCCAGGTAGATTGAGCAAGGAACACTCGTTATTACTTAGCTCGGACTGCAACCCATAAGGATTGTAGTTGGTCGCGACGTCGGGATAGAGGAATACATGAGAATCCGGCGTCGATCCACCCTGAGATTGACAGGAGCCTCCCGACGACGACGTTACCGACAGCGTCGAAGGCGAAGATTGAAAAATTCTCTCTTCAGCAGCCGCAGCCGCTGCCGCGGCTGCCAATAGCGCCGGATTGACGCCGACTGAATTCACTGGCTGCGTGTATTGTCCATCGCGCGAATACAAATAATAGGAAAAGTCACGAGGCTGTATGTAAGCGTGAGCAGCGGCCACGGCTGCGGCATCGTTGACAGCGCAAACCTCGTCAGTCTTGTTATTCTCTTTATCGCTACTGTTACTGGCGTTACTCAGAGTGCTACTGCCACCCTGGGAAATCTCGATCATCGGCTCTATCGGTGAGTCCCTCGGCGAGCTGCTCGCCGAGTCCGAGTGGGTCTTGATGTGCATCTCCATAGTCTTTTTCGAATTGAACGTCTCGTGACAGAGGGTGCATTTGTAGACCTTCTCCCCGTAATGCGCCACCTGATGCAACTTCAGCACGTGATTGTAACCGAACGATTTCCCGCATATATCGCACGTGTAAGGCTTTTCGCCAGTGTGCGTACGCGTGTGAACCTTCAATTGCTTTGAGCACGTAAATCCTTTGCCGCAGGCCTTGCATACGTACGGCTTCTCGCCGGTGTGTGTACGCATGTGGATCACTAGCTGGCCACTCTGAATGAATGTCTTTGCGCATACGGAACACTTGTGCGGTCGCTCGCCCGTGTGTATCCTCATGTGACGATGCAACTTGCCGCTGTGCTCGAAGGCGCGCTCGCACACGTCGCACTTGTAGGGGCGTTCCTTCGTGTGAATTCGCCGATGTACGCTCAGATTTTCCTTCACCGAGAAGGACTTGTTGCAGTATTCACATTGGTAAGGCTTTTCGCCCGTGTGCGTGCGATAGTGACGTGTTAGCCTAGCAGGAACCGCGAACGTCTTGCTGCATATGTTGCATCTGTACGGATCCTCGCCCTCCTTCCCATGGGAGCGCAAGTGACTTTGATACACGCTCTTCTGATCGAAACTCTTGTGACACAATAGACACTGATAGATCTTCTCGTCGTTTATGGGACTCAGGGTATCCGCCGATGGTGTACCGAAGACACTCAAGTCGGGACTGCATACGAGATTCTTCACGGAGTTCATGGGATCGAGACACTCTGGTACAGTGGTAGATAGCGGCATGGAGGTTGCTTCCCGGCCAGAGATAATTTCCGTTTGATAAAAACCCACCATCCTGGTTGTACGAGTCCAGGGGTTATCTGGAAAAAGGAGAGAACACGAAAAAAAAAAAATTAATATCGAGCATATCAAGCAAATACAACAATTCATACTTTAGATTATTTTTTCGTAATTCATTCTTTAAAAGCCAATCGTACCAGTCTTAGTAATGTCACGTAGAATCGGATCCATGATTTTAGTATTATATTTATTTATAGCTCAGGTATTCAGTTTTTCCTAGTTGTACGCTCGCAATAATACCTAACAATAATACACTGCCTTTTCTTTTTATAGCTGGCGCTTATAGTCTTATATTTAGTTACTGTTTCAATGAGGTAGCTTTATTTGAGGTAGATCGGAGACTATCGCTAAGCCGCCGTTCCAGTGCACTCCTTACCACTGGGATGCGACTGTGCATATGCGTATGCGTTGATTACGCACCGACCTGAATCGCTTCGTATTACAGCTCGCGACCCCACTACCATCGTCCACCACCAACTATATCTCTTTTTCCAAGCCCCCAAAAACGCCCACTTGTGCAGCCACGCACTGCGAGCGCAGAGGAAAGAGCGCGCGCGCACTCACACTTTCTCAACCGCGCACACTCACGTTTCCCAGGACTGTCTTTATTACTTACCAGGCGACAGAAGAAGGGCCTCAAACCTTTCGGTGCCTGCCATTGTCGTCGAATACGAAAATATAAAGCCTGCAACACCTGTGCAGGTATCGGGGACAAAGAAAAAAAATCCTTCTACCGAATCATTCCTAACGTGAATAATGATCTTTAAAAAAAAAAAACCCCGAGTTCCTTGCGCATCTTAAACCACAGAAATGAATACGTGATCTGAATAGGTATCATATGCGAGTTCCTTGAGTATAGTAAGATATTAAAATAAAATTATAACTCCAGTCATAGAGGCGTGGGCCGATAATTTAATTTATTTTCGTAGTCTCCCGATAACATCCGAAATTGGCAAGAAAGAGAGAGAGAGAAGTTGAAAGAAATAAAAAAAAACTGGATGAAAAAAAGAACGATCCCGGTTCTATCTGGGGAACGGCGCAATGTTATTAATGCTGCACGATGGCCGCGTCGCGGCGGCCGCCAGGATAGGCTGGGGCTTACACGCGCGACGCTCATAGCCGTGAGGCAGCAGTCGGGAGCGGTCCCCGTGCAACGAGACGAGCCACTACGGTAGAAACCAATGGCCGCTGCCTCCACGTGTACCTTCTACATTTTTTTATAGCGATCACCGACCTCGTGCAACTCGCCGCGCGGTAAGGACGTTGCGTTACATCACAGTGCTGTACTTTGCGACGCGAACCTACCGAAAGCAAACGTCTTTTTTACTTCGGTTTTTTTCCTCGTCGAAAAAGTCACGATGCCTCGAGAATTATGTGTATAGTATACACGTATTGTGTATACTATGTAGTTAGTAACGTTCAAGAGACATATAGGTGCGCATTTAGGCAGTACGCGATGACTTTTTATTACAGGGCTGTATCGTTAAGGGGGTAAAAAAGATGAGACAGTGAAACGTAGTCAGACGGAGAGCGAGCGAGAGAGAAATAGAGAGTAGGACACGGGAGAATGGCGATGTAAAAATATTATTGATCGGACAAATTGGCCCTAGTGTTGTAACTGAAGGGACCTTCCTAACGAGGGCCTAACTCGACTGCGCCGTTGGGGATGCGCAATTCGTTGCATCAATGATTATCCTTTAGGGATTGTCTTTTTTTATAAGAATACTTCGCAGTGTTAATTCAATCTCGATGGAATGCATGAGGAATTGACAGGACGAGGGAATTTGTTTTTCGGATATAGATCTTGCGAAATCTAATTCGAGCAGGATCCACAGAAGACTTATATATTGCGCGCACGATTTTTTAATGTAGTTTGAACAAAATTTTGATAATGCAATTCGTATAACGAAACATGGACATTAAAAGCTCGCACTGTTATTCATATTTTTAATGTCACTTTGTTATCGTAAGACTGGCATGAGTGTGAGAAAAGGAATCTGTCTAACGATGAAAGAAAGATAACGCGAAAACATGCTTGTTCCAGCTTTCGAAATGAGTCATGCGAAAAAATAAAAAAAGCGCTAAAAATGTATGCATTGTCAAAAAGAGTGTACATTACAGGGTGTTTGTTATACATCGAAACTTACTGTAAATAAAAATGATGACATACCTCAAAGGAACAGTAGTGCCAGTAATCTTCATATATGTGAAATTCGTAAAATCACCTGGCAGCGATATCGTTGATAGTAGTACTAACAGTAACAGTAGTAGCAATGTATGTTGAAGAACTGTGGTCCATGCCCGTAAAAACAAGACCAAGATGATAAAAGGATTCCAGGTACACAGGTTATGATGGAGACTATCGAAAAAGTGTCTCCCATTCCGAACGTCGGAACACTCCGTTAGCTTGTGTCAAAACTCATATAACAATCGCACTCGCGTAAAGGAGGTATTTCGCCGGATTGCGTTTAATTCACTGCTCTCCGTATAACAGGGATAAACGTTTAAAAGCGAGAAAAACCGAAGGACCCGCCTCGGGACGACCAATCATACTGTGTAATGTTTACCTCCTACTCGAGCCGAAGTGCGACGGAAACGATCGATCACTTCCGAAGTATGCACGAGCCGAGCCGAAGTTGAGCGCCAGGGACGCCACGATACCCCCACTCCTTGTTGGTGGCCGTGCGACGGCGACCTACAATTTAGGGCGACCAAGTGTTCGCTGGCAGCACGTGGAGGCAGTCGTAGGGGTTTCCGTCGAGAGTCGCGCGTGCGAGTCAGACAAGGACGAGTCTCGCCAAGCAAGGAATAACACAACGGGGATACGGTTGCTCGTCGACGAGGAGCTGCTGGCGGTGGCGGCGGTCGCGGTGGATGGAGGAGACGGAGGAGGAAGAGGTTAGGTTAGGCGTCGAGGGTTACGACGAGGACGTGGAGTACGAGGAAAGTGACTGGGGGCTACGTAAGTCGAAGAGAGACGAAGAATCTCATCCAACGAGTGAAACAGAGTTGGCTACCGCATACTCAGAGGACGCGGTGACCTGCGGACTGGCTTCGACTCGTGCATCCACAGACAGACGCACGCACTCTCACGCACTTGCTTCTCACTCATGACTCCCACATCGAAACCAAATATCAAATGCTTCTCTCTTCATGCCCCACCTATTTGTCTCTCTTTCTCTTGATTCCTTCTGCCGTTGGAAAGCTATGCGTGGACTCACTATTTATCTTCCCCTCTTCGCACCATGGGCCTGGTCTCTGTTTTCTGCGTTGCGTCTTCTTGCCTGGAACTGCTTTGTCATTGATAGAGGGTCTAGTATCGTTGTGTGGACATTATAAAAAGAGACATGCGTATTCACATCGTGACACTTTTACAATTTTCTCCGATCAAGTTAGCTTTCTTTCATAGGTTTTTATATTTCATACATCTCGTATCTCTTACCCGCTTTATAATCACTACTAGGTTAACCTATAGTTTTATTCACAATCTAGGGGAGACATCTGTTTTGAATTTAGGATACCTATTGTCTGTCTCCGATTAAGGATTACAGATAAACACTTTTTTTTAAATATATTATTATACGCTGCGATTGCCGCCATGATGCAGCCATAGTGCCAGTACTGTTCCGAATCTTGCATACTACTTGGGAGTCATTCCAAGAGCGTATATTTTGATGGTGAAAGCAGTGTGGATCAAGAAAAAGAAAAATAAAGATGGCGCGTCTAACGGGGCCAACGTTCGAATTACTCGTTGCTGCAACGCCGATGCACTCGGCGTTTTTATATTCAGTGTGCCCACTGTATGTCGAAACGACGCACTCCGAGTAACCGAAAGGTGCTACCTGCCACATAAAATATAAAATGAAATTTTTATAAAGTCAATAATGTCCGATGTCGGTAACAATGTTTTTCTTTTGTTCTAGATCTCTTTTCGAAATTTTGTGAAGCATAGGCGAGGTTTTAACATAACCTAAAAAAAATATGTATGTAGAGGAGAATCTGGGCCAAGTTCGAATATTTGCGCTCGGCTTTTGCCCGCATGAATGTGTTTGACACGTCTTCACGCGCGCGACTACGTCACGCGCTTGAAAATAGTATTATCGCTGTTTTATCGATGCCCTCCGTATTCTCAGAAGCTCTCGTCTCCTGTCTTCGATATACCGTCTCACCAACGTCTTTGATGTATGAACGATATTTGCCGGCGCGATATAATTTTTCCAAATTTTTTAGGTTAATTTGAGACTGTGACAGGCAGACGATTAACGGGAAACAAAATATTGAAGAAATTTTTTTTGCGAAATTCCTTTATCGCGATAATAAAGCAGCACGCGCGTTATCATAAGAGATTAACAAAATTATATGCAAGTGAACAATCCTTTGTACCGACAGGTGCAAAAATTGACGTATCAAAATACACGTAACAATTTCAAAATAGCATCTAGATAAAGTTAACTAGTATCATTCCTGGTATTACTGTATATCGTGTATCATGAGTATATGTATTATCTATTAATATATCTATATATACGATCGCACAGCATAAATTTATCCTATCGACTATCTACCAATATATAATATTTTGTTGGTTCGGCAAGTTGGATAGATGGAAACAATACTTGCAAATTGGCAAGAGATAATGTCATTGCGCTTTTAGTCCTGATCCGTCATATAGATCTTTCTAAGAAATTGCCAAAGTGCCGTCGTATTTCGAAAATTCGATATTGAATCGTTCACAAATGTTTGATATGCAAATAATTTAAATATGAAAAAAATGCTAGAATAACATTATATCAACGAGGAATTATACACGTGCGAGCATAACAAATGTAAATATCATTTCTCGCATGTACAGTCGACGGCGACGTCGCCACGTGGAGAGCGTAACCATTGATTTCCGAGCTCCAGGGTATTTTAGAATTTATATCAACGGGTTTTCGGCCATATTTTCCTACCACAATGTACACACTAGTATACGTATAGGGCAAATATATAAGTGAGAGTACGCGTGCGCCACTCCCACTCAGCCCTTACACCCATCGAAAAAGGGTGTGTGTATTATATATACATATATAAAGGATATTCCACATAGAACGGCCGAGGGGACAGAACGGTGGCGGGGGAGTTTACAACTTATCCCCCTTATCCCTGCACAGCAGTGTCACGCACACATACCGGACACGTGCACCAACACCGAATCACAACCCCACGACCTCTACCACAGGGGGTAACGTTGACCCCCCATACTACCAACGCTGAAGTTTACAGGGCGCTGAATGTTCCGGGAGAGAAAGTGACACGGGCCTTAACGCACCATCTTGAGGAGGGAATACGAGGGTGGGTTTTCTGAAGGGTGAAAGGACACGGAGAAGACGTGGTATCGATCCCTTCGAAATACCTTACGTGCAATGAATAGATGGAGGCTTGGATGCTATATTTTTTTTAAGAACACACCATACTGCGAATGTAACGTGGATACGCAAAGTTTGGCTAATATCGTGATTTCGTGCGTCAGATATCGAATAGGCGAATCTGCAATTAACGACACGATTTACATGCGCACCCCATTCGCCCCGTATAGTGGCTGATCGGAAGTTAAGAAAATCGAAAGATACTTTGTCTTTTTAAAAAACAAGCCTGACCACACCCAGCGTCATGTTTTATTTATTACACCTGGCGATTGCATAAAAGCTATTTTAAAAAGAAGTCAAATAAACCATCCACCGACAAATAGTGCGGCTCGAGGTCAAAACCCGAAAAGGATTTCATCGTGGATGTCACGTAGGCTGTCGTCTGCGCTCTCTGCTGGGAGAATCCTGCGACAATAATAATGGTACCGATTACGATTTCTCTCCCTGTTGCTGTTCTTGTCTTCGTAGAGACTTTTCACGGTAGTTCTCGCTAGACGGGAACATTTCGAAAGATCAAATTCAATGACGACAATGAAAACGACGATATCATGGCGAAGGTCATGAATTTTTCGCTAAGCAGGTGTCAGCCATCGTGTAATAATATTATTTGACAGTGCCGCGTGTAGGAGCAATGACCCACTGTGTATGCTGCACGTGTAGAACGGTGAAACCGCGACGACTGCCTCAAAGCTCGGGGCATTGGACGCTGCGTGGCTGGCTACGTTCCCTTCTGCTCTCCTGCCGTTGCTGAACTTATGGGAGTGAGCGCCCCTGTCGGTAAGCGATCGAATTAAGTAACCGTCACATGCCTTCAAATCGTTGGATCATTACTACATCGCACTTGCTCACACAATATCGTCGACTAATAATTTCTATAAATACTCTTAACTACTATTATCGAATC
Source organism: Calameuta pallipes (assembly GCA_030142375.1). Taxonomy (NCBI): domain Eukaryota; kingdom Metazoa; phylum Arthropoda; class Insecta; order Hymenoptera; family Cephidae; genus Calameuta; species Calameuta pallipes. The sequence continues at coordinate 1,194,582 of JARQSW010000763.1, read as the reverse complement.
GTCTTTTATCTCTACATATATTATATCGCAATTTAATTCGGCAGCCGTTATTAGCGTGACGCTTGGTTTTCCACTTGTATCATTTTTTTGTCATTTTATTCAATACTCTCACTGCTTTCTGTATTGCTTAGGCTGGTTTGTCATAGATATACATATATACATGTATGTGTGTATACATAGTACACATATATCCAACTATTCTGCGCTGCTCCTGCCAAGAGCCAGTTTTCATGGCGCTGAAAGAGCCGAGCCAGTCGTAGACCCAGTAGTGGGGGTCGGTCTCTAGAGCGGTGTCGTACCTTGACCAATCTCAACGCGACTTGTTTTAAGCTATGCCGACGCCGTAGTCGTCGAGAGCGACCTTAGAGAAACACATCGCAATCGTCTCGTCTGAACCGAAATGGCGAAGGTAACGCACACGCTGACACAGTCTCGTTGCCGTTATGAGCATCGAAAACCGGATACGCTGACGATGACGATGCTTCCGTTGAGCTATCACGAAATCGTTCTCGTACACGAATTTCAAGCGTAGGATGTTGGCTGACAAAACACTCGTAGATATTGAATGGCGACGAATGCCGGTTCTGGATTTTAAATTGTTCGCGACACGAATTAGGGCCAATTCTCATTTGAATATCCTTAGGATAGGTTAGGTTAGGCTTACGGGTTACTTATTTATAGGTTAAACATAGACACGCGCGCTACAACATTGACCTAGAATTTTATTCGCAGACTTCGGACAGCCGCACTTTCGGAATATTGATGTGTGCGTTGAGACAGCTTTTTCCAAGAGGAATACATTTTCCGAGCCACTACGAAACCGGACAGTCTGACGAATTTGAATTTTGAGAAAAATTCTAAATAGTATCAACTCCTTGTCTGCTTGTCCGCTGTACGGTGTCCTTGTCCCAAGTGATGAACAAGCACGCGAATGAGATCTGGAAGGAAGTTATTAATGTTTTCTGACATTTTATTTTTAATTGACGGCGTAAGGAGAAACAGTTGGTCCGACAAACAGCACGAATGCGTCCTTGAAACTCAGCGAGTAAGCGATAATCATTTCCTGGAGACACTTATTGGTTTATCTTCGGTCAATAGATTTGAACGCAGCCTAACGTACCTGCCGAGTATTTATCAAGGTGTTACGTAATCGTTAGTTAATTACATACAGCGTACTTACTCATAGATTAGTACAGTAATTACTATTACTAATTGAAATGGCATAATTTAAAAATAGTCTACATACGATAACAATTCAAATACACGTACTAGTCAATCAATTCACTATCGTGTCACGCACACTAAATCTCGTTATCGACGGCATTAATGACATATCCGAGCAAACCTACCACATTGATCTGAGAAAAATTTTTTTTTTTTACATTTTAAATTTAATAATAATAATATCTCATATTTTAATCTTACAGTTACAGTGCCATCTGTCATTATGCTTCCGCGATAAATTTGGAGGTTTTGACTTCGCCACACGAACGATATCTGCGCCCGACAGCCCTGACCTTTTTCAACTATAAATTTACGCCGGCACGTGGTAATCTCCTTACACACAAAGCCAACGTCAATTCACTTGCCTCTTTCCTCTTCACATTCGGCTGTTGGTGGATTCGTGACGCGTTTCTACCACCGCGTGAAACGGCTTGGCAGAAGTCGCAGATATTTTTATGATTGTTTTTTTTTTCCACTCTTTTTTGTCTTTTTTCTTGTGCACCATATCGCGCCATGAATTCAATGAAGGTTACTCGGACGCTTTGAACTTCGGCGCTTGAATTTGTTACGTAATTTGGGACGATTTTTAATGCGAAGCTTTGATTGGCTCTTCGTAATCTTCCTACGTTCTTAGCTTTTATCTTGTTGTGACAAATTTTTCACTGAATTACTGTACAAGGTATATAATTTTATTAACGGTATATAATCGCTAATTCACCCACCGTTATTCTCATAAATATTCCAATGCATGATGGTTAATTCGTTATGCTCATGTGTATACGTTATACTGACGTAATATGACGCCTTGCCAATTGTTGATAAGGTTGGCGCGTGCTTTGCGCGTTCACGTTGCAACGAGTATGTGTATAGGAATACGAAGAAGCTATAATGTCAAGGCGGTCGGTCGATTTTGTTTGTCTCTTGCGATGCCGAGATACGTGTTGCTTGATTTTACTGTGTGAATTTAAATACGTAACTATACGGATGCTCGATGGACTTTTTTTTTTCTTTTATTCTTCAGAAAAACTTCAAATTAGACATTTCTTGGCTTTTGTCGTATAGTCGGAGTCGTTTGAAAAATGAAAGTCATTTAATTTTATGTTTACAAATTGACTTTACTTATAAGGTGGATTATAGGAAAATTTTTCTTTTTCTGTTATAAGAAATCAAAATCGTCATAGTCATCGGCAGTCTTCGGTAACGATAGGCGAAGGATGTGGCTGACTAGAAATTGTATTCGGTATTGCTGAGTTGTTTTTTTTTTAAACGATATTTGCTCTTCGCAAATGTATGATGTACGATAAACCTAGAATATGATAACGATAATCCAACGGCGCGTTTGATGCTTAATTATGTGTAGACGTCGAGCCCGCGCGCGTGGAGACACATTATCACTTTGTTTTCTTTACCCGTGATTTTTTTACATGTCAATAATACCAACGATTACGCGCGGTTATCGAACTGCGGGATGGGATGACTTTCTTTTTATTCCTAAAAGAAAAGACGAGGGTTCGAGGAACGCGAGAGAGGGATGAGAAATAAAAATGGAAATAAATAGATGTAAGTACCTGAGATTACAGATAACAGTCGTTTGGCCATGAGTTAAAACTTTGTGTGGTTAAGTCAAAGTTTTTTTGAAAAAGAAAAAATACAAATAAATGATCAATGAAATTTTGCGGGAAAGCCAAACTTCTTTTTTATATACCATTTTATAAAAGCATACTACACCAAAAGAGATTAAAAGGAATTTATAAATATACGAATATTATGTTGGACTTGAACATAGAAAAAAATGTCTAATTTAACTAAAAGAGATTAAAAGAAATTCATAAATATTCAAAATGATGTGAGATTTAAAAAGAACAAAAATTTATAACCGTTAATTCTAAAAATATAGCTTCCTTTCATCTTGGCCTTTCCTTTTTATCCTTTCAATGGTTCTCGGTATCGAAATTATCTTATCGCTTTTAAACCGTGAAAATATAGTCACGCACTAATTTGCAAATGAGTCAAAATTCTTAGGACGGTCATTTCGTCTCGGGTATTGAAATGTATATTTATACGTATCCATCGAGTCGTCAATAACTTTCAATAGTAACCAGAATGACGTTGCAAAGGTAGAAATACAAGGATTATCCTTCCGTTTATATTTGTTTTAGTTATTTGTAACGAAATGGAAAAGCTATAACGAAATAGTTAAATAAAGAGGAATTCACCAGGAAGCATAATATCAAAGGAAATGTAGGTCATAGTGGTCATATGTAGTACATCGTTAAGTACGTTGCACGCGTGAAAACAGAAAACTTGGGGTGCATGCACGCATATGTGTATCCATAATACATATGTATACCATATACAATAGCGAGTGTGTATATATATATATATATATATATATACAGACGACTGCTTTATGGTGTACACAAAGCATTCGTATGCCGAGAGTTTATCTACTCTTGTCCATATAAAACATACCAAGGTACACAATATTGTGTTAGATACACCAAAGCTAGCCCACGGGATCTTTTTAAATTTAAAAGAAAAAGAAAATATGGGATATTTCCAGTGCCAGGAGCAATCAGGTAGTATAAAGTGCAAACAGCAATTGCGATAAAAATTCCGATGATAACGATAATTATTTTTCATGTAAGTTGTAGTAACTTCAAAATTTTCCCATAAAATTCGAGTGAACGTGCAGGATGGTTTCTTTTTATTTATTATAAAGTAAAATAATTTTTGGAATACGATTTGAATTTTTCTTTGAAGGGTTTACATATTTTGATTTTGGATCCAAAATACTATCTCATATAAGTCCGTGAAAAATTTCGTAGCGTAGCATGCTTACGAAATATATACAATGTTATGTATTATATATTTATTTATACAGTGACAAGATCCATTTAATTTTCAAGTGATTTCTAGCTAAGTTGAGAAGGGATTTTGAAAAGGTTCGAGAAGGTGGTAGAAAATGGTTTGGTTAAGGTCGCTGACCGAGTAGGTACCACGTGCAACAGTTCGTATGCCATTCCCTGCAGCACACCAAGGCCGTGAGGTGAGAGACTAATGCACCGCCAGCTTTCTCTTCTTTCTCCGAGTCATCCGTGCCAGGTTACGTAACGCGGAGATGTGGAATGGCCCTTAGAAAAGAAGTAAAAAAAAAAGAAAAAAAAATGTAAAGTACCTTGGGCACCTTTTTTTTATCTTAGAAAATTTACACCACGCAACGCATTCATCAACACGGTGTTCATTCGGATGGAAAAAAACTTTTTCCTTTCCACAAATGCCCTAAATTAACTATTCGTAGGACTGTCAAAAATTGGGCAACGGCATATATTTCGGTGAAATTTGGCCAAAGCCCAAACGCTTGTGTGGTTAATAAAAATTATTTCGATTTATAAAAAACGTCTTGATTTGATTAGAAAATTTGTCTCTTATCGTCAAGCTACCGAATTGATATTTTCTTGGATAGATTCTTGTATGGACGTAGTTCTACAGATTAATTCGTCTATAATTAATTGTTACCTTTTTTTTTTTTGTTAAAAGTCCGTTTCCTCTTATCATCAAGTACTTTATCTATAAGAGTGCCACATTGGCTTCCGTCATTCATCGAACGTATCGTAGGCACTGTTTGTTATTTACATGGGCAACGTACGTGATGCAGTTATCTTCTATCGGGTTATCATCGCAAATACATGCGTTCGATTTGTTTGAAATGTCGTGGGCCGAGGTCGGAGAGTATAGACCTACGAGGATGTCGTGTCAGGAGGTGAATAGTAAACAGAGTGACCTATCTGAACCACGTACGAAAATCTATACCCGGTACAAAGTACTTCAATTTTATTTTATTCTTATCTACGTGGATCATGTTTGATATGAAGCTTTGGCGTCACTTCCTTTGTTCTACTTTCATGAAAAAAAAATTTTACTCTTGGATTCTTCAGTCCACACGTGCTGTACAGGTTGCACCAATCTAGATGCATACGCATGTGTGCTTTCGGATGTTGAACTTCCTGGGAGAAAGTCAGTGAGTATTGTAATGAAGTGTTTGCATTTTCAAGGTATCATTGGACACTTGGAAGATATACTGATAACGAAGTGACAAATAAAGAGTTGTAAAACCGCAAAGGATACATCACGGAAATGATATGCGGAATGTGTTATTTTATGTCGATAGAAATTGTATTCAAATTTTTTCAATGGTCGTATAGTGAGGTTGCTCGTGGATCAACTGAGAAGACCTAGAGGAAAGGATGTGAGAGAGTCATCGAGAAGCAGTTTAAGTAAGGCAGTGATGGCGGATGCACGAAAGAAATTTAAAAAGAAATGGAGGACTCTGGGATGTTGTAACACCTTCGGAGTAATGTGTATAGCCAGGCATGCGTTGTATCTTAACGCTGCAAGAGTTGCGTAACGAAGCCAACGAAGCTGCTTCTCTACCATCCACAACAATCTTGTCGCAACCCAGGATCCGGTAGGGTCTATTATTGATCGTTGCTGTTGCTTAAGTCAATGAACTCCACGTGCAGCTTGACGAAATAGTCCCCCCACCCCCTTGCCCCGCGCCATTCTAGCAGTAACCGATTTCATCTTGGTCCCTGCCGTATACTATTTATTCGTCCTCCACTTCCCTACCGGTGGCTCCTTTCTTTTTCATTTCATTCACTCACGTACAGAACCATTTACTAGCATCTCGTTGCTTATTAATTACATTTATTCTGGATCCTGCGTGATCCATTGGCCGAATAAATCCTTCGACAAGAATGAGTTTATAGGACGATATGTTTCCTTGGATGACTTTGAACTACTTTAGGTTGTCCAATTCAGTAGAGATTTTGAATCGAATATTCCTTGTATCGAAAACTCGACATTATTTATATAGAATATCTCGTCTTTAACATAGATTTGTTAATCATGTTGTTTGTTTGTTTCTGATTTTGTTGATTCAAGCACTTAACGCTCGGGTAAAGATGCGAGACATGCTGTAATTTATTTATACTGATCTATACATATACAGAGTCATCTAGCAGTAATGTTTGTAGGATAACTGACACGACTCTGCCGATAATGCTATATAAAGTAAATTATCATCATCTTACAGGATGCAGATATAATCTGCTTTATCAGCAAATGGTAAAAGCTCTTTTGCGTTCTTCAAATATTAAATTTTTAACGTTACTGCGCCAGGTTCCATTCGCGGAATTTTCATTGTTATAACGTCACTTTATTGCTATGTCGTAAAATCACGATATTTCCGTTGTTTAACTCGTTTAAAATTATGATCCGTTTGTCAATCATACAATATACATATTTCATGAAACATCTTTTCGCTTGTCTTCCTATATTTTTTTATTCTATGGCTGATTGCAAATACAGCACTTCATGATAATAACGGAAATGAATTCCTGTTTTAGAATTCTTGAAAGTCCATAGGTTCACAGGGGACAGTATATCCTTGAGAGATATATCATATATCCAACAACAATGTAAATCGCATTAAAAGTTTAATGAATGTGAAATCCTTACATACTCCCTAATTAATGTCCTTCATGTATCTTTAAAAGTCTGTAGTCGTTTAATACGGATCCCATTGATGGCGCTTTTGTATGTACATCTCTGCATAATGACAACAAAATGAAATGTCAGATAAAACAGTCTTATGACAGATCATATTATCTCGTTGAATTGTTCTTGCACTTGTATAACTCTTTATCGCACGTCTGGCAATCATTCATTATCACCTATATAGGTTTTCGAGCAAGAAGAAAGTCTTTTTTTAATCAGAAAATCGTACTTTTGTTTGAATAGTAAAAAACCAGTTTATATATGTAATTGTTTAATTGGAGACATAATCTATTTATCAATAACTATTTTTTGTGTAGATCCTAGGCAGATTATTCATATACCTAGTGGGAGTTACCATTTCCATATTGGAGAAGTAGATTGGGATTAGATTATAGTAGTGTGTTCAGCGATAATCATAGACAAAATGCATGGAATTAAAAGAGTAGTAATTTTCTGTGCACTCACTACTCTCTTGCCAACAGTTTTACTTGTTCTTCCACTTTATCTACGTCATAGTCTCTATGCTAGAGTGGTTTATGCTGTGACAGAATCTGATATACTTGAAATCAACGATGGTGTGTCAACTATATTTTGTTCTGTAAGATTTTGATGAATTAATATTAAGTTTTATAACGTAGGAAGAGCCAAAAATAGTATCTTAACATAATGCAAAATTGGCTTTCAATTAATTAATTTTTTTATAAGTCTTCATTGGACTGAGAACAATTCTTTGGTATTAGGAACATACTCTACAAATGAATGGAACATTTAATGCATTCCAAATGCCAAATAAACCAGATATAACATCTTACCGAAAACATATAAGACTGAAGAAAGGCATGACTTTGCCGGATGATACTCTGGAATATTGGGGATTTTATCTTCTTAAAGGAGCTACTGTTGGATTATCAGTTTGCTCCAGGTGAGTTGTATTGATGAATTCTTATTTTTATTCATCATTGTGCTGATGTCAATTGTTTGATATTTCAGATTTCAGGGTGCTTCAATACTTGTGGTAAAGGGAGAGCGCAACTTACGTACTTGTGGTCTCTTAGACCATAATAAGAATAAAATTCCTGCGACTGATATTTATTTACCAGAAGCACAACGACAAGTTAAAGTGACTTTTGAAAGCAATGCTCAAATAATTAATTCTCAAGAGGGATCTAATATTCGCAATGACGTATTACATAGAAAAGCTATAAATAATGCTGTGAATGAGTACACCGTTTCTACTAACACTGAAAATATCCCCATAACAAGTACTAACATTGGTGATACTACAACTAAAGATAGTGTTATGACTAGTATTGAACAAGTGCCTAAAACAGATGAAAAAATGGAGGATATGAAATTAGATAATTTATTTCGTACAGCCAAACTTTATGTGCAGAAGCATATAGATATGGAAGATTCCAAAAAACAGAATAAAACAAGAAAATTGAGGCACTCGAAGAAGCGTTTACACAAAATGGAAATTGAGAAGAACAAAAAGGAAAAAGAGGAAGAGATGTATGAGGAGAAAATGCGAAATATGCTGCATCATGAAAAGGAAAACATTGACATGAAGGGCACAAAGAAGAAAAGAAGCATCCAGAAACAAGACTTCGTAGACACCCCCTATTTTGAGTCTCGCGCAATTCTTATTAAGCGTCTTACCGCCCAATTTAATTCAAACGAAGAGAACAGTGGCGGTGAAGAAGAGGAGGAAGAAAGTATCAGAATAAAGCGGAGCAAAGAGGCATTAAATTCACCGCCTCTTCTCTATCGCGGCATAAAGCACGGAGGGAATAATGCAGCTAAAAATATTTCCGAGCTATACGAAGAATCATCAGTCTCGAGTTTCGAAAATGGGCTACTGAATTGTTACGAAGGTCAGGTATTGCTTGCACGTGAATTTGAGCCATCTGAACTTTGCACTAATGTGGATTATCTGATGACTGGAAAGTACATGCAAACAAGACATAACGTTACCGAGGATGGCTACTACTATTATATATTTTATAGCGACAATGATTTTGTCTTCAACGATATCTATACCGTTTTTGATATTTATAAACCAACATTTCAATATGAAAACGTAACAAAGTCTTGTCTCAATAGTACAGAATGTTCATTCTCGTTGAATATGTTATCGTCTGATAGAGTCATTGTTGAAGTACCAACCAGAGATGGTATAGATCTTGATGAAAATGATGTTACTTTACTTATCTCGACTTGTTACCCGCGTATGGGCATGTACATTATATTCCCCATTTCTGTATTATTTTTCGTATTAGGTTGTGCCTTTCTCTGATATATAGTATCGCTTGTATATAATGAAACTTATTATTTATAGGGAGTTCATTATTACCTAAATTTCAATAGACTCCATTTTACCTTCATCTACTAAACACAGAGTAACAGGCATATATATATCAGCAATGTTACGATTTCTTATTAGGGATATAATAGTTATGTATATCAGCTGTTGTATGAATTATTATATGTCAAAGTAGGAAATTTTAAGATTGTCAATATCTATTACTTTGTGTTTACTTAGTACCGTCCTCAATCTTATGCTAATATATACAATTTCATAAATGGTTGCAATATTAGTAATAATACGTATATTCTAACTGTATATAGGTATATAGTGCATGATTCAACTGCAACATCAATTTCATATTTTGAGGACTCTTTTGTACTCTAAACTACAAAATGGCTCTTGAGAATCTAATTGATTTCGTAACTGAATCATAATTTTATAATATATATGTATATATACGTACAAAAGACAACTATATATATTTTTTATAATATCCTATATGTTGTTATTTGTAATTAATGTACTTTTTCAGTATTGCATAGTGTATGTTTTCGCACGAAAGCATAAATAGTTTTTAAGATTTATTCTAGGTGGCATTTTGGGTTACCTTAGCTTCATAAAAACGTAATTGTTCAGCGTTGTTGCAGGTATAAATGATACGAAATCAATTTAAGGTCCTGTTAATCCCTCCGCCATTAAATGAATAACAGTACCGATCACATCAACCTTAGCAATTTCGCATAATGCCAGGTCACTTCTGACCACTTTATTATTGCCAATTGTTAACTGAATTGCTATCCAGAATTTAATGTAAAATATTTTTGTAAAAATGGTAATCACGTAGCACATTTAGTGAGAATTAGAAATAAGTAATTCTTCGAAATTCACCAATTATACGAATTTTAAATGTGGATGAAAATTTTCAAAGTTAATCACAAGCAGTACAACAGTACGGGGTTAACTTTATATTGAAAATTTGCGTTCAAATGTTTGACGTGAGCCGAATATGCTATAAACAAAATGGCATCTGCTGCCAAAGGCTTCCATGCCCATCTTGTCCTACGGGAATTATTCCAATTGGAATTTCTTAACAAATAAATAATATTTCTATTGAAAAAGTAAGTCTTCCTAATTATCCAGAAAAATATTTATGATATCACGTATTTAATATAAAGTTCATTAATTTTGTCAAGTATCGCGTATAGATTCAGTGATCAAATCAAAATCATCGAGAAACGTTAACCCAAGATATAACCCGCCATGTGTAGTTCAACTTAAATCAATCAAGGGATAGAACAATTAACACAATGTCCCATTCATAATTGTGCCGTGAAAGTACAACCAGGAGTTATTAGGGAAATTCACAGTTTCACCCATTACTGATTAATTGGGTACTTCAGGTCAAGAGGAAATTTCAAAGGATAAAAGGTCTTACCAATCTCACCAAACAAGGTTCAGGTAGACTTTTAATACTTGCCGGGTTTCCCGCCATATCCCCCACCATCGTCTCAGCAAAGTATTCTGGGTAATAAACGCAGCTGCCCTCTCTGCGCAGTAACTGCAATAGCGAATAAATCGCTTTAAAAATTGTAAAATTCCGTCAGAAACTGTTTAGAACTCGTCGGAGTTGTCCCAAACGCGTCTCAACAATTGTCCTGTGTTCATACAACGTTATTTTTAGAGTGCTAAAGACGAAACCACCGTGTTTGCCTGCAGCGCCATAGTGCGGCGTACGCAAGAATATTCCTCGTGACGCAATAGGAATTCGTCCTTTCCGTCGCGCTACCGTGAGTGGAACATGTCGTATACGTCTGAACGAAGGTAAGTTCTGTTTTTACTCCGTATTCTGGTTACTCCGAGTAAATTCCGCCTGTCTAGTACCATCTACTTTGCGTTTCCCGTGTTCCTCTTCAGTTGTGAAAATTCGAGTGTGGCCGGTACGCGTTATATATTCGAAAAATCCTGCCGCGATTGCGAATGCATGGGTACAAGTTGACAACATGGCGTGCGCTCAAACTTTTTGTCAAATTGTTGGAGTAGCTGTCGGATAGTCACAGCGTCCTATGATACATGCTTGATTAATGATTTTCAATGGATGTTGGCGAAGTAAATAGGAATAGAAGTGGCCCCATAATTTTGTATCTAGTGTGTACTAGATTGTTTTTTTCCTTGCACTCGACAGAATGGCGCGTTGCCTTTACACGCGAAAAATTCTCTCCGGTGCGTGAGGCGAGCGGAGTACGTTTTCTTTTTCGTACGAAATTACGTAATAACGTGGCTTTTCGAAATATCATAGAGTCGATAAGGCTCCAATTTTTTTTTTATGGATTGCGTTTTTGTTATTTCTTTACTAGTACCGGCATTCGATTTTTTTTAAATTTTTTGCCCACTGCACGCAGCGATGAAACTCCCTCGTTCTCTTGTTCAGCCATGCTTTCGCCTGAGTCACTGTCAATCTAGCCATCAAACATTCCAGAATGATTTTGCTGTCTGTTTTACATTGAAATTATTCTAGTTGGAGATATTACCTAATTTTCTTATTATTTATTTTATTCGATACATTTTTTTATCTTTGTATTTAACCAGTTTCTCGCACGTTATTATGGGACATTTCTAGAGTCTTTTGTTGTTGTAACGTAAAACGGTCATAATATATATAGGAATTCTGGGTGTAGAAATTATCTTTGTTGTCGATAACAAATTTCTTACTCATTTCGTTTAGTTTGAAGGTCATTTTAGGGAGTGAATAATAATGAATATATAGATACTTAGCTGAAAGTGCAATCTGTAAATGATTTTTTTTCTCCTTTTTGTGTTGACCCAAGGTTTTGGATTCTGGTATTATACAAATAAACTTAGCTTTGTTCTTGGTTGAGGATTTTGGTACAAATATTTTATACAGTAGATTTTTAGCCTTTAAGATTGTCAATATTTTGTTAACAGAATATATTTATGTAGTGCTAGATTGTCAATGAAATTATCTAGCCAGTGTTAACTGTAATTGGACCTCTACTTGAAAGCTGTTTCAATAATCACTAGGGAAGGAGTGTATTATCTATTAGCTATTTTACATGTGTTTGAAAAAAGTTATTTTGATACCATAGGTCATAGGTCAAGACTCCTAAAATCTTTTATTGTACGCATCATGTTTGGATGCTGTGCATTAATTTTTTTGTTTTTATATTTTGTTTAGGGAACCTAATACAATGCACAGATCAGCAATCGTTAATGAATAAGCATATTTTGATCCTTGTCCAGTAACTGATATGAATCATCCTTATGTTTTCATTTGCTAATGTTTCTAGAAATGATGAGCAATGGTCGGGCGACTCTAAAAATGGTCCGAGTGAAGGTGAACAGCCTGCCTATGAAGGACCTCCAGGGATGGACCCTGAGGGTGTCATCGAGTCCAACTGGGATCAAGTGAGTCATTTTATAATAATGATTTCGAGTTTAAACGTAATTACCTCTTGCAAGCATATTGTAATATATTTGTTATTGTGATGCTACAGGTCGTCGACAACTTCGATGATATGGACTTAAAAGAAGAGCTGCTGCGTGGTATTTATGCTTATGGTTTTGAAAAGCCATCTGCTATTCAGCAGCGTGCCATCTTGCCCTGTGTCAAGGGGCACGATGTCATTGCCCAGGCCCAATCAGGAACTGGAAAAACAGCCACATTCTCTATTTCCATTCTTCAACAAATCGATACCAGTATCCCAGAGTGTCAGGCTTTGATCCTAGCTCCTACTCGTGAACTCGCGCAACAGGTTAGCATTCATCACACGATACATCTTCATCATCCAGTGGATAAGTGAAATACTCTTCTACCATCTAATCTTTTGCTTTATTTTTTAAATTTAGATCCAGAAGGTGGTGATCGCCCTGGGAGATTTTATGCACGCGCAATGCCATGCATGCATTGGTGGCACAAATGTTCGAGATGATATGCGCAAGCTGGACCAGGGCGTCCACGTTGTGGTCGGCACACCCGGCCGAGTCTACGACATGATCAGTCGACGGGCGTTACGAGCTGATACTATCAAGCTCTTCGTGCTCGACGAGGCCGACGAGATGCTGTCTCGTGGTTTCAAGGATCAGATTCACGACGTGTTCAAATTGTTGCCCCATGAAGTCCAGGTAAATAAATGTGATAAAAAAGATATATTAGAGCAGTGGTAATGGAAAATAATCTAAGCGTAAGTTTTACTTGAATATATTGTCATGTATATATGTTTGTCTTTCTCATTTTTAGGTTATACTTTTGTCAGCTACGATGCCCGCGGATGTGCTGGACGTATCCACGCGCTTTATGCGCAAACCGATTCGCATTTTGGTGAAGAAGGAGGAGCTGACCCTGGAAGGTATCAAGCAATTCTTCATCTACGTCGAGCGTGAAGATTGGAAGCTAGAGACACTCTGTGATCTCTACGATACCCTGAGCATCACTCAGGCTGTAATCTTTTGCAACACACGACGCAAGGTCGATTGGCTTACCGATAACATGCAGAGCCGCGATTTCACTGTCTCCGCGATGCACGGTGACATGGAACAAAAAGAGCGTGACCTCATCATGAGGCAATTCCGTACGGGTTCGTCCCGTGTCCTTATCACTACGGATCTCCTTGCTCGTGGTATAGATGTGCAGCAGGTGTCCCTGGTCATTAACTACGATTTACCATCAAATCGTGAGAACTACATTCACAGGTATGTGTCTAAGGATCCAAAGATGAAATTATTGTGTGAAAATATTTAGATATCAAACTTGTTAATTGTTTAATTTTTTGAATTATTCGTGAGTATTTATGGTGTGTGTCTTTACATTACAGAATTGGTCGCGGTGGCCGTTTCGGTCGTAAGGGAGTTGCTATAAACTTTGTAACAGCTGATGATAAGCGGATCTTGAAGGATATTGAGCAATTCTACAACACTCATATCGATGAGATGCCAATGAACGTCGCAGATTTGATCTAAGTCCGCATTAGCACTTAGCAATGTGCGCTAGCCTAATACAACACAATAATAAAGGCATATAAACAAATTGAGTGCAGACGTTCGATAAAATTCAATTGGTTTTAAGAGAAAATGCAATGAGAAGGACTTCATTAATTTTTATTCGGTTGTCTCCAAAAGGCGCCTTCAAGTGGAAATTTTCCGGAACTGAAAGTGGTTCTTACAAGGACCTCTTGCAACAATTTGCATCGCTCAACGAACTTCCAGAGCTACGTTAAGATATCACGATATAGGAAAACTAAATGGAACTGTGACATATTTCTGGGAGTTTTCCCTTTTCATTAATCATGAATTATTTTTTATATTAGCTGAAGTACCGCCTCTAGGAGTTATTGGCTATAATTTATTGTAATAAAGGAAAATAATAACTAATAAAAATAGAAAAGGTGAGTGGCGCTTAATAAACTCTTGATCTAATCTTCGACAATGTTTAATCTCATGAATCTTATCGCTGAAACAAGCGAGAGCGAAACAGGTATATACCATGTTTATAAAATTCATATTTATAGGTGTTACAGATCAGGATAATATAAGAGATTATATCAACAGCGCGTTAAGCGTCATTGTTTTAAGATTTTCTTTAATTTCCTTTATTATAAGAAATTATAGCATGACTCCGTAAGTCGACATTTCGTCCAATCCAATTAAAAGAACAGACCATTTTGCATTTATTCCAATGGATTTTCGTGCACCGTAACGTCTAGACAATTAGTTTCAAGATACTCCGCTTGGCGGCGCTTTTTCGGGATCAACGAACAAAAATTAATTGTCCATTCGCATTTATCTCTTGCAATCAAGTCAATTTCATTGGTTTTTTTGTTACATTTCTTTCTACCCATTTGTTATTGTATTGTATGTTGCATTAGGGAAACGCACATTGGTAAATAAATGTATTTCTTGTCTATGAATTAATAAGAATTGAATTACCTACTCCAATTATTTTTTTTCTTTTAAGCCGTGCATCATATTGAATTTCATACATTTTCTTTACTGTACAATTTCTACTAAAAAGCGTTAATCTATGGTAGTCATCTGTTTATCGAGTAGGCATTGATACAAATATATTAGGCGAAGAAATTCTCCATTAAAATAGATTGTGGCGTTATATATGAAACCCACATACTAAGAACCCACAAGGATCGTTGAAAGTCGACGAGTGGATTAAAAGAGCACCATAGGGGCGTTGCATTTCAGAAGGTGGGAGACGATACTCGGATTATATATCTGAACATGCACTTGATCGGATGACCACAGTGCACTAGGAAATTGCTTGGCTATACTTTCATCAACAGTAATCAACTTTTGATCCTTTAATTTAATTATCGATAAGTACGTGAGTGACGTACTCGACATTTTTGGAACATCGATAATGTAACTCTGAAAAACGAACATTGCATTTCATTTTACTTGTTTTAAGTGTTTAGCAAGTGCATTGATAATGATCATGCGGGAAAATGAATTAGCTTTTTTATTTTTATCAGAATAACATTGTTTACTGTTATTTTCTTATCGACCGTGTATATTGTTTTTTTTAAATCGAGTGACCATAGGGTACACTGAAAATTGCATGTGAAGAACTACTTGATTACATTGTTGCGCGACAATAATTAATATTAATAGACATTGTGTTCTTTTTCAAAATTCGTCAGTTCTTTCTTAAACAAAAAATGGCGTTATTGATTCGCGCGTTTTCAATTCTCCAATTGCTTTACGCGGTAACGTCGCTGGAATTAGAAAATTTGTCAATAGTAAACGCAACAGATTATCCCATTTACTTTCCCGAGGAAAAGAGCCACATTCTGCAAATTCAAACTGACACGAAACAGTCTTTTTCCAAAAAGGAAAGAGCGGTGCTCCCGTTCGAAAACAAGAATTCAAATATATCGAAAATCATCAGTAACAACGATTTGTACGGCGCAATCGATTTAGATAAATTGTTAGAAATTTGGGATCCAAAATCGATCGAGGCCATTTCCCCAGACAAATGGGAGAGTCTCGAAATATCGGAAAAGTGCCGAGCGGAAGTATCGCACTACGCGAGAAGCGCATCGCGTGGTGAGAATTGGGCTTTAAAAAGTAAGTAAATACATATATATAATACAACTGCGCCCTTTCGAAAGTGCATGCCAATGAAAATTACATATAAATATATCCTCACAAATATAGTATGCGTTGCATATCAACCCACGAACCATTGTTATCGCCGTCATATAATAAGGAAGTATCTGGCCAACGGCAGAAAGTCGAAAAACTTGCAAACTCGCCCAAGACCGGTCGCCGATCAACGGCGGCGTAAACTTTCTTTCGGTGCAGGTTGCCGCTGGTGTTCTCAGTATCGCTTTACGGAAATCGTTATCAATTAAAAAATATTTTATTGTATTACCCAACCAGACACTTTTTTAATTATGGAAAAAACTAACGTATTACACACTCTACACGTTGATCATTAACCGCTATGAAAATAACCTTATCAAATATTTATACGAGTTTGGAGACTCTGGAAATCAGCCTTATACAATCGAAGTCGTAACAAGCGTAACATAGACACTATCTTCTGCAACTAGCATGCACGTATATTGCATAAGTGCACGTAAGCTGGAATTACTTTCTTTTGGTAAATCATTTTGAAAATAACGAACAGCACGTAAGTGCATCGACTCTCGAGTGCATTCTATTATAAATGCACATGTTATTAGATGTTCATCACGTACGACAGTATGCACTTATATACGCAAGTGGATATAACGATTTCGATGCAGGTAAAAGTAAGTGGGATCAAACACGCGACGAAAGAGATGCAATTTAGTGTAATTATGCGAGAGAAGAAAGTGAGAGAAAATTTTTTATTGGCCCGTGACGTCATTGTTCTAATCAACAATTACATCTCATTCGATTTCTTATCTAGTTAAATTATAAATTTTGTTATTGGATCCCCCTGCGATTTGAGAACCGCGGTCGCGAAATGTTTCCTGTAGAAAGTGAGAAAGTGCTGAGCTCCTTTAGTGCAATATAGGATAGTCGTGGTTAGTTTCCTTACAATGTTCGTCGAATGGATATATATGCACTTATTGCGCAACGCCCAGTTGCATTTATGAGGTGCATTTTATTGCACTTCCGAATTAATTGATATGCAACTTTATATGGATCTGAGTTGGTATTATACATGTATGTAATATTTCTAATCTGTTTTTTTATGTTCTTTTTAGTGATCGATGCCAGCGGTAAACACACGTGGGGATTATTTTTGGGAAGTGAATACTGGGTTGGGGCACCGGATTTGTGTCGTGAAATGCAACAGGGTTATTTGGATTTGATTTCCAAAAATTTTATGAACAACAATGATACCATGGATTTACCGCCGTACGAGGTCAATGTGAATTCTGTTAGTTTGACTTTGAGCATTGAAAAATATGGGATCAATGGAGTTAGTACTTTTATTTATCAAGGAAAATTTGAAAATGTTGTAAATATAAACTTTTTTTTTAAATTTTAATACAACGTGTTTTAGACGCACAATATCACGCTTGGTCTATGCTTACCATCCAGTTGTACTGTACAGGATGTTATGAGAATGTTGGTGATCTTCGATAAGGAAAAAGCTAATCAAATTCCTCGAAAAATTACTTTCAATCACGTTCGGAATCTCTCGCAGGGATATTCACTTTGGAATGATAAGACATTTTATATTTTATTGTAAGTCATCGATATACGTTTCTTTTTATATTCTCCCTCTGGATAACTCACATCTTATTTTTCTATTCAGAATTGTGTCTGCTGTCGTTATACTTTTTGTCATTTTTGGAACCTTATACGACATCACTTTGAGGTATCGAGTTTTAAGGGCTGACGAAGAGAGAAAGAGAAATGGTACTGTTTTAGCGGAGATGAAAATTTTACGACCAGGTGTCGATTTCAAAGAAGAAATTACTATTTCGAAATTGTGGTCGGTAAAAACTCATAATGGTTCTTTAAGTAAGTAAACGCAGATTTGACAATTGACAAATCGAGATCTACGTTTCTAACAAAAAAATTCCAAAAATTACGTTTAAATTAGAACTTTTCAAAATTATTCTTATTTTTACAAATTGTTCATAATTATTAGATGTATGCAATTCAAAGGACGTACCTAAACCACTGTCAGAAGCGTTACTGTCATTCAGCCTGTTGCTCAATCTGTCAAAACTTGGTAGTCTGGATGTTGGCAACGACACATTGGCACCGATACACGGATTACGCTTCGTCTCATTATTATGGGTTATTATGGTACATACTTGCCTATTAGCAAACGAGGTCTCGGGTAAGTGTGTCAATAGCTTATATGCAGAGTTATTCGGCAGAAACGCACCACCCTGAAGTTAGCGCGTCCATTTGAGTATCATGGTAAAACCATATTCAGGTGGTGCGTTTGGGCCGAATCACCTGCTATACGTATCTGCCATACTTTGACGTTTGAGAAATCTCAAAAATGAATAACACGGTACTTAAAATTTCAGACAACAAAGTGTTCAGACGCAAGGCTGAGGATGACTTTCTTTACCAGACAATCAGCAATGGCACCTACGCAGTGGATACGTTTTTCTTTATGAGGTTAGGTTATGTTTGAAAAAATAAAAAATAATTACACTTTCGCGAAAGCACAGTGACATTTTTCCTTCTTATACGTTATATTGTTTCTGCCTAGTGGATGTCTAGTTTCCTTCCTGTACTTTCGCACGATAGCCAAGCAGAGAATGCGCGAGATGAAAATAACACAGGGTTGGCTCGGGCAATTTCTACAATTCCTTGGAATGATGTGGTATAGATATTTCCGCTTAACGCCGCCGTATCTTCTTGTCATTGGATTAATACAAGTTTCCATGAAATGGTATCACGATCATTCAATGATCGAACTGCCTGCCTTGGATCACGTGACCTGTGAAAAATATTGGTGGCGAAATGCCTTGTATATTAATACCTATTTCGACATGGATGACAGAGTGAGATGAATTTTGAAATCGAAATTTAAAAAAAATATATAAATCATGAATTCTGGGTAAACTAATGATTTTTACCTTTTTATTATTACAGTGTATGGTTTGGAGTTGGTATTTGGCGAACGATACGCAATTCTATACCGTGGGAATAATTTTATTGATAATTGCAGCAAAGTAAGCAAATCATACACAATTAAAATTTGATTTAGTAACATTTTTATGAAAATATTTTTTACAGCTTTCTGCCAGTGGGAGCTGTTATTGCTGGGGTATTTTTAATTGCCTCCTGGATCGTAACAGCCCTTGTTACTTTACATACAAAATACACACCGACGTGAGTATTGTCACGTGTATAAATGACAAAACATAATTAATTCAAATTAAAATATTATAATTAATTTTTTGAATTTCTAGCATCCAAGATCCCTTTGCTCATTACGAGAGTCTTTATGATAAACCTTGGACTCGAATAGGACCATACCTAATAGGGATGGCAGCAGGGTGGTTCCTCTTTAAAATAAATTGTAAAATAAATATGAACAAGGTAAACAGTAATAATAAATCATAGTGCACCAGGATCATTGCAATAATAAATTTTTATAATTAATAGGCAATTATTGTATTTGGCTGGACATTATCTATAGCAACCATGCTTAGCATTGTTTATGGACTGTATGGTAATATGTTCGGGCCCATTTTATCGGTAATGTATACAGCATTGTCACATTCAGGTTGGGCCTTATGCATATCTTGGGTCCTAATAGCATGCGTCACTGGCAACGGAGGTTCGTGTATTATATATCTCAGATATAATTTATTTTAAATGCATAACTCAGCTAATTGTTTAATTGAATATTTTAATCGTCAATACGTTTAATATTTTAGGTATCGTCAATACGTTTTTATCCTGGAAATACATATATCCAATATCCAGACTTACTTATTGCGCGTATCTTGTACATCCAGCGTTAATGAGAGCTATGATACTAAGAGGTGAAAGTTCGTTTCATCTGACACGTGGTTTAGTGGTAATGATTATTTTGACATATTATTTAATTTATTCATTACAAACATCATTTACTCTGTCTTTGCAGTCCTGTCAAGTATAAATACTTTATTAGCTCCTGTTCGATTAATTTCTTAACGCTAATCAGTACTTTGTCTTTTACTTTCAGGCTATTTTATTTTTCGGAGTTACTGTATCCTCCTACGCAGTATCCCTCGTTTTAAGTTTACTCTTCGAAGCGCCTATGGTGTCGCTATTAAGGATCGTACATCCTTTAAGACAATGGAAGAAGGATTGATTAATTAATGATAAATAATTAACATACTATACGCCTATAATTTCTTACCGAATAATTATACTAATTTACTATAAGCTTCAATTAAGATGCAAAATGGTTTTTCGATATGTCATTAATATATAGGTATACCGAATTATATTTTCATAGGTTATAAACAGTATAGCGTGCAAGTGGTTGCATAATCTCTAGCGCATGTATATACGTATCTATGTACATAATAACTCATAAGCCGTGTCAATCACATCGTAATAAGTCTGCATAATTAGAATCACTTGACCGTGTAACTGGACTTATGAAATTTATGTAATTTTTTTAATAATTTTTTTCTACAATTATCGTAAAAACAGAAGTGGCACTTGTCTGGGTTCGCAAGTATTTTTGGGACTTGACGTATCTGTTTACGAAAGGTATTCACGGCGTTGCATGATTAATATTAATTGTCCCTGTCTTCATTAAAGTATCTTATTTAATCACGTAACTCGAAGCAGGGATTCACTTTCATACAAATTTATATTTTGCAGACATAGAACATCCGGCATTGCCTTCTCTCACGAAAATTCGGTTTCTCCATTGCAGTATGTAATAACTAGTGGGTACTTTTTTTAAGACGGATGGGAAGATAAAACGAGATATAGAAAAAAAAAAATAGAATTCCAGGAAAGAGTGAAAAATTTTCGAAAACGAAGAGCTTGAAGTCATTAATCACTGGCAGTCTGACTTGTCCCGAAATGTTAATGGGAATTGAAAGAGGGTTACCTAATTCAACGTAAATACGATGAGAATTATGTTGATTTCGCGAGGACGTTTTCTGCATTATCGTATTTTTTTTTTTCTTATATTTTATTTATGCCACCAGTCACGCCTCAAACTCCGTCGTCATCGAGGACACTGACTTAATTATTTAAATAATTGAATTTATGTAGAACTTGAATCTTTTTTTTATTAAAACAATTATTATTTTTACATTCTTCACACAAGAAGTACACACTTGGTGATTTTCTACGAAATTTTTACAAGTTATACAAGGTATAATGTAGTCTAACGTAACGTGTGATTCACAGTCTTACTGTTGATTACGTTGGTTAGCCTTACGTAAAGCTTACATAAAAAATAAAAAATGAACAGTTACTAGGTGAAATGGTATTTAGTATTCTTTCACATTTTTTTTAATTCACCATGACGTCTACATCTAAGCTATTTTTTATAAGTTTTTATATGTATGTGTATATATACCCTTGCTCGTATCTATGAGAAAATACATAATCTATGGAGTAAGCGTTTATCAGGTTATATATGTAATATACGTATAACTCACAGTCAAGGGGTCCTTGCGCAATTGGAATCTCCTAGTACACTTGATATGTATCCACACGAATTTAGATAAAAATAGGATGATTTAGAAACGGAGAAAGTTCCAGGTATCCTTTGTGGCTTCTAGTATAATGCTTAGATATAAGTATCATTTTTGAAAAAAATGTACGGGTGATAGAATTTTTGTGTAGACGGTTGTGTATCGGAATGTATGAAATAATTATGAGAATAATCGTTAATATACAATTTATACAGATTTTGTAACTGTTTTTTTAAAGATATTTTCTCATTACTATAGTAATACGTATCTTAAATTACGTCTTAGATTACTAGGATTAAGATTACTCGGCATATGTGTTTTTTTTTCTATTATCATGTTTAAGTTGTGTATTTATTAATTTTTTTAAATTACTATACCAACTTGCATTCTGCATCGTGCAATTTCACAATTTAGTTTCAGTTTTTGGTAAATCTAACTTTTAAATAATTAAAAGATATTGCCTTTAACTTGATCACCGTAAATAATGCATTGCAATACACAGAAACCGTTATCGATTCCAATGATATTTACCACCTATTTTTAAGGTAGTATGGTACAGTTTGGCTGAAGTCAAGTCAATATCTATATATAATTCGTGAAATTCCATAAAACGAATAAAAAAATGCTAAAAAAATATCAGTTTAACCAGACGGTAAACAAATTTTATTTTGAACCAGCAGACGCAGCTGACTGAGCTCTTTCGATTAGGCATTAAAAAAAGAATATAGGATTAACCTGATAGCCTAATTCTACTATACTACCTTAAATTAAAACCGATTACTGTAACAACCTGTGTCTAAGACTGATAAAAAAAAAAACATCTTACAATTCATAAAATAATTAATAATTTTTTTAGCGAGTCACAATGCATCTTCCCTTATTCAAATGATCTACTGTATTCCAATGTACGAGAAAGCTTTAGCAATAAGAATCATTAAGAGAAAGAAAAAAATGCCAAGAAACGAAAGAACTCAATTATTTACACTAGCTTCTAGAATATCCATAACAATGATCCCGATAAATGGATAGCGCAATTTTTCAGCATGACTGCACCCCAGCCAATTATTAAGTCACTTTTTTTCTTTCTTTTTTTAATATCATGAAATTTTCCGTCGTTTGTGCAATGACAGTTTGAGAATCAATTGCACAAGTTCTAGAATGTCCTAGAATCATATTCGATGTACACATCCGATGTGTCCACAAGTGATAATTGCGTATAGTATAGTGGTAAAGATAGTTAAGAAGAAAGAAATTTTGACAAAAAATATATTTTGCAATTCCAAAACGTAATATGAACTTGTGCAAAGAATCGCTGTGGCGATTCCTTCAAATAATAAACCGGAAACTGACACGACGGCCAAAGGTTGACTATCTAATTCGTGAGATGCTTGCGGGATAATATACGAAGTAACTTTGCGAAAAAGATAAACAGGATATTCCCGTTTGGTTGACGCATTCAGGTCAAGTCTCTTACGCAAAGCACATACCTGCGTCTCCGCACGATGACTTGCACGATTCTGATTCCGATGACAGCAGTCATGTCAACTACTGACATGGAAATGGAAAGCGAAGAATTTTCCTTCGCCTATTTTGAACGCGGTTCATATTCGTATCTTATGCAATTGCGAATATTATTATACTGTAAAATATTTCGAATGATTTATTTAGGAAAAACAAAATTATTCAATCATGCTGTTCCGAAAATATAAAATCTTCAAGTGGCATGGTTGTCCATCAGACGTCCGTTGGATGTCATTTAGATGTCAGAGCAGGGATGTTTACTCAAATTAAATTATCATTAGTGATTGCTAATCGCTAGTCATTTTTTTTAGATCAAAGCAAAGTTCTCAAATAAATTAATTGAAATATATTGACGATAATTATTTTTGACATTCGCTAATGAATATTACACCTCACTGTGTATATACATAAAGAATAATGTAAAAGCGTAACGTTGACCGGGTACGTGTCTACTGTATCAGAGTTAAATTTCAATTATTTCAAAAATCCTCGTCATACATCTATGGCGCGCTTGAGAGCCAAATTTTAAATATTAAAAGAGGAAAAAGTCAATGTCGAAATTTTTTTATTTTATTCAAATTCTTCATGACATTCAGATATGTGGTATAGAGATTTAAATATTTTTTTAGCTATAACCATAGCGAATCATCACTTTCGCTATCTTTTAAGGTCAAACCATGTCTCGGATCGCACTAACCAAATGAATATGCGTGTCACCAGCATTATTAGTAAAAGTGTGCAACAGAGCACGTAGTATACTATATCTATATATCTGTAGCAAGTCAGTATATATATATATATATACATATAACTTATACATATATGTATACATTATATACAAGAATGCGCGTATGTGACTCTTTCTTTCTCCTTCTCTCTCTCTTGCTTGGTCAGACCTGACTGGGCCCCAATGACCAGTACGATTCGTCTTCTTTCTTAACTTTCTCCCTCTCTTCCTCTCTTTCTGTAGATGGCTTTAAGTTTTCACTGTCCCCCCACCATGTACCCGGTTTCCGCATAAGCGTGTACCTCCTCACTCTAACCGGACAGCTAAAATCATTTCTCTGCGAGCCACTATGTCGTAGTCAATACAGTTCGTCGGTGGTTTATGAAGTCGAAGGATATCCGAAGTTTTGAAGAAAATTTGAAAAATTAAATTTTTTCATTTGATTTTACGAGCGACCAAGGAGGCTGTGATAATCTGTGTGATGTGACGACTGAAACGGATTTCAATAAAATACAAATTTTTGTATTGCCATTTTTGGATATCACGTTTTTCAGCGATTTCGAGTAATCCAATAACTTGAAAGTTAGTTTGAAGTTGAAAAATCGATTTTTCGAAAACCAACAAAAAAAAAGGAGTACGATGACATAACAATATTTTTTTTTGGAAAAAGTTCGAAAGAAATTTCGACATCGAATTTTTCGTTAAGTGTCAGAAAGAACAAAAATAATACGCCGGATTATTTTTTTAAAAAAATGTATACTGCCACCTGGTTTCTCATTTTGTGGAGTTTGGTTAATGTCAATTTGGCTGATATCCAAAATGCGGAAACGTTATTGGATATCGATACTGGAATATCGGAAGAGTCTGAAACCGGAGTCTATAACAGTCATCACACCAGAAGTATTCCAAAAATAAGAACTTCCGCTTCCGTTAATTGGACAACTCTGCCGGAAATGCTGGACGTGTATAATTCGCGAAATCTAATAGAAAATTGGATTCGCGGAAAGTATCCAGTGGATTCGCAATGCGACAACGACATGACGCGATACGTCGAAGCCCTCAAAAATCAAGAGATTTGGGCACTGAAAGGTAAGACACACGTTTCCCTTAAATTTTTTAGATCTAGAAACCGCGAACAAGTTAAAAAATAATTTTAGTTAATTAAATCAAATAATTATTAAATATCAAAATACCAACTAACTTTTAATAATCCGCGTGTTCCATGGCGATAGTATTTACTATCAATGTTTCATTGTGAAATGGATTTCTCTATCTTACTTTTAAATCTCGATAAACATGAAAATACGGATCCGTTTAATGGCAGGAAATTTCCATTTCGTTTTTTACATTACGAAATTTTCAGCATATCCTGACTGACCTGTTAAAATTTATTATACCAATAGAAAAAGTTACCTTGAGCTACACTCTACGACGACTCAAAATATTAACCAATCATTATTATTTATTATAATATTACTATTATCTGGAAATTACTTAGCAACCGTTGTGAAATTCATCTCCCATTGTGAAATTTATATCTGTATAAATTCCCACGAGTGAGCAATTCACACGTTTTTAGAGAAGAAAACAAAATCAAGAATAGTCAACACAGATGGACCAACTTTCTCCATGATTAGTGACAATAGTTTTTAGCCGTGTGAAATTTCAGATTCTTAACAAGATCATTAGGAAAGATCCAGCATAATTCGCCATATGCTTTCCTTCGAGCATTTCATTCTTTTATTATAGATACAGACGGTATCACAAAATGCACAAGTGACCATAAAACTGTAACGACCTGTATTAAAGAAGTCAGCAGTGTTGCATGTCCAAGGTAAAGCAGGCATGAGATATAATGAATCTAAGTAGCAGTTAATTCGAGGACAATGCCACGAGTAGAAAAGATTCGCTTTCATCAGTCGCTTTACTTTCCTCGGTCAATGCCAGTTTTACTCACGCTTCGTTTCTCGTTGTTAACCATCTTGACACAATTGCCCAAGACGACTAATAAATTCCGGGCAAATTTACCAGAGATAGTATTTTCGAAAGTACTTGTTTACTCGTCGTTATGGGCGGAATAGTGTATTTTCAAAAATGAGGTAACACTAAATAAACTCCTTTTGCTAATTAAACGTTGTGATTGTTATACAAAATTTCGAGGATAATTTCATCTGGGATAATTTCATCTTGTCAGGCACTGGAATGACCATGACTTTTTGATATTTTATTATATAAAAAAAAAAAAAAATCCTGATCCACCATTCACTATTCATTCATTTGTTTGTTACAATGTAATCTTTATATGGTAGCTTCTGTGCATAAATAGTCCGTTTCAAAATTCTACAACTAATAGAATGTCATGTTGTTATGTTACGTTACACAAATGGTTTTCGAAATTGCGCAACTTTTGGGTTAAGTCAATTCCATAAATATGGCTCAAAGGCGTTGCTGGACATTCTTTGAAGACATTATACATATACGTAGGTAATAGGAGACTTTTAATAATGATATTTTTGAACGGTCCGATTGCCTAAAGGGCTTTGGAGAGTGTTCCATACTTGGAAATGAGGCCTTTGAAAGATATATAAATCATTTCATTTCTTAATATGAAAAATTGAATAAAATTCTAATAAGTTATATCATTAAAAAATTATATTATTTATTTATTAGTTAATGGCATGTACTTTTTATTTCTTCTTTTTTTTTAACTTTTTTTCCTGTTACGTACACAGTACGAAATTATATGTTCATTAGGTGTGGTCCTGAGGCCCTTTTTGAGCCTAGTTTGAATTACGTAATCTGAGATATTTTCACTTCAAACTTTTTCTCTGTTCCTTCAATGATCCCACCAGTCACTCGCAATTTCTATATTATGATACCATAGAAAGTTCTGAGAAATCCTATCAACTCGTAATTCCATATGACACTCGTGGGTACATCTAATTGACGTAATTACAAATTCAATTTTGTAATTTTAATCAGAATGAGTAATAAGCATCGGTTACATCTCACTCGATAGGCTCTGTTACTGCGTGAAGTATACATATATATGAAAGTGGTAATTCCAATTGCAGTAGTGAGTGTTTTCATCAAGTTTACCAGTAAAAAGTTCAATTAAAAAATATCAGTAGCACTAGGACGTAATAAAAAAAGGTGCATATAATTTTTCAAAAAGAAAATTCAAATTTTTACATTAATTATATTCACCGTCTTCGCCTGTATATCTCGTGTGTTAAAATATCTGCGAAATTTCATGCATCAACCCCAATGACACAGTAACTGTCTCTGCATACATTTATGGATTCCTGGGTGTGAAATTGCGGCGGTTGGAAATTTTGGAAATTTTACGCGAAAGCATTAAGCTGCCATACATAGGTGCTAAATATGTGTAATAATAAGTTATACCGTTAGGCTATTTCGTGAACTGAATTCCAATTGGTATAATGTAATATGTACATACGTCCACAAAATATATATACATATAGTATCGTTCCTCTCACCATCTTAAACCACCTTTGTGCAGATCTTGTTACAGTCAGTCATGGTCAGCGTGCATTAGTGCCGCTGGCATGCCGGATATAAGATAAAAAAGTATAAAAAGATAAAAAAAAAGATGGCGGTCACTTTCTGTCTCGACACAAAATCCATAACGTTCCGAAACACGAAATAGAAAGTATGTGCTAAGGCACCCGTCCCATTAATACAGTTATGCAACGCGTTGGTTTATCGATACAATTTTTTTTTTCCAAATTCCAAATAGTCCACGTAGTCGTTAGAATCACAATGAAAATAATGAATGCACGTCCGTTTCATTGTAAACGTTCATTAGGTTTTTGAAGATTTGGCATTCTTTATTATAATAGAAATTTTTTAATTTGATCATATAAAATACTTTGAATTTTAGACACTTGTAGAATCTTAAAACTGGCTGAGCAACTATTAGCCGTGACGATTGGACAAAACAAATAATCTTGTTACTTGTTACTTACTTCAAATCGGACAACGAGAGACGTAACATTTTACCAGCTGAGAGCGGATATTTTCAATTCGTAACAATTAGAAAAAGAGTTTAGACAGCCAATCGACGTTAAATACTTTCACTCGGTGTTATACTGCCGGTGCCGTGCCGAAAGTTTGAGTTCGAGTTTTTGGCTTCGCTTTCGCATTTCTGGTGAGATGTGGACTCGTGGAAAATTATGAATATCATATTCGCATAAAGTTCATAGCCATGTTCTCGAGATGAAGTTCCTGTTGGCATTTGGCGTTAAGAAATTTAAATAATTTTTTAAAAGTATTCTTTACTATATATAGTCAATATCGAGAAATGTTCTATGCACGGTGTGGTACGACGTTGGTATTTTGAAAAAAAAAGTATTGCGTGATAACTACCGTTATTTTCTACATCACACGGTATAAAATTTGTATTTTTTATTTTCATTCCTACTTTTGCTTATCGATAGAAACTTAAAAAATAATATATATCAAGACCTTGGAACGGTTCTAAAATAGTGCTTAACAAGGTAAATCTAGGTTACTAATTATGCACTCTTGGTAAACCGAAGGCTGCACAAGTCTGGTAAATAAAATTGCTCAAGGACGTTTCACCCAAGTTATGCGACTTTTAGAGATGACAAAGTGACAATAATTATAAATTTCTTGTCTCCACGAAAAGGTCAGCCCGTCCATAAGATTTCGATATAACGTCGATTCTGTTTCTGCTACATATCGATTTGAAAAATGGCACGTCACAAAATATTGTTCTGAACAAAAATATGGTAAAAGAGAAAGGCTCTCTCCGTCCAAATCACTTTCCCTAAGAACACGTGTACCCGTACACATTTAAACGTACGTTTAGACACTAGCGTAAATACAACAACATCGTCTCGAAAATTATGACACGTGTAATGGCCGTAAAACAATTTTTTTTTTGAAAATTCCTAATTTTCGCGCCACGTTCAAAAAACGTGCAAAGCGACACCAAAAGTATAAAATCTGTCTCAGCTTGTTGATAATTGTAAAATATTTTTGTCTGATTAAAAAAACTTGATTGTTTGTCAATATAAACAATTAACGTGTCATTTGAATATGTAAAGTTTCACTATTGTACTTTGTATACTATTTTATTTTACACGTCATTTCCGCTAATTTACTAATCACCCTTTTGGCAAATAGTCTAGACGAGAACAAGTCCGTGAACCTAGACACGCGACATGTCAACCTCGACAGTGAATATATCCATGTACGTTCATTCTCACGTAAGCTTCTATGTAACTTGGTACGAGCTAACTTTATAAACCGGTTGCACGCATGTAAGATATTGCACAGGCCGATATAACACACGATAAATATAATGGCAAAGACTGCATACTCTCCCTTTACTTTTTCCTTATATTCTTTCTTGCGGCAGATAAGGCGATCTTGACCATATCAGATTTACACTTGGCATACATATAAGATTATGTAATTAAAAAAAGTCACTGATTATCATTTATAAACTCTATCAAGTAATTCAACATCGTTATATTATACCTAGCTAATTATTTATTTTGATAAAATTACCTTAATACATATTTATATTTACTGTAGCTGTATAAGTATAATACAGACTTATATCATTAAATATTTATGTAACATATTTAAATTCGGATTTTAAATACGAATTGATAAAAATACAGTAGCAAAATAGTTATTGGCAGTTTCGCATTGTCATTCATTGTCACTTTGGTATTTTATTACACGTTGCCATTGATAGGTTAGATTTCGATCTTGACTGTTCAATAAGGTGTAATATGCTAAAGCATATGTGTACACATACGATTAGATCATATCGTAGACGTGTTAATTCGCTATGGAATAAAATTTGAATTCGTTTAAAAAGTTATATATAAATTTTGATATATTGTCAAAGATACATAAAAAAAATATATATATAAAAACGTGGAAACTAGTACTGATCTGTATTACCTATTGCTTTTTAAGTTAGATCGATGGGTGTTGAAGTTGATACAAGAATTGAATGGGATGGAGTATCTTGAGATGAGATAATCTTCAGATAATATACTAAGGCGATATTACGCTTCCTAGCAGAAATTTCTAATCCTATCTAGCCGCCTAATGTATCTTCCTAGTATATTAACGGGTCGCGTCTCTGAGCCTAATGTCTAAGAAATCATTGGTTTGACGTAACGTCACGATTACGACTAAATAATGTGTACGTGTAGATCTCGGAAGTGGTGAACGTATCTCGTCAGGGCTATTAGATAATATTACTAACTTCCCGAATGGAGAAAGTCTTACCTCATTTCAAAGATGCATGCATTCAACTGACAAATTGTGGTTTGATTCACATATCCTATGTATGTATGTATGTATGTGGATTTATTGCACGCGAGTAGCTATATATATCGTTAGGTGTATATAGGTATATATACTATATGTACATGTGCACTTAGTATACCTGTAATAAGATATGATCTCTTTAAAAAATCTCATTAAAGAATTTCATGTGATTCGACCGCAAAATGATGTTTTGTATGATTTCTCGAATTCTTGGAATAATCATTTTAATCATTGTAATCGAGATGACGATTATAAGTCACACGTTCGCATAGTATATCGCGTGTGCAATTCTATCGAAATTAATATCTAGGGTCTGTACCGCAGTAATTTTCATGTATGGGAATTAACCTTAATTGCTAATCTATTCGACGCCTCCATAATATTCGCTAAGATGTAAACGCGGATACTGAGAGATGAGAGAAGGTAGGTCAGACGTTTGGCAGCACTGCCAATCTCCTATTATGGCGAATTTTTATGACAGCTGTGTTGTTATTATTATTCACGATCCTTTCGCTCTCGGATTATAATTTCTTAGCGGAAGTCGTAATACCTGAACAAGGACACTCCCATTGTTTTACTTAATTGGGAGATTCTGGTAAAGTCAAATTAATATTTATAGAAATGGAGTAACAAGTGGCGAAAGTGGCAAATGATTTTCTTTCTTGTTCTCATTTTTTTTTTTCAAATCTGGAAACAGGAAAGCGCGTCGTCATTTTCTTCCGAATTTTTCGACATTCTTATCAATTTGGTTAATTTTTGTCGATATACTTTGTAATCTCTAAGGAAATAGATTTTGTTTGCTTGTTTTTCTTTGTTTCTAATATGTCACTATATCTATAGATATTTTCTATTCCGTTGGGTACCGGTATGCACGCATGCATACACACGTGTCATCCCGTGGCTTATTACGGCCGAGAAAATAGAAAGACATTCGGCCTGTTTGCATTTACACAAAGCGACCGTCGTCGCTCAATGAGCATTGGTCATCATCGAATGACCCACTTGTGCAGCAGGAAGACTTTCCCTGCGCTTCGAGTGGTGGACACTTCCGTTTCAAGTCTGACCAATCCGATTGTAATATAGCTGGAGGTTATCGATAGTTACCAAAATAGTATGCAAATTTTTGGAAATTTTTTTTTAAAATCCGCATCGCAAGATATTTTGACTCAAGTTTATGTGCGTGTATGTATATATATAGATCTACGATGTGGAATATTACTAGCGGATATAGGAGTCACAAAATAAAAATTGTAATTACTATAAAAAATTTGTATAACAAAATTAATTTTGGAAAATAATTACTCTGCTACCTTCAGTAAAAATGATCGTTGCCTATAGTACTTTGTGAAATGAAAATTAATTGACATCAATGCTGGTTACTTTTATTTATCCATTGCAAACGTTGTATCTGATAATGAGTTTTAACCTGGAAAAACTTTGGCTAAAAATTAAATGAAATTTTTTCTTTCAGTCGATGACGCCTCGGGACGATTCACAAATGGCTTCTTATGGGGCAATTCTTATTTCACTGGATCTGCGACAGAATGCGCTTATATCGGTCGTGATTATTCAAAGAAAAATGATAAGTACGCAGCCACGTTTACAGTGGCTCACCAATTTACAAGTGAACCAAAGAAAAAGGCAAACACTGGATTAAGTGGTGCGAGTCTACTGCCACCTAGCGTTTCGGATCGGCCGCCATTCGAGCTTGGATTTTATATGATGAAAATCAAGATCAACGGCACAATAGCTCCTGTCGTAAGGATTGCGATAATTACAATGGAATACATAGATATATCATAAATCAAATAATCTACAATTCTTCTTAGACAAGGACCATCCACCTGGGAGTCTGTTTGCCATTTTCTTGCACTGCATCGGACGTCCATGTGATTGGCAGAGTGGCCTCGAGCGAAAGTGCATCGCGACATTCATCAATAGAGAGTGTACGTGATCAGCACGATCTATATGACATATTTAGTGATCCAATATTCTGGATTTTATTGTAAGTAATGTTTGATTAATTAACCTAATTAAATTCAATTAATTAGAGTGGATTTAGCACGAGACCATTATATTTTTTACAGTGGCGTAAGTTCTGTTGTACTTATCCTAATGATGGGAGGTACTGGATATGATCTATATTTATCAAGAAAATTAGCCAAGGAATGGAGAAACTATGATTTGGAGAAATCGGCTAAATTAGAGCAAGAATTAGCCAATGGAAATAGCAAAGCGTTGACTGGTAAGAATTATTTAAAAATTATTTAATTCATTCAGTATTATCCTAATGGACATACATAGTCACATTTATTATATATAAGATATATATTATTAATTAAAATTGCACATAATGAATTCACATTAATTACCATATACCCCATTTAGTAAGTATTAACGAACAATTTAATTCTTCTCAATGACCATCAAACCTGACAACCGTACGACATGGACGGAAACTGAACAGTGACGTAGTATTATTATTATATTTCCCAGCTTTTCAAGATAAGGTCTACCTTCCTGTTCCAGTATCAGATCCAGTTGTGAACGCATCTGAAAGAGTGAATAACAATAACAATCACGAGGGTAGTTTATCACCGTCAACCCCAGAGTCGAAAAAATTGAGTAAGTTTTCGTAATCACCACTAATTTAAATTAGCCAGTCAAATTTGATCTTTACTCCGATAATACTATTTCTTACGTCCAGGTATCCCAGAGGAATTGTTATTATCATTTTCGATTCGCGCCAACATGAAAACAATTTGTGACAATTCCGTCGGCCATGACACCATAAGCACTGTACACGGGTTAAGAGCCATATCTATGGCGTGGGTAATTCTAGGACATACTTGTATAGTGGTTTTCAAATATTCAGATAACATGGAGTACCGTAAGGTTGTCGAGAAGAGATTTCTGTTTCAAACCGTGACCAATGGAGCTTTCAGCGTCGACACGTTCTTCTTCATGGGTGGACTTCTCGTCAGCTTTCTCTACTTTCGAACAAACGCCAAGGGCGACCTCAATAAGCTGACTCAAGGTACTAAAGGATTCGTGGCGGGAAGTTTGAAATTCGTTGGCTTCCTGGTGTACAGATTCTGTCGACTCACTGCGCCCTATATGTTTGTACTGGGTGTTGTGGAAGTATCGATGAAATGGTTCCACGCTAATTCAGTTTTCGAACCTCCAACTGCTGATCATTACAATTGCCCAAATTATTGGTGGCGAAATTTACTCTACATCAATACGTTATTCCCCGTGGATCAAATGGTAAATGAATGCGTTATACCCATAGCAAACAAAGTGTACTGCAGTACTATTGGCAGTACACGTGATTACTGGCATACTTGATTAGTAATAATAATATTTTATACAATGTTTCGTTTATTACAGTGCATGCTATGGAGTTGGTACGTGGCTGACGATACCCAGTTTTACATAGTTGGAGCCATAATGCTAATAGTGGCTACTAGCCATTTCAAAATAGCTGCTTTCTCTCTGGTGACACTACTAATTAGCTCCTGGTTAACCACTGGTTATATAGCGTTGGTTAATAACCATATGCCAAGTTCGGATGACCCTTTGGCACTATTTGATAAAATATACGACAAGCCATGGACGAGACTTGGTCCGTATTTAATAGGAATGTCTGTAGGATATCTTCTATTCAGAACAAATTGTAAAATTAAGATGACAAAGGTATATACATGTATATAATAGAATAACAATTTTTTAACGCGTTATCAACGATACCTGACCGAATTTTTTTTTTATTTTTAAAAAATTTAGGCTGCTGTCACTGTCGGTTGGATTTCATCCATAGCATGTTTATTGAGCTTACTATATGGATTGTACGAAGCCGAATTGAGTCCTGCAGTAGCAGCTGCTTATTCGTCCTTGAGCCACAGTGCATGGGCTTTAGGCTTATCATGGATAGTGATAGCGTGTAGCACTGGATACGGAGGTATAATATTCTGGGTGACTTATAAATCATCGACAGCCTTATAAAATAATAATTAAATTTTTTTTCTAGGATACGTTAATGACATATTATCAGCACCTATTTTATATCCCTTCAGTAGAGTCACTTATTGCGCCTATCTGGTGCATCCAATAGTAATCCGATTGACTGCCATGAATTTGGATTCACCATTTCATCTGGGAAAAGATACCATGGTGAGTATCGATACCGCATATCAAATAATTAATATAAAATTCAATTAATTCACAAAATATTAAATACTCATATTATCAATTTATTCCTGCAGATGATAACGTTTATTGGTCAAGTGGTACTTTCTTATGTCCTATCGTTCGTCATATCAGTATCCTTCGAAGCACCGGTAGTGAGCATGCTGAAGATTGTTGCGCCAAGGAGAAGGAAGAGGTTCCAATAATAATAATAATAAGCGACAACGTAAAATCCTTCGATCAGTTGACGAGTACCCAACGTGTTTAATAGACAATTATTTATAAAAAAAAAAAAAAATACTCCTCGTACTCGATTACATGTATCAGACGTCAGGGGAAGGGTAGTGAATTTTAAAATTGATATAGTCCATGTTACGTAATGCTTACCTGACTGTCATCCCTATGACGTCAATTTTTTATCTTCCTTGGTCTTGTTAGTCCACTTTGACACTTCATGATTATTATCAAGTATCACCTCGACTAGTGTTTTTCTACGAAAAACTCTTGCATTTCGATTTTTCTCCTCTTTACTATTCACTTTACTCTTTTTGCTTCCTCATAGAGGAAGCTATGTGACGATGGGAAATTTTTTTTTTGAGATTTTCATGTCACCATGCTTAGA
>JARQSW010000763.1:1126040-1159353 GCA_030142375.1 Calameuta pallipes | reverse complement strand
AATCCATCGAGAAGTTTTGATTTTATGATATTTTGAATTTTTCGAAAAATTAAATTTATCAATATAAGTCCCGTCAAGTTTGACCGATTTTTAACTTTCCAAAAGTATAGAACATCATTCAGCTGTGACGTGTATCAAATTTGGCACTCACGTCAAACAAGCCGCAAGTTGAAACTTGCAATTTGCTTCCTCCAAATCGTAGGTAGTGTACGAAGACTCTATATGAGGAAGCCAAGGATTTAAATTTTGCAATTTGCTTCCGTTAAATCGTCGGTAGTAAACAAAGATTTATCTATGAGGAAGCCAAAGATTAAAAAAAAAAATAAAAATGCTTCCTCATACAGTCTTAGTACACTACCTACGATTTGGAGGAAGCAAATTGCAAAATTTAAATCCTTGGCTTCCTCATATAGAGTCTTCGTACACTACTTACGATTTGGAGGAAGCAAATTGCAAGTTTCAACTTGCGGCTTTTTCTTTATCTCTTATAGGCATAGTACGGTAGTGTTTACGTTCCAGCAACTTATTTTTTTTTAATTTTTTGTAGCTATGTTGTTAGTCTCTAGAAGAGGATGTATGGTATTGCGACAGGATATTTCCATTATTTATTAGTACATTCAGTACCATTAGGATTTACTTGCTATATGTATATTGGCTTTCCATTTATTCTCTTATAAGAAGACGAATTGCCGATGCGCTTCCGGTTGAATTCTATTGCCAGTCCGACGGTTTCCTATTGGAAACTCATATTGAGAGAACCTAATACCTATTCGCTTAGCGAGCCGTATTATTTCATATTGAGACATATATTTATACATGTATACATGTATACATATATATCCTTATGCTGAGATAAACCGGATGTGGATTATGAGCCGTATTCTACAGCTTTGTAATCGAATACGCAATAGGCACTTTGGATATCAATATATTTTTTATTCCACACGAATATTTTTTGAAATAAATTGAATCGTACAATAGTTTATCGATTTGAAATTTTCCAAATTTTATTTGCATCACTACTGCTTCATGATGGTTGGAAAAGATTATGTAATTCAACCACGATATAGAGATATACGTATACAGAGTACTTACTACGCAGTTCAAAGTTATGTACTATGTATATATTTATTATATGTACAGGTACTTTCCTATAATAAGTACATATACGTACATTGCTATAGTATATCTTGTACATACCTGTGTCACGTGGGCTATACATTGCATACTTGAACGATACAGTGTTAGTACAGTGCGTTGACTATAGCATAGTACACGAAAAAGGTATTGACTATATCTAGCTATATAAATACTTCCAATTAGTCGTAAGGCAACGTGACGTGTTGTAAAAGTTGTCTGACAAGCAATTTCATTCTCAATTGCGTTAAAATCTCTAATCGCCATCTTGAAATTAGTCTTAGATCCAAATCGTGGAAGCTTAACTCTTTGAAGTTCCACTTAAATATTGTTATCATAGCGAGAAATCGTTCTCGCGGTTTCAACGTACATAGATTACGGAAACACAAAATACATTCACGTACTAGTAATTATTAATAATTAATTGTAACGAGCGATCTTGCTAAAATACTTTTTTACCTGTTGCGCGAGGTGGCGACAGGCTTCTCATGCGAAAAGTTTTACCACTGACTATACAAGTAGGGTTTGACTTGAGAGCCGGTCAGAAATGTTTAAATTAAGATATCTCTTGTGAAGTTCATATTTCTATCGATTAGCTTTAGAAAATCTTATATGCTCGAATTTAAAAGACGAGTCATGCTCGGTATACACTCATTCACGCATAAACGAGGAATTAACGGCCGACGAGATTGTGTTGAGGGTTTTCTTTAAATCGATAACTAATTAACAATCGATCGCACTGATGTCGAAGCATTGTAATTATGCTTCACGGGGTATTAGTGGGAAGGTATTTTCGTTGAAGAAAAATGTTCAACAGAATTGCTAGAATTATATATGAGGCGATCCATGTCACTTCAGCCAGTAAAAAAAATTCCACAAATAATTTTGAAAAATCGAGTTACTTTATTGAAAAATATTCACCGAGTGTCCACATTTTTTTTTAAATTTCTGACGTTTTTTCTCGTTGATAACCATTTTTACTTAATTGACCATAAAAATCTCGTTGATAACAAAATTATTTGTGGTATTTTTTTTACTTGCTGAAGTGACATGGATCGTCTCATATACGTATATATTATATACGTATTTGATTGGTCTATATATACACACACACACATATATATGTGGGATCGGATACCGAATATGAAGAGAAGTAGGCGACGATAAGAAAGCACGGTTGCCAAGGGTAACGAGAAAAACAAGAAACGAGAGTTAGTCAAGACCCAAAATGAGAATGGATTATGTTTAATTGATTTTATTATATTATGCTTTTATCAAAATAAAACTCGTGTGTGCATTGTAATTCCACATATATATATATGTATATGTATAAAGATAAAAAAATATAATATTTTCATTGTAAAGTTAGGTTAGGTCGTAGGTTCGGATCGAAGTATATAAGTGTATCTGTTATGAAAATTTTCAAGTTATTTCGCGACAAGACTTTTCGCGAGAAACATATCGGGTAAGGACATCGCGTAATATTTTTCGCTCGTTTTCCTTTTAAATATTCATCATTACGGCGTGGCTTCCATTTTTTCTGTTTTTAGTCTTCCACGCTACACCCTGTTATTCTTTTCAGCGGTATATAAGAGTCGAGCGTCCGGACGCCTCTTCTGGGTACCTATTTATACGTGGACGCTGCATCGGAACGTCTGCAGCGCATGAAACATTGAATAGCGGACCTTCGCTTTTCAGGTTTTCCTTCTCTATGCCATTTTTATTTTCCTTTTTTTCGAGACCGTGCATATATGCGTATATACGTCCGCTTTGCACGGTACATGAAATATTTGCTTGACTACGTCATAAAAAAATTCAGTATTGTTAAGTCATTGTTCTTGGTGGAATTGGACACTTAGTGGATTTTATTCGATATGGTAAAATCTTCATGCATTAGAATAATAAAAACTGTATTTGTATGTTTACATGTATATACATATACATGTACATATATGTTCGGTTCTCTATAGCTCAAGGCACTACTTGGGATTTTCACGCGATACGCATCGCGTGACGAATAGAATCGTTGGGTTTACGTTTTTCGATAACGAGACACTAGAATTACGTATGTGTTATTGCAAATTCACTTTATTCTTTGTGGCTGGTAATTCGATTATCACTAATTGTACAAAGTGTTCGGAAATTGTACGTACCCATATACGCAAGAGTATTTTCGGTACACCGGAACAGCTACTATTGTGTAGTATCGTGGTAAGGGTTTTTTTTTATCGCGTGACATTTTACAGAGTAATCACTGTGATGAATGAAAAAAGGAATAATTTTTTGTTTTAAATGTCTAGTCTATTTTTTTTTATTTCTCCCTTTATGTACTTTGAACAAGAAAGCTAGAGGCTTTACTGTTCGCTGGGCGCCAAAAACATACATTCAACACACATGCCTTAGTCCTTTGTAACAGCACACAGTGGTAGGCGAATTGTTGTATCTTTTTGTGGTGAAGAAAATAAAAAAAAAAAATTGCGGAACTGGGAAAAAATTTGGGGATTTGGTCTTTTTTCTCATTGTTCCTTTGAAAAGAGCCTGTCAGTCGAATCTTTTACAGGATTATTCGGTGACTGCTTTGAAATCTTTCAGTGATCGACGATATACCTTTTCAATTGTTTTTTATGTATTTAGGGGAGAATTTTTCGGAATTCGATAGTCATTCTTTTTTTTTACATAATTCCCTTTCAGATATCGTCCATTCAAACAGACGTCGAATGGATACGGTACAGCAATATGTCGACTGAAGAATCTTGACAGGTCATCGATTTTACAGTTAAATCGCTTCGACGAATGATAATACGTAATTCATAAGGGTTAAAGAAATATATCGATCTTCAAGAAAGAAAATCGTGATGAATCCACAAGTGGACGAATAGATTGATAAAAATTTCAATATCGCTTTACGAGGCAACTGTCAAATAAATTAAACTGTCGCAAAGGGTCCCAAAAATAAGTAATAAAAAACTGTATTACAAGAAAAAAAATTGAAATTTCAAAAAGATTTAAATTTTCAATGACAAACACAATGTAACGATCAAACGAAAAATTTCATGGGTTTCGAATTTCATTTGAATTTTTCATCTCCCATATGCTAACCCGTCGGTGACAGCCAAAGGAATACATAAAATCGTATACACCTAAAAGGAGTCTAACAAAGCCATCTAGCAGAAAAGAAGTTGATGTTATGGCTAAAAGTCAATACTAAAATTTTAAAGAATATTGATTCGTACATACATTCATATTTTTCTCCAAAACTGGCGGATTCGTCCCTTAAGCCAGAGGGTAGGTAAGACAATGCAGACCGCGTGGTCCCAAGTTGGAGTATACCCAGTGAAGGGTCGATAGCCTTGTTCGTACAGCGCGAGCGCCATCCTCACTCACTACACCCCCATAACATCCCATATACTATAGACTCATGAGGGTTGCAATCCAAACTCCCATAGAAGGTACAGTAGCTGAAATGTGAATTGGCATACAGCCCTTAGAAAGACCATTTGGAAAGATCTCCTTTATCTTCTTATTTTTATCTTTCATAACTACTCGAACGACTAGCTCAATTTACATAATCACTTCTTTCTCACAAAAAGCTCATAACTAGGTTAACATATGTTTGAAAGGAGAACGTGAAGATATTGGCGAATATTCGAGTCGCCAGAAATGCTAGTCAGTCGAGAAATAGAGTCAGGAGCGTTTGCGGATTTAGAAAAGCTTCTTTATACATTTTCTCATATTGACACTCGACAGGCTCAAGATGATTTTTCAGTAAAATAGGATTTCGCAAACATACTACATCCCCTCGTACCTTTTATGGGATTCTATATATACACATGTAGTAAGATGCTGAGACATATAAAGAAATACGTTTACATGAGAAGAATTGTAAAGTGACCATTGATCGTTTAAGATTCTCTTTTTTATGGGATACTTGCATTACCCTGGTACGCTCAGGGAGAATAATGTCGGTTACGCAATAGCATTTACAGCGAATGGCGGGAACTCGTTGAATTTCAAAAGGTTCAATAGAGAATGAACTTACTTTACCTTAATCGTATATTCCTTTATTCCTATGAATTGTGTAACTTGTATCGGTTCGTAATACGTATCAAGGACTCGTACTCGATCCGTGATTTTCCATTCGAAGCTATATATGCATAGAGCGGAAGTCCTCGCGTCGGCTGAATTTCCGGTTCACTCGCTATATCGTCGAAATCCAGTAGGTAGCCCAAGCCCGGATGCCAAACCGTGTTCTTTATGTGGTTCGCGTGCAAAGGTGATATGCCATGTGCGAAGAGGTAGCTAGTCCGTTCATGGCCGTATAATTGGAACAATTAGTCTGCTATATTCTCAGTATAGAAAGGAATGCTAGAAATACATGTACAACGGATACTTTGAATCGGGGTAATTTTCAATTAATATCGCAAGAATTTTTCACACTTCGTAATACGGATTAAACAGCCATTTCGCAAGACTTGCGATACGTAATACATGTTCGTATAATTTAAACCCTTATTCCGTACCGGTGGGTCATTTTTGTCTGTACAATTTCTAACAGTATGGATTTGTCGAAGTCTATTGGTCGTACCCATGATTGACCAAAAATAATAGTACCGAGTAAGGGCTGAAGAAGATTCTTACAAAATTTTCATATAATTCGAATAGTCCGCGTTACAAGATTTTACGATTGTCAGAGTGAGTTTACTTTCCAAGTAAAGGAAAACGAGCAGAAAAGAATATTTCTGTAAAATCAATTTTTCTCCTTTATCATTTCCCGTAGTTACTACCAGTCGCTCGAGCGAACGAGAACACTTCAGAAATAGTGAAGTGAGTGCGAGTAACGAAGGAAGGAGAAAAAAAGAAGAAAAAAAAATCTAAGAGATATAAAAAGACAAAAGAGTCGATTTACTTACAAGAGACGTTCAAAAGAACTCACGGAAATATTTCTTGGTTTCCAGCCTTTTTATTTCTCTACAATATATGTATACAGATACCCCACAAGTATAGTACCAAGTCTAGCTGAGGTCACGTCGCTGGAACTGTCTCATACTCATCCTAGACCTTCCTTCTATATTTGCAGATCTCCTAGCTCAGGTATCACGCAATAATGAGATATGTCTAGATCAAGTATAGGATACTAAACTAGATGTCTATCTCGGCTAGCTCCTACCATATGGATTCCTCCTAGCGACATCTACAAAGTGGATTAGCAATTTCTTTGCAGTCGCTGAACTACGAATGTAAAGAAGTCTCGAGGACGACAAAGCAGTGAAACTAGAAGTAGAAAGTAAAAAGTAAAAAGTAAAAATAAAAAGAAGATACTACGACTATCCAAGTATAATTTCAATTCATATATGTATACGTATATACATGTAGACTAGTAATACGTATGTGTACCTATACTCAAAAGCCCACGGACACTTGTTGCCCAGCTGAGCTTGTCGTGCGTGAGTACATCCCCGTAGAAACGGTCTCATCCGACATTTCAATGAAAATTTATCGTCTACGAGCAGATCTGAAGGCACCACGGAAATGGCGCCGAACCCTCTGCTTACCTTTTCGTATTACCTCGAGCGATCTACCGTGAAACACGACAATGTTTACGTAACATATATGCGTGTGGTCTTTTGTGGATTTTAAAAATGGATTTTATCAAAGACCCACGTGAGAATCGAATGTATAGTAAATGGAGTCCCTTGCGGTTTGCTATGTTATACTATAGCATATACATGCTGCGATAACGTAGCGTGTGATAA
The DNA here is from genome assembly GCA_030142375.1 of Calameuta pallipes. NCBI lineage: Eukaryota > Metazoa > Arthropoda > Insecta > Hymenoptera > Cephidae > Calameuta > Calameuta pallipes. The sequence goes on along the minus strand of JARQSW010000763.1, from coordinate 1,152,463 downwards.
TAACGGGGTCGGCACCTTGTTAAAAATTCGTTGGAAAAGTTCATCGAGCGTAGTGAGAAAGCACCCTCCTTCACTTTTCCACCGGTCATACTCTTCCCCTCCTCGACACACTTCGACGTCATCGTCTTTCGTAGAAAAACTCGAGTCGACGTGATAACGAATAAAATTATGCGAGACTCGAGCAGCTCAAGCTGTCCTTAACACTCGTCTCTTCGCTACTGACTGCTACTAGTATACGAGGAAGTATTGTCTCACTGCACTACTTTATTCTTGACACCCTTCATTTCTTGATAAGCACTGCCACTGGTGATGCTGATTAGCTTCTTGTGCTCGTCACGATAATAAATATTTATGGGACGATACTGGACGAGTATTTTGGATTCCTTTGAATATTTTCATGTATTTTGTATATCCACCCTTTGTTATCGTGATAAGAAAAAAGTCAGCGGTAAAGATAATGGGACTCGGGTGTAGTAGCATGTTCTAACAAGGATCGTTTTATCTAGTGATTTTTTATTTGAACCCCCCTTTGACTGTAGAGTAGCGTTAATCCATATAGCGTTTAAGGATCGTGTGACGTAATCGTCGTCGAAGGAGGTTTAATGTAAATCAGGCTTGTTGTGTGATCGATTGATAAGTCTGGTGATTTTCTGTCAAATACTGGGGACTTTCTTGTTATTCTAAGTCAGTGCGCCCTTACGGTAGCAAACCTTCTGGTAAATCACCACACCCTGCGGATGACGTCAGATGATTCACCCTGACCCAGGCCGCGGTCAAAGCTGTGGTAGCTGGTTACAGTCACGAATACAGAGTCACGAAAGGACTCAAGGGCTTAATTAACATACTGATATCAATTCAGATAGTCAGCGGGTAGTCGGTACTTGGGTATTCGCTAGTCGATGCTGTATGGCACAGATAGAAGGGTGGTGAACATGAAAATGGCAGAATTTTACATGTCAGCTAGGTTCTAATTATAGTCCTGTCAGTCTTGGGAAGCCTTTAATTTTTATGTTTCTGGGTCCGTACGTAGGCAGTGGGTGAGTGAGAGAGAGAGAGAGAGAGACAGAGGGACAGTGAGCGTAAAATGGAAAGACGGGAAAGAGGATAAAAAAAAAATAAATGCTATTTCTCATGGGACGGTTCCTCTTGGGGTTGTTACCGAAGAGGTACGAGATGAGGAGGGATGAAAAAGGATAAGGGAAAGAGTAATGCAGGAAGACGCTTGATCTTTACTCCCAGGAGACGTAATTGTCCTTACAGGTGGACGCTGCTTATTTCCACTCAAACGATCACGAGGTGCTGTTGATGTATCCTTTAATTATCGTAATTATAATGGTCTATGATCGCGTACGATACTGTTACGATGTAATATTTATTTTTACGATATTAACGAAGATAGCAAGAAGTTTCGGTGAATTTAGTACATCCTCGTGGAAATGGCCTCGGTAGACATATTTATTGTTGAAGCATTTACGATGATAACGCTTAAAAATTTATCATGCCATAGATCCTGGACACGTGCTCACGTGACGTTTCGTGATGTTACGAATTTTCATAAGAAACTTTCCTTGAAGTTTGACAAATGAAATTTTTTATACATATACCTACGTCACTCCTCGCGATCACGCATTTGGGTAGCATCGTGTCTACTGGGATTTACTTCAGATGAATAATTATTTTATTTTAATTCGATCCTATATCTTTCTTTTTCTTTATCTTTTTCTTTCATATGATCGCGTGATAGAATATACCCACCAATAATGCGATCCTATCGACGCATAATTTGCTCGCCCTAATGAAAACGTCCAATAGTTCACGATGAAGCTCGAATGACTGTCGGAAGTAAAACACGTCAGACGGTAGATGATGAAGCCAGACAGAAATTTGTCAGACTAGACGGTGTACGCGTATTTCCGTATACACGTGCGTTATAACCGTGAGGAAATATTGTTAAAACGTTAAACATTATCGAAAGGCTGCATTTTCGTGGTTTATGCTAAAATTAGAATTAGTGTCTGGCACGTTGCTATGTACGCTGTGGAGTCGCTAGTTGAATGTGCAATGCTAAGAAGGAAATATGATGGAGACTCTAGCCTCCGACTGTGGTACCCGGTGTTCCATTTAAGTTGGGAATTTTACGGCGCTGCTGTGAATTCATGTCCCTTTACGTCTGGGTGCAACTAGATGTATGACTGTAGGCGTCTACGCGAAATAGCTTCTCATAGCTATATCATTTAACTAATATATAGCGCATGTGCATATACCAGTAACGTTCCTCTTATTCCGAATATTTTTCTTCATATTTTATTTTTTTACAATTTTTTATTTTTACCTATTACTGTACCTGCAAGTAATGTATAGCTTTGATGCACAGTCACGATTTTCGTCCATGATAAAATTGATATTACAATTATGCACGGTGCGGATATATCATAGTTGTGGGTAGTACAGTAGGTACAGCGAATCATGAAATGATGTAGGATGGTAGATTAAACGAATTTATTAATTGTGTTGCGTACAGGGGATCTTTCGCTCTTGACACGTCTGTCTTCTTCGTCGTTCAATCCGGGAACAGTTCTTACTCTTCTCATCGAGGAGGATCATACTTATCTCTAAACTCTAAACAAATCGGAAAGGCTGTCTGGCCTACGTCAGCTGATAATTCACTGTACCTGTAAAGCTGTAATACTCGTATGAAATATACGTGTGACTACTTATCAGTGTATCATATAAGTGTAGGTTACTCCACGTCAATATTGAGACAGTTCATATTTAATATAAATTTAGTGAAATTGCAGATTTTCGTGCCATCCGAAATATCTTGTTGACAGATAAAAAAAAGGAAGAGGGATAGTAAAATCCGCGACATAAATAACCTGTAAAGCCGGTCGTGTTGTCGTTTCACTATATATATACATATAATATATCTAGCGATTGCACGTAGGTAAGTTGTATAGGTAACGTAATCTCTTGGCACCGGTAAAACTGGATTCCGCGCTTTTACCGTGACGTAACTATAATTTAGGTGCGTTCCGTTGGCACGCCCGTTGACAGTCCTCCTGGTTGGTTAGCTGCCAAATGTTTCCACATAAGGGATAAGAGGGTTGTCCAAAGCCTGCCATTTTGCACGCTGGGATTAGCCTCACGCGGTGTTCCAAATTCTATGTCGGCGGACGAAAACGGGCTGTGCATTTTTTGGCAAGGCTGTACCTCCTCATGTCGGTTAGAAAAGATTGGGCTAGGTGGAAGCAGAGACGGTACCTTTGTCAACCGGAAATGGAAAGATACCAGAACCGGATATTGGATGCTGGACCAGCTGGTATCCATACTGTGACTGGACGAGGATCGTGAGATCTTGATTTTTGTTCCCTCCCTTAGTAGAGAATTAATAGTCGGACTAAAGATGAGCTGGTTACTCTAATCAATCGTTATTGTATAAGAGATATATACAAATATATAGTGAAAGATAGATTAAACGATGATGTATCTATGATTAACGGTGCGCATCCTTCATCCCTCCAATATTTCGGAGTTTCGGAATGCTCAGTCAAAGCTTAACGAATCCAACCCTCCAACCCTAACGATCGATCGATGTTACCCCATCGAACAAATTTCCTCTCGCTGTTACTCTCTATTTCTCTTTCTCTCTCTTTCTCTTATTCTCATATCGTTCAATAACATCGGAATTTCTCCCTCACTGAAATATACTCTCTTTCACTGTATAAGGCTAGAGCAAGATCCTTCCCAATTTTCCTACGTTCCATTTGTCCGCGTTTGGCATTATATTTCTTTCTCTCTCTTACGCCAGCATTGTGTTCTACCCCGATGAATTTTTTTTTTTTCTTTAACACACGGATCACATACAGTCAACTTTGACATTAGTACAGTAACATTTTTTGCTACTTGACACACCCTATACATACGTCTCTCTCTTACGCGTGTGAACTCACATAAGTATGTCTCTCTCGCGCTCGCGGTAGGTATACGAATTTGGCAAAATCGTTCTTTGTCCGTCTCAAGCGTGTCTATCGGTATAAGGGGATATGGAACATGGGATTTTTGGCAAGCCTCCTATACGTCTGTCTCTCTCTTACTCGCATGTTGTTCGTAACTCTCTATCTCTCTCGTACTTATTGTCGGTATAGGAAATTCCAAAAATCTAAAATCCGCTTCTGCTATCCGTTCAAGTACGTTCTATGTCGGCGGATATATGACACGTGTATGAAATTGCATAATGGGCATTGAATGCACTTGCATTTTTGCACGCGTGGCTTTACTACTAACACTTGCGAGCGTTGCTACTGAAGTTTTCAGGTTTGTTCCACAGGGCTTGCCCGTGGGTGATTGCGCTGAAAATCATTCTTTGTCGGAAATACATCTTACGCGGTAAAATACTTGGACATTCGAGAGCCGATGGAATTGGATGGCAGCCAAGTGAATTGAAAGTTCGCTCCTGAATGCATGCGCGAACGAAAACGTTAGTTGCAATTAGCTATGTGAAATATGACTGCACGAGGAAGCTTTAGCGTTCCGAGTGTTCCTTCCGAAAATCTGCCAGTCAAGACGAGACTCTCCCGGTAATCTTCGTGATTCTGTAAATAATAGGGGGTGGGCTTTGAAAAAGAAATTTAAAAAATTAAATTTTCTCCAACGGAAAATATGGATTACTTACGATTTACTCGAAGGGGATCGACATTATCACGATTTGTTATTCCATCCGAGTATTCAAATATCATCGTCATATTTCAATTTCATGCAGCGTTTAAACAATTGATGTGCCATGGGAAGGGTTTCCTCGGGGAAACGAAACGGCTGGAGAAAAAGAGGAAAATTTAGCCGAGTTGCCGTAGAAGGCGTATATATGAAAAGAGTTGAAAACCTGGAATTTTGAATTTACCGCTCTGGTTAATTATTCGTATCGTCAACTGTAGTTGTCGCTACTTGAGCACGTCGAGTTTGAGTCCCTTTGGGTCTAGCGCGCGGTTCTTTAATTTACGGGTACACGTGCATGGGGATGTCAATGCAGTTCTTGTGGAAAGAATTGAATTTCAAGTGGAATTAGCCGGAGGCTCGAGTAAAAATAAAATAGATATCGATAAATTATATAATCTATATGGATCTTACGGATTAATATTTTAAACTCGAAATTATATTTTTTACATGAATTTATGGTAACTCGGCATTCATTTTTATTCTTTTATAAGGGAAACGTGAAAGAGAAATTCAAAGCCTCCTGGCAGTGCTCCATTAACATTTCTCTGACATTTCTCAACCCTTGGCTCGTTAGGCGAACAATGCACGTTCTCTACGTATATGTATTGAGTCACGTAAAAGAAGCATCGCAGCGTATCGCCATAATAAATCTCGCATTCTGTCAAGAGCATTGAGAGACAGAAAAAAATGACGAACAAATCTTGATAAAACTGTGCAAGCGATAATCACTATATATTGGATGAATCTCGAGAAGGACATAGAGAGAAAATTCGAAAGAAAAGTATACAATGTTGTTCGAGAATAGTGTTCCATCTACAGATGGTTTTGCCATGTAAATCAAATCGACGGACTAACTTCGGCTTAATGCTGTACTCCTGGGTAACCCTACTTATAGGTGGTATGAATAATATTCTAACGGGTGTATAAATAATTACAATATTATCATTTTAGATTTGTATCCTTTTTTTGGTATTTCTACGAAATACCAGAGTGGTTAATGAAAACGCAGTCCGCTATTTAGGCGACAAGGAAACGGTTCTCCTGAGTATGGAGGGGTCGGAGGGTTGGGTTTGCGTGGTCGAGACTTTCAATATTTTCAGCCGAAAAGTTTTGTAATCGTGCTTGAGATTGGCCCTATCGTACCGGAAACTTCTGCGAGAAGGTTTTCTGAAGGGATTTCTTAGCCCGGTAGGAATTAAATCAGCTGAAGAGAAAAGATTTAGTGTTTATCCGTGTAGTATTTATACAGATATATTGATAGAACTGGCTGAAGTGTGCTATATCTCGTAATTTATACACACGAGATATGATTAATCGACAATGTTATTCTGGTTAAAGACACCCCGGGAATCCCCGATCTCGTGCCGAACGCTTCTAATGAAAATTGCTTCGCAGATTACTAATCTTAATTCTCGGTTCACGTGTTAACGCAGTATACTGTGTTTACAGAATGAGATTCTTATCTACTATCCTTTCAGTAATGAAAGTTTAACTGGGAATTTGGTTCGAGATCGTTCCCATCCATTCAGTCGATGCTGCCGTCCATTGTCAGTAGAGTTCAGGAAGGACGCGGTGGGAGTCCAGAAGTGGATATCAGATGTCGCCTTGGTCGCATGAGTAGTCAGACAAAACGCCGATTATATCTGTCGCTGAGTTTCGGTGGCATAGAAACGGCCCGAATAGCTTTCCACCTACTGTTCACTACTTACGGGCCTAGCTATATACCTATAGCGGCGTACGAGTCTACTGTGGAAACGTGAATCGCAGAGTGGGTTTTCTTGAGTTATAGTGCTTCGAGTATATAGCTGGCTTTGCGCGACTATAAGGACACTGGATAAAGTGACTGGTTAATGACTAAGTGATTTATAGAAAGGAATGAAAAAAAAATTGTTATATTCCGTAATAAGTCGTGCTATCTGACAATCGAGACATTTTTATAGTATACGAGGAAAATATACAGAACTTTGTGGTGGACAATTTTTGTCGTTAAAATAAAGAGGAGCCTTACAGGAGCCTACAAAAAGTGGATGACGAAGTGAAATTTGTTTATCTCTGAATCTAATGGGGTTTGTGTAATTTGAAAATTAGAGGAATTATATATTATATTTTAGAGCGACCATTCGTGAATTGTAATTTTCTTATTTTTAAACTATATTATTCTCTATCCGAAGGACTACTACACGAAAAGTCGCCGGGGTCGCATTCTTATCAGTCCCGTTTGCGGGAGGGGGGTAGAGGGTCCCTGTTTTGGGGTTAGTCGTAGGTCTACGCGTACGCGTATATCCTGGCGCTTTAACATGTATATATATGTTATATAACAAATGGATAATAGGAAATAAAGTGTCCTATGCGAACGTATAAATTCTCACAACTACAGGCCTTCACTGGTACCCACACAGGATCGCGTAAATGGCCAAACAGAAGGACAGTAAACAACGATCAAGTTAGCCTGGGATGTTGTCCCTGCGCGTTGTGTATATGTTTCCGATTGGCGAACTTGTCTCGTTCCAATTTCCCTGTCATTCTGGATACTTTTGTGTCAAACCGGTGGAGGCAGATACATCAGTCGGATCCTATTTCCACGCCACTGTTCAACCTAGAAAATACATTTTTAAGACCGTGTGTAAGATCGTATAGATAGATACGTTGAGACAACCAGTACAATTGGAGCATTCTTTATTTTCGTTTATTACCGTACACTTAAATATTTTGGAATCCTGGCCAAAGTGCAGGGAACGTCCTGCCAAATGGTATGACAATTTCTATAACGAAAAATCAATGTCTTCCACGTCGCTGAGGATTATATTCGGTATAAAGCAAGTAGCTTGAAAAAGTAATTTTTTAAAAAGTATTGTCAACTTTTATTAACTTATCTCTTTTTTTTCAAGTGTATCTTCGTCATTTAAACAATTTTTTTAGTTGAAGGAAGGTGATGGCCCGTACCGTGCGACCGCGACGAAAAATGGCAAATACGAGCGACGCTCCCTCGTCCGCGAGCAGCCTCCTGTCCAGTACGTCATCGTCTAACGGTCCATTCTCATCCTCAACAACGTCCTCGACGACCTATAACAGCGACGGATACGGTTATAGTAATTACAGCGGATATTTATTTGGCGATTTGAATTACACGGAGCTCTGGGTGGACGTCTGGAACAGTACTGAAGTGAGCAACGTCACCGAGAGGTTGAACTCGACGATCGCACCACCAGGAGGTTACTGCGACGAGTGGGAAGCTGCTCAGCACAAGCTCTTCCAGGTAGATGAAGACACGGTCACTGTATTAGTAGACACGTACCTTAATCATCAATCCAGAAGATACTCTATTATTATATTAATTGCAGGCAGCAAATTTATTCTTCGCGGCTGCCTTCATAGTACCGAGATCCTTCAAGGCTTCCGTATTGGCATTGCGCACCTTCCTCACGGCAGGCTTCATGTTGGCAGCCTTGTGGGCTGGTATCACTATCTGTGCCCTGGATGCGATGCTCTGGTGCCTCGCCCTGGGACTCCTCAACGGCATCCACTCTTTGATATTAGCCTGTAGATTCTTACCGCCAGCGCTCAGTCCTGAGTTGGCTGAACTCTATTTGAAGCTCTTCAAGCCCTATAGGGTCAGCAAAAAGCACTTTCAGGAACTGGCTAAGGAAGCTAGGATATTGAAGCTTGACCCTGGTCAGACTTACGCTACTGAAGGGGTTACGCCGGCTGACGAGAGACTATCTATACTTTTACGTGGAAAGTGAGTGTCTGAAATATATTAAAGTAATCGGGATAAATATTTTTTTAATGATTTTTTGTGACCACTGATTTTTTACGTTTTTTTTTTTACTCTTTTGTTTTGCAGGCTGAAGGTGACTTGCGATGGCACTCACTTGCACTACGTGAGGGCTTATCAGTTTGTAGATTCGCCCGAGTGGGAGGCGACCCACGAGAACATCGATGATGTCTTCCAGGTGACGGTACGCGCCGAGGAATCCAGCACGTATATATGCTGGACAAGACTGAAGTTGCTGAGGGTCCTCAGACACAGGCCTCTACTCAAGGTCGTCCTTAATACTCTCATTGGTAAGGACATTACTTCCAAATTGTACGCGCTCAACGAGCAGCTGGCCGGCGTGGCAGCAGCCAGTGAGAACGCATCTGCAAATCCTTATAAAGGGGTTGCCAGGAGTCTCAGCGTGGATGCTGTTAATACCGAGGCTGCCGGGAGGGTACGCTCGAGTACGTGGAAGGCACAGAGGAGACACAGTAATCCTCGTAGCGACAGTAAGCAATAAATTGTTTGATTATTTTCAAAATGTTTAAAAAATTGTCTTCTCATTATTCAAACGTTGTTTCATAATCATTCGTCCAGTATATGAGATAATAACGTCGATATCCAATTTGATCTCTATTAGGCATTAATTACTGTCAATTTTGAGGTTGAACCGACGTTATTGAATTTGAAATGTTATTAGGAAGCTCACCGGCGCGATACTCTCATCAGTACTGGGCGCCAGTAGTAGCCAATCACTTTCCGCCTACGTCACCGTTCACTCCGGCACCAAATCTCGGATATACCTTGCTGCCACAAGCTAGTCAGTTCTCACCTCCGCCACGTGTACCGGCGGTAGTATCGCATTCGCCGTTGACCCGACAACGTAGCGGAGGAACCGCAGGAGATTACACGCTGCTACCCCAAACGCCGAAGCTCGAACGGAAACGTTCGAAAAAAGGAAATCGAGAAGTAAGATACAATTTTCCAGTCACTTTCGATAAAGGATCCGACCTCATACCTCTGGAATATTCCATTACCGTCGGTTCTCGCTGTCCTTTTATTGTCATTGCCCAAACCCTATCTCAAGTAACAGAACCTGTCAGACCTTCGATTCTCCATTGGCAATATAAGAATGACTTATTCTTCGTTCTCCTTCCATTCCTATTTCTGTCAGGATATCACTCGATGCTACACAAATAGAGGGACAATGAAATTCTTTATAATAGATAATTTTTATTCTTGCACCTGTCTGTGTGATTTCAGTGCGAAATGACATTTGACGAATTTTACCAAATTTTCGACGTGTTACATTGTCTGGCCGAAAAATTGCGTAATGACAATTCACTGAGATCCAACTGTTGCCTGCTATTGAATGAAGTGTGTCTTGAAGTATAAAAGAGAGACTCAAGAGAGCAAGGATAAAAGAGACACTTTAGTACCGAGAGAGTCTGAATTTTAAATCCCTTCAAGTTTTACATACTCTCATGGAACACGTGTAATCAGACTCTTTTGAGTGCGAGATATCTTTATCTTAAATAAATATTCTTAACAAAATTTTCTTTTGCATTTTAGGTCACGTTCGAGACACCCGTATGACGCTCGCTCGACGGGGAAGGCCCTGCAAGTGTACCCTTACTTTCATTATCGCCACAGCGTACCGCCTAGCCCCGTCGAAACGTCGAGACACTTAAGAACACCGCGAAATTCATCCTTTGACCTTTGACCTCAAACGAAGATACAGTTAACATGAAAAAGTGCCCAATACTATTCGTCAGTCGGGTGCCATTTACAATTCTGGAACTAATAAGACAAGAAGATCTAGTCGGTAAACTTATACTCGAGGAAGTGATAACTGCAATGGACACATCAAGTATGATAGTAATTACTGATTTATTAAAAGGAAAAAGGAAAGGGGAAATGAAGAAAGCCAGTCCATGGATGAAGAAAAATAAAACTCGAAGATTGAGGGTGTCGTGCAAGATGTAAGAAAATCATTGATTTATGTACTAGTGGACGCGAGATCAAAGTGTATCAATTAGAATGTTCCATAACACCAGAGCCATGCGTATGCGCGTGGCGTTTTATAATAAAAAGAAGAGACTCATAAGATCGTAATGAACTTAATCAAATTCAAATTCGGCGCCACAATATTCGTATGCCGAACGTGTCCGGTGGGCTTTTATATCAGTTTCATAAGCAAATGTAAAAGTTCATCGGTGAAATATCGATAAGAACGATAGGCTAAGGCCGATGTGTTTTTTTTTGCCTATTTCTTTTTGTATTTCACACGACGTTTCGTACTCGTTTACTACTAATTTATTTTATCGATCTGATCATCGTCTCTGTCGCTAACAATGACGGACGTAACAACGAGACTGTCATAGCCTGTATGCAGAGTTATCACTCATGTGGTGATAACTATCCGTACCTTGAGAACTGTTATTTTACCGACGATAAGGTAATGGACAATGTCAGTGCTTAAGGACGCTTGATCGTAGGTTAAATTTAGTAGTAATTAACACGCATCACCGATTATACGGTGCCGAATGAAGAATTAAGGTGAAACTTATGATACGATGTTTAAGTAAGGAAACGTGTCTGAAAAAAAACCCGTAGGGTGAAATAAATTGAAAAAAAAAAGAAAAAAAGAAAAATACACACAGCGAGAATATGAAGATCTTCCTTTTGTCTTTTGGGAATTCCAAGGGACGAATATAAAGAAAAATGGAAAGAAATTCCCAACGAGATAGGTTTCCGTTATTCGTGAATCTCTGCATGAACTACTCTGTGAACTGAAGAGACGAGAATCGCTTTGAAGGTATCTATATTTTTGTCGTTCATATACAATGGCGAACAGAGTAGAAAGGGGAGAGATAAATAAATAATTAAATAAATACACGTACGATTAAAATTTAAAAAAAAAACAAATGATATAAAACATGGATATGAAGACTGCGTCGTAGTAAGAACAAAGAAAAAAAATGAATAAAACTGTTCAGACTCCTTAAGAGATCGTCGTCATCATCATCAATATTAAAAGGGTTAAACGATGAGGAAGAAGAGGAATGGCAGAATGGGGGGAAGTTAATTAATCGAACACCATGAAAAACAATCCCTTTCTTGTCTTCGTCATCTCTGATACGAATTTCGAATTTCAAGCTTTATAGGGTGTTTTTGTGCTCAAAGGCTTCGTAAGGACTTTTCTACCAGTTCGAAAATACTACACTACACATATCTCCATTGATAAATACTGTTATGTAACGTGGGATTGCGTGATTCTTGCAGATAAACTGAGAAAGAGAAGAGAACATTAAAAAAATATATATATACATACCACATTTAATCGTTACGGCTGCGATACGGTTCGCGTCTCCGGAAAATTTGCAGTCCCGTTTTTTTGGTTTCTTTCGTGAAAGCAACAAAGCGGGAAAGTGTTATCATGCGCTTAATATAGTGAACAGAGGCTCGTCTTGTGTGCGAATAACAAAAAAAGTAAAATGCATAAACGAAGAAGAAAATCAAATAACGGAAATTATGCGGTGGATGAGCCGCGACGTTTGAACGAGATTAAAAAATTGCGACAATGTGGAACATTAAGAGAGAGTGCTTATTACATAAATAATTGTGATACGTTAAATAAAATGAATAGTTTATAATTAACGGAGTTACGAGTGTCAAGGCGTGGAATGTTATGATATCGTGAAGGAATGCGAGTTGCAAGATAGGAAATGAATGAGAGAGATAGATACACGTAACAATTGGGAATACGTGTAAGGAGTGAGTGAGTGAGTGAGTGAATAAGAAAAATGGAGCGTTAAAAAATATGGTGAAATTGATATGTTGTACCTTGGCTACGTATACCTTGTCCTTCTGACATCCCCCTGAACCTTTGATAACCATCCGTTATCAGCGCCTACACGAATACAACCAAAGCTACAGTAAGAGGAGCGAATTAAAGGAAAAACAAAATTCGCACATACCTAAAACATACACACTGTACACGCGCGCGCGTAATCGAGATGTAACGCAATAAGTGCTTGATTAAAAAAAGAAAACCTGCAATAAAGTGCTTCGAGAAAAAAAATTGAAACGTAGTTGATTCTAAACGAGTTTAAAGGAATTCTTAGACTAATATAAAAATTAATTAAAGTGAAACGAGATGAATATCCCCGTAAGAGAGAGAAAGAGAGAGAGAGAGAGAGTGCATGTATATCCTGCTAATATATCTAAGTTTGGGCACGGGTATAAGGAAAGAAAAGAAAAGGGGAAAAGAAATTGAAAAAAAAAACCAGGACATGCTAACTGACTTAACATCATCACGATTAATGTCCAGTGCAAAAATGTGTGTTTGTATGTTTCTATGTTTATATAACCCTTTTCGTGCGATTGTAAGGTCCCCCGAGAGAGACAGAGAGAGAGAGAGAGAGAGAGAGAGAGAGAGAGAGAGAGAGAGAGAGAGAGAGAGAGAGAGAGAGAGAGAGAGAGAGTGTGAGAGCAAAAAAGAGAATGAAAGAGAGAAGACGCACAAAATATTGAATCACTAGCAAAAGGAAATCGTAATGACGTATGAGCGAGCGACAAGATAGCCGACAATGCGATTCCATTTCCATGTAAATAAAGTGCAATGTAGGCAGCGCTAAACGGTAAAAGGAGAAGGAAATAAAAATAAAAATATTATTACTAATACAAGGGTGATAAAAATAATACAGCAAAAGAAGTAAATTCGTACATTTTGCAAGCCATGTGAAATTACATGAGTCAGATTGAATTGAATATGTATTTATGTCACATATGGAGTTCCATACAAAATTTCACACGAGTATTGGAGTACGCTGAAAAATTATTTCAAAAATAACGATCAGCTGATGAACGGAAAAATAAAAATATTTATTTTCTATGACACCGTATAAAAAAAGTAAAAAATATTTATAAAGCATAAGTATGTGCACTGTATACAATTTTTATATTTCTGGCTCCAGGTACACGTACACGTGGCCCCATTCTACACTTCTGCATTGAATTGGTCCGTAGATCGATATTGGCATGAAACCAGCCGATTCAAAAAGCCCAAACCCACTGGTACTTGTCGTTTTACCTATTTCTTTAAATTTCTGACATGACCCATGTATTCCCGCCTTTGCGTTATTTACGTAGGAATGGAGATGGAATCGAATATGCATCTGCCAAACATACTTATCTGCACGCTCGATGGTGTGTTCTATTTCGTGGCTGTGCTAAGCTGCGTTTCGTACTCTTCCAAAAAAAAAAATGGCCACCCAAAAAGAAAAATACGTGGCATGAAATCCACGAGAAAATACAAATGCATGTTGGAATACATTTTCCAAAAATTATAGTAAACACATTCGAGTGGATTAGTGTGTGCGTAAGGAGTGGGGAATGTTTGATTATGCGTGTGCGTGTCCGTATGCACGGAAAAATATGTATGACGAATACATAGGTGTAATGCAGTAAAGATGCGTGTGAATCCGCGAATGGATTGTCGATGTTGTGAAATATGTTACAAGAAGAAAAAAAGCTGTATATTATTACTATAATTATTTATTACTATTATTACCTATTATATGTTCGTTGACTATTATGTTAGGAATAAAACTAAATCGCAAACTATTGTTCTTTCATCATAGTGCCTATACCGACCGTTATTCTTTGGATTTTTTTTATTTTGTACGTAACACGTTCTTGCCACTGTGATATATTTTGTACTGCGTATGCGCACACGTGTACTTGATTGAGGTCAGTAGGTACTCGAAATTTGCATTTAGATTTTCAATCAATCTGTAGTGACAGGATTGAAATACTATATGAAAATTAATCGATATATTATAGACAGCCATATATATGTACTCACTGACATTGAGCTAATGGCATAAAAAGAAAGTTCTGTCAGTCAAGAAAACTGATAATGATTGAATGACTTGCAGAAAATGTATGAGAATAACGCAAATATACATGAGGATGAGAACAATTCCAATATGGCGACAATAGAAGAATTATTAAACACCGCGAAGAAATTTAGGATAAGATGGAACGGGATTTGACGGCACCCATTCTTCTTCAAGTGGATCATCAATTTCTTTAAGATTGGTCGATATCTCAGGTCCTAGAAATTTGGTCGCTTCGGTTTCATTTAATTGCGCAACATCGTCATCTCGGGCAATTTTAATGCGAAGCTTTGGTTTGGCACCCTTGACCACCTACAAATTTTTTGTATTTCACTTTATGACTACCAAGTACCCAACCGGTCTATTTTCTTGTAATGATATTTTTTTCATGTTGGTAACTTGTCGTTGAATCGTTAAAAAATTTGCAGCAGATATTATTGTCAATGTATAAGGTATTACTTTTTTTTTTCTTCTACAGGCATACCATTTTTTTAAAACATTCGTCATTCGTTTCACTTACCTTTATTTGTACTTTTTTTTTCCTGCGCGAAAAATCCTCGAGTCGTCGTCGTCATCATCCAAATAATCATCATCGCCAATATAGTCATTCTGCAAGCCCGTGTTATCGTCCCTATGGTAAAATCCGTTTCTATATGTTCCTGATTGTCCATGTCCTTTAGGCAATTCTATCTCTATAGTATAAGGCTGTTCCTCCACCGCGTAGTCTACAGGATTTTCATAAGTCGCCGGATACCTAAAGATTGTACAGAGCGCTAACATTTATATGTAAATTAGATCGTCACGAGTGCAAACAAGTGTCAAAGACCCACGTGGTCGAAAGTAGAGCAAAGTTATTTAAAATTTCGGTCAACGGATCGCACTGGTAATTAGAACTAATGTTAACAGAGAATTTTTTTCAAAGAGTCGTTTGCTACAAATGACCTTAGAAAGGTCACATAACGTTAAAAATTGTGACCTCAGAAAATTGGGTCGACGCATAAAATAAAAGTAACGAACATTCTTACTAGAGTAAAATTACTGAAAAATTGTTGTTCCTTCTTACGTCCATTACATTGTAACACGTAACACGTATGACGAAAAGTTAAATTGAAAAAGGCAAAAAAAATCGTCCCTGGATTTTCAACATGTCGGCAGAGGTAGGTAATTACAGTTTAATAAACCTGAAGTCAAGCGGTAGCCTGAACAACTATTACCTGCCGTGTTAACAATCTATTTAACACTAAGAAAGACCTTAAAACTTCCTAACCTCACAACCTTACCATATTTCATTCAACACTGTAGGGACTGTAGGTAAGGTTATCCTAATTATGCACACGCACGTAAAGTTAACTGCAAGCATACTTCTTATTGATTATTCGTAAACCTTAAACTTATCAAGGTCGACCTCAAAGACTCGTAAAGATTAGAAAAGATTTGATCGATACAAACGATTCTTGTTATAGCTTACCCAGCTTTTCAATTCATGCTCATAAAGACATTGTGATTGGACAAAGAGATCCTTTGCTTGAAATTGACTCACCTATAGTAAGGTCTAGGATGATAATATCCTGGTTCTCTTTTCGGATAATATTTAGCTCTACCAGGTTGCCATCTTGGCCTATAACGAGGTCTCGGTCTATAGTATTTGTAGCGTCTTGGATACTTGTAAGCATCGAACATACCAGCAAGCTCTACTAATACGATAACGAGTACGAGTAGATTCTGTCAAGAATAAAAAAAAATGTAGTTTCTATTGAAAAATTTCTATTGTTAAATCTCTCTTTCAGACTTACTTGAAAATTCATTCTTTCCAATGACATTGTTACAATCCGTTATGTCTACTTTAGCTGTCTGCTAGTCCCACTTTCGCTCAAGAGTTCCTCGCACCATGTCGAACGCACTGTACTTAATACAACGGTTAGAAGTTTCTTCGAGCACCTTTTATCTTAGCTTTGTCTAACTTTTATTCATGATCGCAGTATGCATACTAGCGTGTTAGGTTAGGTTGAATCCAGGGCACAAATTTTTGCTTCCTACTAAAATGATGCCCGTGTACTACGTAGCTGGGTAAGGCAGCGAGCAATAGAAAAGTGTCAAATTTACTACGCGTCACTGTTCAACAAGGTATAGTAATGATTTTTTAAACCGCTATGCTACCAGATTCCACATTTAGACACAACAATTGCCTTTGGACCGCTACTTGATGATTTGAAAGTCTATCATTGAGCTGGTCGTCTTTTATATGCTTTCCCCACTTTATGACTCTGCTTCCCCATGAACAGACGTTACTTAAACTTTTCTTTTTTTTTTGTTCATACATCCAGGTTTTCTCTATTCGCAGACTGTAGACACGTCCTTAATACATTTAACACGGATACCGATATCTGAGCTATCTATCGCTCACAGGATGTCAGTAGCACATAATTGACTTACTGCAATTAAAACAGTGTTGAACCTATAAATTTTTGATTTTATTCTCTCTGCTGTTTCTATAATGATAACGAAGCAGGAATATGTTTGAATTAAAATGTTAAGAAATTTTATTAAATTTTCAGTGCAGCTTCCAAGATAAATTCGTTGACTGATAATAATGTAAATTAAAATTTCAACTATTGGGTTTTGATCCCAGTGCACTATGCAGATTCAAACCTTTTACCGTTCATCTTCCAAAAATCAGCACGTCAGACAAATGAGCTACACTCTGTTCTTATAGCGGTATTCGAAGATCGTTAGTTTCGTTCAATCAAACCAGAAAAAAGTATTTTAAAAACTAGAAACCAACGGTAACTCGTAGTATCCCGGTAACATCGGGAAGCATCGCCCACTGACTTTATCTATTAGACTAATGATCCATCACTGTTTTACGATAAAAAGAAATCTTGAAAAATTAACATTCCGTCAAAGTGCCCATCAACGTACCGTAAAGTAATTAATAAAATTCACAAAAATCTCGTAAGACCCATACAAAATTCCGTAGACGCCCTATACGAAAATTGTCGTCACTCAAAAAGCACGTGTCAGAGGACAATAACAGTGCATGAAAAATATTTAAAAATAATTTTTTTCAATTGACAATACATATATTCACGAACGAATGGCTGCATTGTCGTTATGCAATTATGATAAAATCTCTTGAATCCTATGAAAACTTATACCTCAGGTTTATATTACTGCCAAGTACTTGGTCGGTAAGTAGATCGCTTCACGTAATGCCACGTGCGTGCGTATATTCAAATGACAAGGGAAGAAGTTATAACGTGCTCCTTTACCAAATAACATGTAAGGTCCCTCAAAAGTGGGCCACGCTAAGTTTCGTAGTTATCGACGTCAGGATGTAGGAACCCTCGAGAAATGGAAATTGCGCAGAGTTTAGGTGAATGCCGCGTGAGCGTAGCAATATATGTGTAAGTGTGACGTTGGATCACAGGGGTGTTAAATAAAGGGGTCATAAGGGCGGTACACAGTAGGATGGCGGTTCGAAAGGTTTTTAAAGCTTTCGACAATGTTACACTGGGTGTAGATATTGATAGGAACTGATAATGGCTCGACCGGTAATCGAGTATTGATCTACTTTGGAAGCTTTTCTTTTGTACAAACCGTGACTCCGCGCGAACTACCACCATATTTTGATATATATAGGTTATGTATGAAGACATATAGATTTATAGATATATATACGTATAACGGGCAGCAAAGAGTTTCTCTCCTTCATTTTCTAGCTAACCTCGTGCAACCTCGAAATAAACGCATTGTTATGGAAATGGAACGTTGAAGATCGACAATTTCGTGCTCACGATAAAACCGACGATTATTCTATTTTCTGAACTGCCTTCAGGAATTAATCTTAAGCTTTTTTAGATTCTAGGACGGCGGTTTTTTTTTTACGAGGGTAAAGAAGCGTTTTGGTGCCTTTGAAAGTTTACTATTTTTTTACGGTATTTTACTGATTGGGTGTAGCAATTTTCATTTGAGAAATTCGGTATCTGATCGATAAGGAGTTCTGGGCTTGATTGTTATTATGTAAAGCACATTTTTTCTTCGTTTAGATTTTTATCTTTTCCTGCTGGGTTATACGAGGGAGATCTTATAAATTTTAATTTAGGGGTTGGAAAATGGCGGGAAGCTAATGGAGCTCGATATATGTGTATTTTAATGGTGATTTTAGTGAGAATTTCTTTGGGGTTTTAGCGATTTCGAGAGATTGGCAAACATGGTGACAGACGGATATCCGGTGTCTGATTGACGAAGATTACAATGGTGTGGAATCATCCTCTTTGCTGTTTCTATTCTGTAAGGGCTGGAGATTTATCACTCTGTGAGACAAGGTTAAAGCGAAATGGCGAATTCGTGTAGATGTCAAGTTTTTTATTAGGATAATCTTTTTTATTCTTTTTTTTTCTATAGGCAAATTGGAAATGAAAAATCTAATTTTTCTTCACGAAATTTCAAATGTTCATGGTAATGTATTATTAGTTAATATATCCAGATAAATTAGTCAAAATAGTTAGGTTCGTAATTAAAAATAACAAAGCATTTCGAAAATTGTTTTTTAACAATTTTATGTTCCAAATATATTTTTCTTCTTTTTCTTTTCTAAAAAATTTACCAATTCTGCTTTAAGCTGAGCTGAGCCGCTTTTATTGTTTCCTAATATTTCCTTCCGCTTTTTGAAATGCAAAGTTACGTATTCGTTTATCATATTACATCGGACCTTTATCAATAATAAAGTGTCAATATTTTCAAAGATAATAATTCCACAAATTTTGTAAATATTCGCCTCATCGATTTCTACCACCTACGTGATAAGTCAATAACGCGTGATCTTATTTGTTATCTAACTAGTCAGAAATTCTTTGCACATATAATATTTTTGTTTATTGTTCAATCATCAATTATACTTTGTCATCCACGTGTCTATAGTATTCGTTCAGTGCCTTTGCTACGAGTTCACACTGTCTAGCTTTTCTAAATAACAGCAACGTCCTTATATATTGCAATCATTATTTAAAATACACCAATATTCAATTTTTAGTCAACAGAGTTACGTTAACTTTACAGATTGATAATATTCCCCAACTAGTCTCCGCACGAGTGCAGTACCATTGCAGTTGTCCTAAGTGCATTACAAGAATTGTGCATCTGCACTGTTAAATATGAATGCAATATCAAAAAAGCCATTAGAAAATATATTTATAAATAAAAAACTTTCAGATATTTATATTTTGCATACAAGCATTGGCACTTGACAATTCATATTACAGTTATGACCTGTCACTGCAGTGCATTGTTTATGCTCGACACGCTTTCTGCTTAGAGCTAACAGAAAGTCAAGAGATAGGATCATTTTTAAATTATAAAACATAGGATCTTTATACGTTATAATTTAAGTATTAAGTATCGCTAAACATATTTCCTGCTAGGTTAAAGGTTCGTTAAGGAAAATAACGGATACCTATACTACTCATATTACTATACATTTTGTTCCACATTAGTACATCTCATAAGGCCATCTTCTTATGACCCATAACGTTAAAGGAGTTTCCTGAATTTAAATCTGACCCCAGATAACGACTACAAAGGTTGTATAATAGCAACTCATTTATATTGTAGATCAAGTAAAAATGTCGACATTGATTAAGGATACAATCTTAAAATATATTTGGCAAACATACTCGTAAAATAGTGATTCACAAATACTTCAGAATAAATTGATAATACCAAAATTGCGTGATTATCATTCGGTTGAAATCTTTGTTGTAGTTTTAAAGATATGAGATAAAATTTATCTGATGGAAAGCTATATAATCCATCAGATACGTTTACATCCTCATTCTGGTAGAAAATGTACATTGAAAAGAGAGAATGCTAAGGGGAGTCAAAAAGTTTTAAGTTTTGGTATTACTCAAAATATAAACTTTTGTTATCCTTACTGGCTGAATCCTCCCCGGGATATTCTGGCGTATCTGGGCCGTCGACTTTGATAATATCTTACTTGGCCCTATCTGATTTATTACCGTTCCACTACATGACTCTGCCAGGCTTCATGAGTTAAAAAGAAAGAGTGAGAGAGAGCAAGGGAGGTAAGATCGATATAAACAATTGTACATGTCTTTATTTCTGTATAAATGTACAGTTTGTTGCGTAATTTCATCTACGATCCGTAGTGATTTTTGCTCGGAAGATATTTTGTAGGAATCCGATGTATTCGCAATGTTTCTTCACTAAATTATTTATAAAGATATGTGCTTTGAAACAAATCGTACAAACAGTACAAGTCATGGTTGGTTATATGAAGAACGAACAAAAAATTACGTATGCAAAAAGATTATAAGTAGATTAAATTCTCTCGTAGCTGCCAGTACCAATTGCTGCCTAAAGAAGCTTAATACTTTCTCAACCACTTGGCCTGGTATTTTAATCATCAGTCGCGTCAGCTCAAGCTGTCTAATTATTCTGCAGTCTGCAAATCACAATAGACCATCGATAATTTGTGACAAAGTAATAAATTAAATGCAATTCCATAACTATGTAAGATGAAAAATATACAGCTTACAAACGTGCAAAACAATTGTGGGTTGCAGAGTTCAAAGTTGTGGGATACGTGATTCCAGGCTAAGCGGTTAAGTATTACCTAAGTTTGTGACATTTTATGCGATTGATGATTATTATGTAATATATCTATATGGATCGTTTTAGTCGCAGGGAATAAATAACATTCTTACTCTCTAAACAAGTACGAGGCTTGAACTTTTAACATTTTTTATATCTAGTCGGTTGTTGAATCATTGGCTACCTCCAAACATTCCAACTTATGTTAGGCGAATCGGTAGAGACTTAGCCAAGTTCAGTGATTAAGTACCCGCGAAAGGTGAAATTTCCGTCATTGGATGAAATAAATTTAAAAGCGTTCACAATTACGTATGATTGACGTCAGGTTCTATACAGTCCGTAGGTTTGATCTCCAACCACCAATCATTAGGATAATGATACTTTTGTAGTTCAATACCCTCTCGTGGCACGGGTAGTAAATAACCACCAAATTGTTTCATTGGTAACGGTGGTATTACCAACTGGGGTGGAAAGCACTGTAGACTTGGTGAAAGTTCACAATCCGGTGGCAAAACTCGTCTAGTCCATCCAACCCTTCTTACCATTTTAGTCTAAAACAGAGACATTGAGAAGATGGAACACATGTTATTGTTTCAAACAATTATTCAAAATATGCTTACACGGCTATTCAGGTCTATTGCACTACCTGAAGATGATTCTGTTAATTTGATATCGAAAAATTTTCATGATAGAACCATCTTCGGATGGTGAAATAGTCCTGAGTAACAGTAGAAATTCTTACCACTGAATCTTCTTCGAAAACAACCACTTCTATTTTAGGTGCATCCTCGCCAACTTCATGCTCCTGAACGCGATAAATTCCAGCAGCGTGTAAGTAAGTAGCGCTTAAACCAACCTCCCTGAAAGTCTTGGTAATAAGGACGTCATCCCTTAGAGTGTCTACCAAGCACAATTCTATTTTTCTTGCCCAGGGTAGAGCACGACCTATTCTTGCTTGACCCCAAAGTCCACCCAGGCAAAGAAAGTGAACTACCCCTAATTTGGCGAGGACCAAATGAGCCCTGAAAGTAGATCGTGCTTTAACATACTCACATATAAAACTGTACCAATCTACCTTATCGACGGCAGGTAATGCAAGAATTTACATATCCAGCAGAAGAACGATGCCATTTGCTCTTATGGTATTACAGAACAAACCTGTTTGCAAGGTCGTGCAACTTTTCGGTAAATTCATCTGGTACGCTACAGGGCTGCTGTGGTGCTTCTTGTCGATTGAGGCTATACCAGAAGACTACACCAACCACAATGAATGCCAGGAGCACTCGTAGCGGTGTTATACGGAAGCGTCTTCGTGGCCAGAAACTCATGCTGGTAAGCTGCGTATGGGGGAACAGTAAGTTTCATTAAAATCCACCATGTTTTATTGTGTTGTTTATGCTGCTCAGTGCCAACAATAATTTTTATACGAACTGTCAGTCGGCACCGGGTCGTCGATGGCTTGAGAAGTCACATAGATGAAGAGAGAAAAAAAAGGGTCTAAATAATTCGCAATAAAAGTAATTCAAAAAATGTCTATACATTTGAAAATAGATTATAGAAACTTTCGGGAATTTAGATGAGGTACCAACCGTGCTTGGATGAAACATTGATTTTCATGGCACAAGCCAAAATACACTCGTGCAATTTGAAACTATCATATGTACACTGGGCTTGCATTTATATATGTGCACTGTCACTATGTTGGGTACGTACTTTGATGATGATGGAGACACATGACCCACGTGTTGTAACGGAATCGTAATGTGTTCACCTTCGTGTTAAGTAGGAGCACTCACTTTTTTCTCACTACTTCCGCCGCAGTTCTCTTACGAATCCTTCTAAATTATAAGGTTTACCTCCAGCAAACTTGGCAACGTTGCTATTTCATTGATCCTCTCTGCATTATCATTCGAGTAGTTTGCAGAATTTACTTGCTCGTTCAGTGGCGCACCCTTTGTATATTTTTGGAACAATGTCGATGGGACTTTATGCGCGCTGCTCGAATCCTGCCTGGTATCGTATAGGTAGTAAATACGAAAATACATTAGAAGTAACTCCTCTTACTTTTTTTTGTATTCCCTTGTCTCTACAAAATCTCAATTTTTTAGACCCCCTAAACTCTACGTGAGGCTGTTAGTCATTTTGACGCGAACAGGGTGGAAAAAATAGGGCGTAAAAGGGGGAATGAAGAATGCCACGGGTTAAAGGAATTTGAGTATTCCAATGTCACGTATTTCTCCTCGACCCGTGTACCAAGAATATTTTGAAATTATTTTGAAAGATTCCAAGTTTGGACAAATTACAATTGAAACTCCAAATTGCATACACATACATATATACACATATGTATATGTATATCTTCATATGTAAGGAATGGATTGAAATAATTCTTTTGATTATTGCTTTTCGAAAATAAAGACAGTAGATTAGTAGGTTTTATGACGTTTGTATCCTTAGTGTCATATGGTACAGAGATAGAACGAGAATGTCTCCATATCCAAGTGGAATAAGGGTTTACCGCAAATTCGTCAACAGGCAACCCCCATTCTGTCGACGTTAAAAATAAGACGTAGTCCGTAGCGACGCAAGTTACCCGTTTCATGAAAAACGCAAGAAAGTCACTGAGTGAGTGAGTATTGGCATTTGTGCTCATTAGGGTAATTGAGAGAGAGGACTTTTTGGAGTGGGGGGGGGGGGAGAGTTGTTCGAAGGCGATAACTCATTCAGCGCCTCTTCCACTTCCATTTCCCATTGCCTTTTGCCTTTTCTAGTCATGCTGCGTGCTTCTGGTATTTCACTTAATTCCTTACCCCCTTGAAAAACAAAAGTAAATAGGCCAAGTGACGGGGTGAAGTTGTGTCCATGTACCAATATAGTGAAGAAAAATCTCTGAAATTCTAAGAATTTTCTATTGGTAAATTATGCAATTTCTCTCTCTCTCTCTCTCAAGAATGATTTTCAAAACGTCTATAAAAAATATAAAATTATTTTCTAAAAAAGTACAAATCCATTATATGTATAAATTACAAAAACTAATTAAATCAACTATTAATAATTTATAGACTCTATATTTAAAAACGAAAAACAGATTCAATTCTCTATTAAACTATAATCAGGTGGCGAAATCAGTTTCGCTCGAAAGGGCCACCTTTCCTACGAACCGAACCGTTAATAAGTCCCCTCAAAGTGAAACTGTCCTCGCCAACCGACTATACAAATTCTATAAAAAAAAAAAATCATATTCAGTTGTCTACTACTAGATTACAGACTCCATAGCAGTACCACTTCTCGGACAGGACTGTAAAATGAAGTGATTAAAGTCTATCCCGACTATCCGGATATCATTAGGTTGCTTGGAAGTAAGTGGTAAGACGATCAACCAGTATAGATGGCGATATATCCATAGAGCGAATAAAAGAAAACGTTCACGATCGTCAGGGATTTCTTGATAATCGTTTATACCGCTAAACGGTTCGATCGATCGGCAAATTCCGCCGCGAAGGTTTAGCATTTCCCGGCGGATGCGACGTGCAGCAGCAACAGCAACAGTAACGTCGAACACGACTCCCTCATTTTCTACGGGACAACATAGCGCCCGTGATTATCTTTATCTTTTTCTCAACCTATTCCATCTTACTCTTATTTTATTTTTATCTTTATCGCTACTATGTGTACTGTTTTCTCTCTTGATCGCGGTAATGAACTCCCGACAATTTCGCGCCATTTTCACTCTTTGAATATGCCGACTGCGTGCATGACTGCATAAGTGCATGCGCACCTATCTATATGCACATAGAGACGAGTGCATGCGTATCTACTTAGCAACGTATCTAGCCAGTGCAAATCAGAAGCCAAGCATCGGCTGCTAGAAAGCAGCAGGATACGTGCGGATCTTTTACCGATATATCTCCAACGTTAAATAATGCATCGGTGCATCGTCGTCGTACCGTTGAATATCATCCTTCACGATCATTAGTCTCGTCCCAGAATCATCACAATGACTTTTTATACCCGTCGAATTCTTGATAGGACTGAATTGGATGGATGCCGATACTTGATTAAAAGATCCCTTTATGCAGGTCACTTGCATCAGTTTCGATGAAGTCAATATCCGGTGCATAGTCAATGGAATTCAAGGATGCTGATCGTAATTTCTAGGGAAAATATTTTTTTTTATATAAAACAAACAGAAGGGGATTTCAGATGGTTTAAGAGGGTACAAAAGGTGCACCTCGCTTTAGGGATCGAAATGCCATAAAGCTGCTCTCTGTTCTCTATGCAACGACATTGTCGCCATAGTTGAGTTTTAGTTGGCCGTAAAGTTGCCCGTTCGTTTTAATGCGATATAAATGAAGAAATTCCCCAGGACACGGCATGTGGTCCCAGACCTATATATATGGACCATGGATGAAGGATGATTTTAGGTGCTGCTGATGCTGATCCTTGATCCTGATGCTTTAGAGTAGGTGGCGAAGGTGGAGAACTTGGAGAAATAACTACGACTCGTTGATGGCGTTTCAATCGCGAGCACAGATACGACGAGGGAAACAAACGAACCCGCCATGTTACTTTTACGACCTATAAACCTTTTGAACTATTATGTCTCCAGCAGCGTGCACCATTGTAATAGGTACCACGGACACTTTGAGATATTCTTGGTGGTCGCATAAAGCGAGGAAACTTCTAGCTTGAAAAGGTCTTGTGTTTCGTGTCTACATATTACTTTTTTTAAAATTTCATTCCACATCAATACCATACGGTGATTAGTATTTGCTTGTTAATTTAAAAAAAAAAAATATTCATATTTTTATTTCTCATTATTACACGAATGTTTTTTATCCTTTGAAATACTTTTAGTGTGAAGATAACGAAGAAAAATGGATATATTTGTATTTTGCATACGAAAAAAATAATTTTCACTAGTATTTAAGTACGTGTATGCATATAATTTTTCAAAAATTTCATTCATCATTCTTAATACGACTGAATCTGATGTTGACTACTTTGCAATATTCCCATGCTTTTTTCACGGTGTTTTACCCTACATTCTCTGCACGGGGTATATGACTTTTTACGTACTCACGTCTCGCTCGACTACTAGCCAGTGACTCGCCGTGCCTATAGCTGCCCTTAATGCAATATCTCGCCCGTGAAAAACAGAAAGATTGATCGCGCTATCGAACTGCGCTTTGAATTGTTGCCCAAAGAGTACAAGGGGTAGGATGGGTTTGGCTCTGATGACGTTTCAGCAGGGTGAATGAGGGTCTTCAGGTGATTGGTGGTAGGAGGTAGATTAGTGGTTTATCGTATGAGTGATCTCCGTGAGTAGCGAGTGTTCGGCGAGGGCCACGAACGGCAGAGCGTTGAGAGAAAGAGAGAGAGAGAGAGAGAGAGAGAGAGAGAGAGAGAGAGAGAGAGAGAGAGAGAGAGAGAGAGAGAGA
>JARQSW010000763.1:1014610-1125940 GCA_030142375.1 Calameuta pallipes | reverse complement strand
AGAGAGAGAGAGAGAGAGAGAGAGAGAGAGAGAGAGAGAGAGAGAGAGAGAGAGAGAGAGAGAGAGAGAGAGGAGAACGCGAGTTGCATTTCAATGCGCCCGATGGCGCACTGCAGCGTAAAAGTGTTTGGCGGATTCCACCGAGTCAGGGGTAAAAACCCTCGGCGATGGCCGCCAGAAAGGACCCATCAAAGGATACCGCGACCATTTCGCTGGATCCACCTCATATGACCCCCTTAAAACGTCCAAGCTACCTCAACCCTTTTCTTTGAGAAACTGTCATGGCTTCGCCACCGGGGAAGAGAATGGAATGTAACTATAAGTCATGAAATTATTGATACGACATCTTCCTGTTGAAAATTCGATATAATATATGTGCAATGACAAAATTAAATTATTTTTCTTATCATCCACGGCGCCCTAATTTATTTTCTCAATCAGGAATGTTTTCTGTTTTGTGTAAATTTTGAATATCCCGCATTTATTTAGCCCTACCGCGGATTCATGTAAATAACGTATGGAGGTACGAACGTCACGACGCGAACAACGGTACGTCGACGTTACGCTGACGGTAATCTATGCATATTTATGAGATATCATACGAGACTATGCACCTGTGCAAATTCAGAAATTGCCAAGGTGCATCGTGTCTTTACGTTCACGTCGCGAGTCCATGCAATGCGTATGTGCAGGCATGCATCGTACGTCGATGCACGTGAGCCCTAGTGGTGATATTCGTTCTTTTCATGGAAAATGCCAAGGAGATATTTCTGGATTCATCTGTACTTGCTGTTTGATCGTTAGTTGTCGATTCTTCAATAGTGTCATGTAGGTTGGCTACTGGCAAGGCAGGCAGGTAGGATTGGTAGGTAGGCAGGTACGTATAGATAGGCGCGCACACGCCAAGCGCACGGGGTTCTGGCTTTGATCGGTTGCGAAATCTAATATGGCTGGTAACCATCAATCGAGGTAATTGACAAGGTAATTGGCGCACTTTCATACCTCGATCTTGGTTTGTACGAGTGCGATCCGATGTGGCTGTTCTCCGTGTGCTGAGCTCTGCCAGACGTGCTGCGCTGCTCCGACGGCTACGCAATACGCAATGTGTAGAAAAAGACGTGGCTACGAAATCCCAAGCATATAGGGAAAGTTGACGTGCCTTATTGAGATTGTTCTATTTGTTTTATAGATTTTTTAAATCTCGATCTTCTTCTTGATTGATACTTTTTTTCGGGTTTGAGAGCCCTTTGCGAATTTTACATCAGGAATTTGTAATCAGCGTGACAATTTTTTATTTGTTTGATGATTTTTATGGAAGTTTTACAGGAGATAGATTGAGGTGTGAGATAGATTGTGATAGACTTAGGACTTTTTGGAATAATTTTAATTTTATGGAAATTCAGTATTTTTTGTGTTTTACACACTTCTCGTTACGGTTGGTGCACAGAATTGCAATATTTGGCTAATGATTCGTTGAGGTCGAAATCGAAATTGGAATGACGAAGAAAGAAAAGGATTGGAGTCTTTGCGCTGGGGATGATTTAGAACTCGTGAAAGTGCACGGGGGGGGGGGGGGTTCAGTGACCAGTAATAGAGCGAGTCTTTTAATCGGAGGAAAGTTAATTGTTAGTCGGCGGAGTGATGACTTTCTGAGGTGCTAGTATAAAATGGCGTCACGAAAAAAAAAAGAAAAGAAAAAGGAATAAGAGAAAAGTTCGCAGAATGGGAACGATATGTGAAATCGTTGGAAACATTTGTATTTGCTTAAAGAATTTTTTGTTGGTTCAAGTGCTGAAAATTGACAAAGAAGATACCGAGGTATTTGGAATAAGGATAAAAAAATGCGAGAGGACTTTTATTTGGTATTTGGTAGCCCGTATCTAGTGTTGTTCCTCTTCGTCTTTGAGACGCGTTCGCGCGCGTCCTCTTCTTCCGGAAACACGCTTTAATATCCGCTTATGACGGCTATGTTTCACGGCTGGGATCCACTCGCGTTCCCATTCCGCCCCATCAAGCCCCATAGTGCGTTTAATTTACGTGTTTTCGCGAGTTATTCGTCCCTACCGCCGTCAACGGCAACCCCGTGAAACGTCGGGGTTGTCGTCGCCATGGTAACACCGTACGGTGGGACGCCCAATCGCAGGGCGTCGTCGTCCTCGACGTCGTTCCATCCTCTAAGTTTGCCCCAGGATCCATAAAAATTGCCAATACAAAAAAAAAAAAAAAATAATAAAATCACATAATTTTGAATATCAAAAATATAAAATTTTGTCTCTCTTTCTTGATCCCACTTTATTTAAAAATCTGATTATTATTTTCATTATTCACTACAGTTACGGCAGCTTTAATTTAACCTAATAAACTTAGTACATCACAAAGTATAAAAGTATGTTAAAAATTTTGTAAAATTCCTTAGCAAATATTTCAAGATTACTGTATGCGTATTTTAACGTGTAAATCGTGTAGTGCTTATGGAGTGGGTAGAATGTGTAGTAGGTACGCATAGAAGTTGGTATCGATCGAATAAAGAAAAGTCTCTTCTCTTGGCTTCTCTTGAGGCGAATCGGATCGCGCGCGTGGACACGCGTGAAATTGGCAAGAGGCTTGCATACCACATCGGGCCACGGGCGAAGTAGCGCAAACAGAAGCTGAAGTGTAGAACGCGAGGAACGCTACTTGCGCTACGAATGCGCTCAGCCCTTCTCTCTTGCGGCAAGAGAAAGAAATAAAGATACCGGCTCTAACGGGAGAGAACCGATGCTAGAGAAAAATGGAGTATAACTCTTTATACAACGTGAGACAATTAAAATACGATTCGCGTTATTTCAAACTTTTCATAAAAATTATTCGGAACATCCTTTTCCATTAGGTGGATTCAGTATGAGTGTGACAAAGAGAGCAATTCATTTTATGCCATCGGTTAAAAGGAGTCGAGAGGAGCTGCTATAGGGAAATACAGTGGTACGACTATACACCATGCTAAATCCCATGGAGAACCAATAAAACCGGTAGCCGTGCCATCAATTCAGCCTTCGGACTTGCGATTTCTATCGCGCTTAATCGGCAAGTGATCGCATGCAAATATATCCCAACGCCCAGCGTGTGCAAAGATTTCTTCACTCGAGCCGCTGGTTATGCTATATCTATATGTGGTGCGTCCAGAGGTAAGCTGCATCGAAGGCAGCAGGATTCGGTTTGAAAACGTAAAACGTGCCCTTTGAGGGACTTTTTGGCACGAATGATACAGGCCGATACCAGATCCTATTATAAGATGGCGCGCGTGCGTCTTCGGTACCTTTCTTCCTTTCTTTCTCTCGATCGGACTTTTAACGAAGATAAAATCGCCATTCTTAAGCTGTCTGCGGATATTCTCTCTTCCTTAACCACGATCTCAATACTCTCGACTCTCGCAGCTACGTACGTGCGAATAAATTTTCTTTAATTTAAAATCAATCTCTTTTTCGGTACCTTTCGAGGCTAGATGAAATATTCAAGTTCTAGCTGTGTAATGTCGATTTTAGTTAATTAGTATTTATTTTTAATTTTTTTTTTTTAATATTCGAAGCAAGTAATAATCATATATTGATTTTATGTACGATGCGGACTTTTACTTGTACTGCGAATTCTTACTTGTTAGTCTCACTCAAATTTTTATTATTATACATTGGTATTTCGAATCGCGCGGCGATTCGTACTAATCTCGTTTTCACTAGTTGCACGTTTATGTTTAGTCGTTATTTCTCGCGAAGAAATTTTTTATTCGCATCGTCATTAATCACCTTGAAATAAAATATCGAGAGGTTTATGTTTATGATGAGGAGCATTAACGTATATCACAATGATAACAGTATATTTACGTAAGATAGAATTAATATGTACATTCGTCGTAAGAAATTTGACGTCATTTCCTGAATACTAGAGAATTCTTCAATGTATCATACGTTTATATAATTCTGTCAATTTAGATATTTACATTTAAAAGTAACTATAATTTGTCTACAAAAAGATTTTTCGCCAATTCACTTGAAATTGATACAAGTGTCCAATATCGACGAATAAACACATTAATATACTCATTAGCAATATATATACAGATGTAAGAGCCGTATAGATAGAGTGATACGACAAAAAATACGTCAGTTCGATCGACACCGCTAAAACGTTCGGATCTAATTCACAGTAAAATATCAGCCAATCCAATCAGCAATGATACACAAGGTAAGTTGACAGTGTGAAAAGATGTGAAATAAAATTAATAAAATTACAAAAATTTACCGATTCATAACGAGAGTAAATTATTACAAAAAAAGAATCACGTATAACTTATGTTCTAAAATCTTTTCAGATCTCAAAGATGGCGATGACCATCCTCGTGGGCGCTTTGATGATGATGATTATGATGATGGTTCCCATGAGCAATAGAAACTACCGGGTGCCACTCAAATTATAATGATGTAACACTTATCGATCAGATGTAAATAAATATATGGAAATTGTATTTCGTAATAATCTTCTTCACCTACATTATCTAAATACTGACGTCACGTATCTAAAATATGCAGGTCTAACTGGTATACCCCCAATATTGGAATGCCTAGCGTATGGCGTTTTATTCGTATGGCAGTTTTGTGGAATTCGGAAATGCATACCCTGTATAGCAATAGAGAAAAGAATGGGACGTTACGTAATTTGGTTTGTGACTATCGAGGAAATGTTCTGTTTTGTATAAAATATCAAGGAGACACGCATCTCTGGAATGCAGCTGAGTGTCCTGGACATGTTAGAATTTTCAACTTGGACGGACGGACAGACGCTCCTCGTATCTTATTGTATGCATATATCAATGGACAGCTGGAGAACGTGGCGAACATATCGGTCATACTGGTCACTTGCATTCGGGTTGCATAGACAGAAGGAAGATTTGGTGTACAGTGAATTTACCATGCACCTGCAATGCAAGCACAAGACAGTTGCACTATTTCTACATACTATAGATACTCGTATTGTGAGATTATTTGAACGGCATGTTACTTTGTACTTATAAAAAATGCATAACAATATATGAGATATTTATTAATTATATAGTCAATAAATGGCTATATTTTATTATAGCACTTGCATTATTAAGTCTTTAGGTACCGGGCTGTGATAGGAAATGAATTTTGTAAATTTACATGGTAGATTTCTTTGTTCTTTGTTTTTCTTCCCTCAATAGGGTTATCGTGATACACGAATGTCTGACGATAACCGTGAGTGGGACGATGGGAATTCGTAAAATGGGTATAACTGATTGTGAATAAAAGTGAAAGAACGTTTTTGAGAAGGTTTTATGAGAAGAGAAAGGGACTTGTAATGGTTCCTACGAATGATTTCCAACCACGAATCAGAATACGGATTGATCACGCTATCACGAAGGGTTGAAAGCAAAAGGGGGGAGGGGGCTAGCATCCATATGGAAAATATTAAAAAATATATTTGTCTTTATTATTTTTGATTTTTTTTGTCTTTTTTTTGGGGGGGGGGGGGCAGGTGCAAGTTTGCTAGGATTCTTCTTAGTCGACTTTATCTCTATATCCTGTTCACCTGGTCATCCTGATGTCCTGAGGGGCATGAAGTCCTCCTATAGGAATATTATTCATCTGGTATACCGATTGCGACACTCAGGAATGTCCGAATCATGCTCCCTAATTCAGCTGGGATCGAGTTCGATCGTTTTCGATGGATCCACAGGATCTACGATCTACGATCTATCCTTTACTCGGAAGACGTGGGTCTCCTATGAGATGATGTGTATTGGTAGTCGCCAGGATGGGTTCTAACCCTGTCTTTAGATGGCGCTATACCACTGGACCAACTCCACTACTTCATCCGCAGGCAGCACGGGATTGGATACCCCGTGGTGCAGGTAGCCCCAAGGGGACTTTCTGTCAACGAGGATATCTAGGAGTTTATCTATGCTTATGTATGTTTCAAGATAGCATATTGTGTCCGTTTATGTAATAGTAGGTATACTATATGAATTCCACCTGTGTTCCATCTAGGAGTCTACAAGTTCAACATTAGCCGGAGGATGATGCTATAGATGAAGTGTATTTAGTGGGTTTCTTGGTCTCCTGGTTGGTCCATTAGGTTCCATCTATTGGCTGGGTCTTTCTATTTCCTTGGCTCATAAATCCATTCCCGTGGGAGAGTACGTCTAGCACGCGTGGGGTCCGTCGCGAAGATGAAGGTTAGAGGTCGTGCTTGGAGCGCTTACGATTTTGAAAAAATTACATTGTTTTATTTTTCCCTGTCTATTTTTTTTTTCAAAATATGAAAGTATATTAAATTTTGATACAATGTCAATAAAATTCTTCTCGAAGAATCTTATTGACTTCTGGTACGTGATCCGGGGTCAGGATTGTTCCGGTAGAAGATGAGGATCCTTCGCAAGCTTCTATGAAAACTTGTCCTGCGCCGTGGCTTCACCTCGTTGTGTTTTTGCTCTGCATAAATGATGAGCGTCGGTATTTTAATGAAGACATTCCACGAGCGCTTTGCCGGCTCCTTGGCGCGCGACGACGACGACGTCGACGACGTTAGAGACAGCCTTCTGGAAGGGACGGTTCGAGAAAAAGATTGAGAGTGGAAAGATGATATTTGATTAGAGATTGCTATCAGTAACTATATCTACTCGTGTATCTAATTCACCAGAGATTCCAGAACTTTCATATGCATTTACAATCCTCAGCCTTTCTGATACCGACTAACGTTCTGAAAAGGAACCAATCGACACTCAGTGCATAAATTGACTTTTATAATTCATCCTCAGCAGGTGTTTATGCACCGTCCTATTTCTCAGTGGCTGATCTCGACAGTTCAGGAAGATCAAAGGACCTGCAGCTCGTGCCAACCGATGTCACTCCACGTATGTACGTAGCTGCAGAAACGTATAAAGGTGGGCCTGATGGTGCTATTGGTCAGTCTTATAGCTTTTTTCGGAACGGTCCCAGAAGGTCGTTCAGGGTCCGTGGGAAACACGAGGAAGGATCAGGATCTTTCTCTAGGGTAGAGTGAGCGAGATCGAAGTTCAGGTAGAGAAGTCGATGACGCTAGTCGCACTGGATATGCTGGTGTCCCGAGGCAGAGAAGCTGTAGTGGAGAAGACAGGGTCCACTGGTATAGGATAGCTGAAGAGGGTAGGAGGTGAAAAAGAAGGTAGGGTATAAGGCGAGGTAAGGCAAGGCAAAGTATAAGGGCTGGAGAGCAGGATGGCCTCTGAGGTGACACTGCCGAAATATGCTCGTCGGCATTCCTAGACGTTTTTTCCTTCCTTTGTCGAGCGCGGCGTCACTATGTCATCGAGGCGACCGACTGGGCCTTATACCGTATACGATAATCCTGGGTCCCGATATCATTATGGGACTCGATAGCTAAGCGAATCCTTATTTCACCCTCCACCTGGTCCATGCACTTTCAAAATCTGCTAAAATCTTGGACCCTGTTATCGCAGTACCAATCGTCTACATATTTCTAGTGATTATTTATTGGGCCAGTGACAGTAATGACGTATGTAAATAGATACGAGCATAGATGAATAGAGAGTTAGGGCACTAAGAATTGAATTAGACAAAATTAATATTCATATTCACGGTCGTCCCATTCACTTCTCCCTCAACCCGGTCCGATATCAATAACCTGACCCCAGTTCTGCAACCCCAGTGTCGGCTACAGGGTAGCTTACGAATCCACCCTAGAAAAGTTGGGGTTGCGGCCTACGCTGAAGTCTGCTTCACGTGCTCGGTATTTAATTACCGAAAATCGAGGGGTCCTTTACGCTCCCCAATCCTGATTCGCTAATTTCAACAGTTTTATATTATCTCCATAGTGCATTAGGGTAGCAATTCGCGTACTACCATTTATCCATGATCTTCCAGAGGCTCTGCCGTTATTCTCCAGCATCCCCATTGGTCCAGAGTATAAATAATTTTTTTTCTCATGTCAAATTCTTCCTTACTCTTGTTAGGAGCGACGTTATTAGAGCTGGGTGGAAATGTCTACATGCATATGTATACATGCATAGTTACGTACACCCTTATGCCAAGAGGAAGGAGGCCCCAGGAAGAGCCCAGGAAGTCTAACACTCTAGCCCACGTATGCGTATGTGACTTCTCCTGTGGCTACACGTGGGCTTCACGTGGTTTCCTGTAGATACTTTTTCCCCGTCTAGCCAGCATATGCGTGTGATTGCGTAACAAAACACACTCTATTCCTTGCACTATACACGCACCACGGCTTACATATGCGTGCACACAAATCATACGCGCGCCAGAAGAACGCCGAATGGCAGACTGATTTATGTCGACGCCAGAGCAATGCCCTATTTGCATTCGTGTCGCGTTACGCACCGTGCAACTTACCGAGACTTATGCACCTTCTTCCTCTTTCTCAGTTTGCACATACGTACCTAGATGAATTCGATCAACGCATGCATATAACACATGTTATACTTGTTGCAGTCTTGTGTCTGAGAAATTATGCACTAATAGGTATAAACCTACAGGAAGGGGACGAAAATTATCGAATTCATAGAAATACATGGAGATATATATTACACCTAATATATTGGATAAATGTTGCATGAGATTTTATTGTCTTGGTCATAATTACAAGAAAAACCTGGAGGGCTCTCAAGAACGTAGCAAGGAGCAGTACCTACTACAAGGTCCTGTGGGAAGATTGTGAAGGTACGTAGGGCGTCGGGGCGCCCAGTAAATCTTCCATGCCGGCTCTCCTCTGCCTTATCTCAGGATCGACTAGCTTCTCGGCCCCTCGAGAGGTCCACGATTTATTTTATTATTTGGTAGATTTAGTGGCGGCTACCGTTTATTGGAATCCACGTCGATCGGAGATTATGAGAAAAAAGAGAGACAGATAAATAGAGAGCAAGAGAGAGAGAGAGAGAGAGATAGGGACTCTCGAAGATGGCACTATTGTTTTCTATAATCTTCTTGCCCGTATCTTTGTCTCTATTAAATGACTGGTCATTATCCATAAAATTACTAAGAAATATCTTCAGTTTTTCTGAAAGTTTGGCTTTTCTTTTTCTTTCTCTTGGAGAGAAAAAAACATTTTTTTTTATGTATAACCATCTTACCACTCGACTGGGCTAGTCAAACAGCATCCATACAAATTGGACGATATTAATGGTCCAGATGCTTTACACATGAGAGACTGTATATGCTATTTAGGTGTCTTTGATATATATATATATATATATATATATATATGCAAGAGGCGTGTCAGGACTAAATCACTTCCTTGGGCAAGGTGTCGAAGTTAATTGCCACTTTTCTCATCTTGTTAGCGTCGTTTCCGCGACTGGGCCATTCGTGACCTTTCGACCCGTGACGTCATTACGACACGTGTAAGAAAAATCGACAGATGATCTCAAGTCCTCGTACCATCTTTCGTGCTATATGTTTCATCAAATTTTTACTATACGTAATATACAATTTTAGTACACCTTTCTGGTATATAATTTGAGAGACAGTGTGGACTAGGCTTAAGCGTATCCACGAATGTAAAATTAAATTAAACCCGTTCTTATTATCCGCTCGATTAACTTTCCAACTGTTAAAACCCTTAGGCCGCGTAACTAAGCGGCACGGGTCTTAACGAACCACGAGTTACAGTAGAATTTATATTTATACTTTTTACTTATTTTTTCTGCTTCTTTCTTCTTTTCAATTTTTCTCTGTGGAAAGGTTCTGGTGCTCTTGTCAATTGTATGCGAATCACTTTAATGATGTATCGTTTATTTGACACCTATAACACCATAGGTTTAACACGATAGGTATGATGTGCTTACGTACTCTAGGCAATGATATGGTACGATACGGTACAGTACTGTATGGTATGGTATGGTATGATATGGTATGGTATTGTATAATACGGAATGGCGTGATACGGTGTGATATGGTATAGTGTAATATGATCTGATATGGTAAAGTATGGTACTGCATGATATTGTGTATGGTAGGTAGGAGCATTATGCGCAGATGCAGGTATGCAATAATTTGGGACAAAGAAAAATCGCATGTCTTTTTTTTTCCTTATTTTTCTTCTTTAAATATTATAATTATTTCATCAACCATTTATCCGAAAAGTTGAACATTTCTCGTCACTCTTTTGTCGCAATTCGTTTGACTTAACTGTTTTGTTTTCATTCTC
Organism: Calameuta pallipes; assembly: GCA_030142375.1. NCBI lineage: Eukaryota > Metazoa > Arthropoda > Insecta > Hymenoptera > Cephidae > Calameuta > Calameuta pallipes. Next base: position 1,115,728 of record JARQSW010000763.1, on the reverse strand, counting down.
AAATAGGGTATTTCTTTGAAAAAAAAATTAACGAATACTTAATTGATAAATTCAAAAGAAACACTTTGCATTTGAATCGTCAATAAATTTTTACGGCCCCTCCGGTTCTCTCCGTTCGTACAATAATACACGTAACGTATGGCAAGATCATTGGTCAATAAATACTCGTTTATTCTTCTACACGTCGACTAAGCTTTCAGCGATATTTAATTAATTGATATAATTAAAATGATATAGATATATAACAGAGATATCAGAGAGGCCAGCATTTACACCCGTGTCGACTCTTAACCCACGCGTGTGATTCATTCATTCACTTTTGACGGGTCCTAAACGTGACGTCACGTTAGGCACAGATTTTTCTCTCTCTCACTATATAATATATTCCTTTGTCTACACACTATGAACTAGAGATTCCTTTTTATTCCCTTTTTTTCCTTTCCTGTCTCTCTATCCTTCGCTTCGTTTTTCTTCTTTCGTTTCGCCATCCTTTTCTTCCATCGGCCATTTCGCCAAGTCAATTATTCACTATGGACTATGGACCGTGTAAGGTAATGATGCGCGCGCAGCCTGTTCAATTCACAATACTTTTCTATTTAACGTCCAATTTTCACCCCCCCCCCGCCCCTCCCCCCTTATACGCCGTCGTTATAGTTTTAATTAAACGCTAATTAATAGTTATTTGATTTTTCCTTCGAAAGGTTTAGGTAACACTATGTACACTTTAGAAACACTCTCACCCGTATGACGCAATGCGCTATACACATACGCACGGATTTACACAATATTTCGGCTCACGTCGTTCTAAGATAATATGTATAAGTAACAAAAGTTTTTTTTGTTTTCGTAAACTTTCTCTATATTACTTTTCCGTTCACGAAATTTTATTGCACACGTGGGATCTTCTTGTTGGCGCGAATTTCGAATTTTGTACAAATCCATTAATTCCTTGTCCAGATAGCGATTGCGGCAGCAGGTAGTGGTAATGGATATCCGTAGTTTCTTTTTATTTCTTAGAGTATCATCTTGAAGATTTTCGAGTTCACTAAAAATGATTTCCATGAGACTTCTTAAAATTTCGTTTTGAAAATCCCGTGCGTTCATTCCAATTGCTTCTAGAACCAGTAGAGATCTTTGGAGTCCTGCACCTGCGATTCCAAACCTGAAATCAAGAAAATGAGAATAGGGGATGATAAGCGGATAACTTTTTAAACGATTCACTTATACATATAATTGAAGTCCTCACGCATATAAGACTGTCATTGGAATTAGATTCTGTGGTAGAGACTGTTTTATTGTAATGAATCAACGTTATTCTTGTCGCTACGGTCCTTTTTTCCCCTTTAACGTTCCTTTTATCTCTTATTCGTGGCTTGGTGAACAGGCTAAGATTATTTAAATTATTTATCCTTCCACTTATGGGACAAGGGTCAAGGATAGAGGAAAGGGGCAAAAAGGCAAGGTAAAAGAAAAGAAAAAGTATATGACTGGATGAGAATGAGAACAGGACACTTTTTGACGGATGCGAGGGTGCAGAACTGCTGATGGCACCCGCTGAGAAACACGAAGGAACCAAGTCGAGAAACTTCGTGTATCTTCGTAGCTCTTCGTGCCGTACCGAAATGGAACATCAGGACGAAGGATCCATGGAAGGATTTTTAACCTCGGGATATCGAACAGTTGAGATCTCACGTTTTCTTACGACCTTCTCATTCTCGAATTCTCATTCCCGTAACCTTCTTACTATGCGCTCTTGTCTCCATTCATTATCTTTTCAATCTTCCGTCAGCCCTTCTAGGCTAGGTCTACGTAGTAGCCGGAGACACAGTGACAAAGGAATGTTCTGAGGTCTCAAGTAAATTTTAATTAAACATTTTTTATATTAGCTATTTGTCTATTGACAAATTTTCGAGTTTATCATCTTTGTAAAATATTTTTGAATTATCACTTCGTTTCTATTATTGATTTTAATTTCATAAAATTTATCGCTGCCACTATTCATTAATTGCGTTGACATGATAATTCTTATCGATCCTTCTATTTAAATGATCTCTCCAGTCTCTTTTTTCCCTTCTATAAAACATCTTTGATGTACAGTTATCAATATGCGTATCTAAGTGTTTAAAAATCATTGAAAGTTATTGCCAAGTATTAAACTCCTATATGAATAGATGGCGCACGCGTCGGCACGCGTCTCGCATCATCTACCTGCTGGAAAGTCACGCGTGTCCTTCAAAAATCTCCCCTAGCCGGTAGCATCTATATACGTCGGCTACAGAAAAGTAGAAGGGAAAGTATCGAAGCGGAAGAGCAAAAAAGATGGTATCATAGTTCCACTGGGAACCCCATAGAAAAATCTTTAGAATGGATCTACTCATACAACAAGTATCAACCATTTGACTTCCGATAAGGGATCTTTGTAGAATAACGAAGAAACGATGTAAAATTTTAGTAACGAATTTATTGACACCCTTTACAGTACCACCATAATCGTATAGAGTGTGACAAAAATTGAATTAATTATTATGGAGAAAAAAAGTCTTGCACGCCTTTTGTGCTTGTTCTGTATATAAGGACTTATAGGGATTCTGAAGGTTTGTTGTCCTGGGGTCGACCCGTAATGTTTGACGTAAAATTACTGGTCTTTCTAACGGGTGTACTAATCGTTCGACAAACCCTTAACACACTAGCATGTCTATACGGTATGGGGGTCTTTGGGGTTTTAACACATCCACACTAGGCCTTCTGACTCGGCAAATAGTAGGTAGTAATATCGTGTTGCGTCCCGTCCCGGCTATCTGACACCCCATTTGCCATGGGGTTTGGCTACGTTTATTATGGGGGTTGAATAGGGTCCTTCTACCCTCGTCGGTTTTGCACGATAATGGCTCCATATACAGACTCTTGCCTTCTGAAGATATTACTTGGCATGGTGTCCCATAAACTTTGATCCATGGATTATTACCGATATTAATCACATGTTAGAAATATCCTTCACTTTTCATTGTCAAGAATGACCATATATCGTAGTCATTAATTTTTAATCAATGAGACATTCAATATTTCTCGTATTATAAAATTTTCTTCTGTTTTGGTCAAATTTGAAAATCCCACGGTATCCCTAATTTTTTCATAGAAAAAGTTTTTTTCTAAATACATAATAATTCTTGGTTACGTTTTCTTAAGACGAATTTAAATGTTAGCGAATCGGAGGTAAATGGGGGAGAAATGTTACTAAGGAAAACCAAAAGGCAAGAATACAGCCGACTGAAATACAATGTACGAAGATGTGTACAAACTTGAGAAGAATCTTTGACGGGAATGAGATGAGAAACGATACTTCGTCTTTAATCTATTCGTAGAATTCTACCCCTTTCCAGTTCTTGCCAGAATTTTTCATTTACAGCATCGATCTCGTTGCAATTTCTCACAAGGATATATCAAAGTTACCTGTAATACATGTATATCTGTATATATAACTTGTTAGGGGTTCGTACAAAAAGGTCGAAAGTTCAATTAAAACCCAACCCTCAAAATTGATAGGACGCCGCGACGTCCAAGCGCCCCGACCCTTTTTCCACGTTAGTAGATCAGGCCACGAAGGGTCGGACATTGCATACGAAGAGCATTGTGATGACCCTTATCAATGGGGTCAGCCCTTCAGACAGGAATTCAATATAGCCCTGCCGTTGAAGAAGTATCTATGGTAAAGGTTCTATGAGAATATAGGGGTGAAAGTACAAGAAACGTCTGTCTAACAGAATTGTCGCGTCTCGTTTTCTCTACGAATGAATTCTGCATCGAGTGAACATCCATTAATCCCAAAATTAAAGCTCGTAAATCAAGTCCCCCTTTACGAGCATAACAGCCCTCATTACTTTTCGGATGGATCTTACCGTGATACAATTACCACCATTGTGCCGACTATAAGACAAATAAGAAAGATCGAAATTGTTGAAGGAATAAAAGTGGAAGAAAAAAAAAATTAATTTTCGAAATTAAATTTTCGTCTATCTCATTTTCTCGATTTATATCCAAATCTATAATATATGTCTCTGTAAGTTAACTGTGAGAAAATGCGAATCCACCGGAACCCAAGATGAAAGGTTGGACGCTTCCCGTTTCTATCTCGCGGTGGTTTCAGAGATCAATGTAGCTGCTGCCGCTCGACCACTCCCTCCATTCGCAGGGCTGACCAATCAAGGCACGTTGACCATCCTGACCATCCCCGGTCAGCTTGGATCTTTCCAACCTCTGTTTCTCTTCTCTTTTCTCCTCTCGCCTTTCGCTCTATCTCTCTCTTACGCACGGGCAATATCTATCTCCCTTCTGACTCTCTTCGGCTGGTGTATTAGCCACTGACGTCACTGTCGACGCCATTTTCCTGGCGCGTGCCAGGACACCCTGTTATCCTTCGTTCATTCATTTTCCTTTCTTCGTTCTTTACTGTTACTCTTGATAATTTGGATTACAAAAAAATATCTGATGACTACAATGGCAATGCGGTCAATTAATGTTACTGTTACTATTGCGGTAATTAAAATTAATATACCGGTTATATACAGCTGTGGATTTGTGAACTAATTATTTTTTTGCGCGAGACGCTCACGAGTAGCAGAATAATGAAAACTGAAGGAAATATTATTCGTAGCTGCTTATGCAATTCACTGTAATTTAGGAAGTTGCAAAACAGGTGCAACCCTGGCTCGTAAGTAAGATAGGACAGGTTACGTAAAGCAATGCTAACTAATGTATGGTAAACGGGAAGTAGGAAGGCTTCGTGTTTCTTGGCAATAGATTCTCAGATATTGTATGCGTGCTTCTTCCTACGGACTGCATCGCGCTGCATGGTGCATAAATTCATTTCATTGACTGCAAACGTCTTATCCGAATTCATATCGGTCTAGATCTCTTTCCGTGCATTGCCAAATGGTCTCTCTTATCTCTTCCGATAGTAACTACTTTGTACGGTTTTGTCATAGAATTTTATCAGTTTTCGTAATTTCGTGGTAGCTTTTAATTTGTTCAGTAATATTACATTACATTGTTGTCGAGCGTTGTTGATTTCATTTAAAAACTGTGACATCGTAGTAAATGCTACTTGCTATTTATCTGAATTTGTCGATCGATTCAAATTGTTCCCCAGAAGTAAAATCCGTAGGGAGATAGAAAAAAGAACATGGTAGATAATAAAGAGAAAAAAAAAACCGAATGTACAAACAGAGAATTGCAAGAAACTCGACTGTTGAAATGATAATCGCTGACCATCTAGAGTTGCTTCTCGACGTAGCGTAATTACGATTTATTCCTCTTAATCGCGCTTAAACGTCAGCCAATTTATGCTTCTCGAGTCAATTTGTGCAATTAAATAATTAGACTCTGTCCACGTTATACCGAATATATTCGATTCTGGGAAGTGTCTCGTCAACTCCAATACCGCGAAACTCCATGAAAAATACTATTTTTACACCGTCGTCCATCTTTAATTTCGCATCACTCCGATATATATATCGTAAACCGTCAGCTGATTTCAAGGAGGTTTGACTATTCTTAAAAACATACACGCATAACATACTATTCCTAAAAACATACACTACCTACCTACAGCCAAGTGTACATGTCAATAGTTGCGGAATTGTGGGATTGTCGACGTCAACATTCCACAATGTGAATTCTTGAAAACTAGTTTACCGGGTTTTAGGATTCGCGTGTGTCAGGTACTCGAGATTCGCGGCAATAGAGCTAAGGTTCCATAGTAGTTTCGGCTAAGGGGTGTCTTTTCGACATGGATGAATTACACGAGGGTTGGGAAGAAATTCGAAACGATCCTGAAGAACGATAAGAGTATAATGCTTAGACAGTGTAACCGAGGAGATGATGAGATTCTAGGGGTGGCTTTATACAAGGGGGTGGATTTCTAATAATTCGCAAGACAGCCCTCTCTCACCGCGTTGGTTAGTGGGGGATGATTAACAGATTCGGGCATCCGAGAGCTGCTGGGGTTAAATTCACAAGGTGGGCTGTGTAGGTATTCCAACTAGCAGGGGGGTTGAATCGGTGACACGTAGAAGGTTCAGTGAAAGGGTGGAAGGATGGATGGATGGATGGATGGATTGTTGAACGGACGGTTGGGTCGGAGGGAAGGTAGGAAGGTTGGAAGGTAGGAAGGTTGGAAGGTTAGAGGCAGTCTTGTGTTAGTTATCGATTTTGGACTCACGAATAGAGTGCCATCTTGACTACCCTTTACCAATAAGGGTGAATTCTTTAGCTTTGCGTGTAAAGCTTGCGTTATCAATTTTTTCTTTACTTATATCATCAGACTGCATTGTCGTTTTCATCAGTATCCATATACACAAATAAAGCAGAGTTCATAGCAACGAGCGTATACGGAGTTGAAAATAAATTGAAGAAATTTTGATGAATTTTATTTCATAACGACAGCAATTCTCGATATTCACGCTTATTATTACTTCATTTTATAAGGATTTTTTTTTTCCTATCATCTTTTCACTCTTTTCCTAAATCATCCTGAAAAGAAGGCAGCTTTACTCGCACAAACTGGGAGTGGTCTTCCGATGACAATGGGCGTGGCGCGCACTTTGCAGCTGCAGTATTTAGCCCGCAAGTGCATCGAGCACGAAAGCAGCCGTGAACGCACGTAGGTACCTACCCCCCAGTCTAGGATAACTCTGACACACATGACGTCCCCCAGCCGTTTATACTACGGGGTGAATTAGAAAGAAGCCCTACGATTGGTACGATACTACGGGAGTAGAATAATTTAGAAAATCAATAATAAAAATTCAAAATGACATTGACACATAAAAACCGTCATACTAAAATCCATTCGGAATTCTATTCTTACTAAGACACGTGAAATATAGAAAATCAACAAATTTCATCCCTTATAATTTTTTTATATTCTAATTTTTTTAACATTCTCTGTCTATCTATATATTACACGGGTTATATATTATATAATCCTATGGCCCTTTTTTACTCAACCGTTGAGTGCACCTCGAGCTGCGAGGTGGACCGAAATGTTTTACAGTCGGTGGACTAGTAAGTTTTTGTCGTTGCGATCATTTCGACGGTCCCAGTACAATCGGGTCCAAATATCACGAACATACAGATACCAGTGACCATACGAGTTATATAGATAGATATATATATATATACATGTATATATATATATATATATATATATATATATATATATACACACAGAAAGTACAAAATAAGAATGGTAGAAGTCACGAAGGAGAACGCTATCGGACTGAGGTCCCCATTAAGCTCTTATTAATTGTGAAGATCTAAAGGACCGACTGGATTTCTTGTGCGCACGCGTTCGTCGCTACCTGCGCGCCATTCTGTCTTCGCCAACAAGTCATCCTACCGTTTTATATCGCTCTTTGAAAGCACGCACTTTGAGAACACTCCTGTGAGATTCTGAACCTTCCAATTTGTGTCCAATCCCTACCACGAAACCCTGCGACACGACAGCCATTATTATTTCCAAGACGTATGTACCTAGCACATCTTCTTTGAGGTAGTGCACTTCCTGGTGCAAGGAATCAACGGATTCAGCATGCGTGATACAAGGGATGATGGAGGTCTGTTGGGTTTTTATTGGTTTTCTTATTTTGGAATGGTTCGTATCTCAAGAATGGTGATACAGTGGGACCAACACCGCCCCATGGGCTACGGATTAAAATCAAATCAAGTCTCAATCTTGTGTCTTTATGATATTCTTTATTACTTTTTAATATATTTATTTATATATATATGTACTATATATATACTATATAAATAGCATCGTTACAAATACAGTCGGTTTTACTTTACATACTTTAGTCTCTTGGTTCTCTGGGGTGGTGTTGGCACGTACCCCACGATTAATAAATAATAATAGCCAGTTGGACGTGTCCGGCCAATTGGCTAGTACAAATTTCCATCGATCTTACATAAAAAGAAAAAAGAAAAAGATCCTTAGACCCCATTAAAAGTCGTGTCGTACCTTTACATAATTCTTTTCTCTCAAAATAATTCGGTCGGCGTCTTCAGAATTTTTAAGATTCCTTCAATAAGATTTTCCTTTCCTCGTAGTATATCTTTTTCTTTCAGTGCTTTCCAATCGTCATGACTTTCCATACGGGGTCCATATTTCTTTTAGCATCCCTACGTATCTCCAGCATCCTATTCTCACTTTGACGTAATCTCATCCACATAAGACTGTTCAACTCTCATTGGATACTCTACATGTGTTTTATGTATACAAGGCCTAGCATGATCAGTTCGTAGGTCGCACCACCAGGTCTCTTGTATCTCAGGTCCAATACTCACCGGATAAGGGTGCGTACGGACCATGGGGATAAGGGGGCGCCGTAGAAGCGTCTACGAGGGATTGCGACGGCGTCGCTGACGTCCAGTCCTTATAGGAAGCCGCCGCAGCATGCGCATGGTGTGCAGCATGGTGGGACGTATGGTGTCCAAGGCCACGAGCACCACCCAACAGCAAACCACCGTAACTCGCAGCAGCCGCCATGTTATGGTGGTGATACTCGTGCACGGCTCTATAAGGAAGAATAAGGATATCTCTTGTAAATACCATAGTCCAAAGTGTTGTAAATTGAGTACGCATGCGCATCAACAGTACCCCATGACTTATGGGGACATCGGGAAACATGTCAAAAAATATCAATAGACAGTACCGTGTACTCCTATACTAACCTATGATGATACTGAGGATAGTGCGGATGCCATGGATCCGTTGGATAATCGTAAACGTCACCAGGATGTTGACTATTCCAAAAAGATGGCGGAAAGTTCCTCATGGCCATCGGGGAGATATTTTCTGCACATAACAAAGAAGGAGTTTCCTTTAATTATGGATTTATATTACTTGTGTATTACCAGTAAATCAATGTACAGTCGAATGGTTCTGTAACAATGTTAATTATACGTTGTTCGGGATACGCCTAAGGTATCGTACTGCTAAATCCTGAAGGAAACAACCGGGAGTTCTCTCCCACGGGACTCGAGGTAACAGGGTCCCTGTGCTCTCGCTCGCATGCATGCTTGTTTTACAAGTGAAGCCGTTCCTTAAGGTAGAAATCTTGTTCTCTCCTCCTGCTCTCGGTGTGCCGCTCTGCTGTACCGGTTACCTTTAGGCGATTCTCATTTTTTTTTTTTACAAATCCTTCGTGGATCCTGCGACGTCCGAGAATATTCTCTTTTCAACACTGAGAATACTTTATTCGCCTATTTTCCCTGCTATTAGAATTACCGTACTTTATGATACAATAGGAAGAGTATTTTAATAAAATTTTATTATATGCTTGAAAAATTACGAATTTAAGGATCGGCACTGGTACACATAGATTTATGCACAAATATCTGAGTAACTTATGAGCACTTAGACTGGCATTTTGGATGGTTGGGATTCGTATTATAGGTAAGGAGTGGTTAATGGTGAAACTGGAATTGGGCATGGACGAACCGATTTTCAATGGTATAGGAAATCAAAAGCCACCCAGTGAATTCCCCATAAAGAAGCTAGTCGGCATTGTTTCCCACGCGTGGAATGCCGCACGGGGACTCGCGCACCTCGAGTCCAAGTCGCACGTGTAAAATATGCTTCCCGGCCCTGTCCAACGTGTGTATGTATAGGTATATACATATATACACATACATATAGTATATACAGACTTGGGATTGGCCGTGGCTTGTCATCCAGCCCGGGGCAAGGACTAACTATCGTGTTAAATATTGCGATTTCCTGAGTATAAAAGGAGAAGTAGAAAATGAGACAAGAGAAAGAGGAGGAAGAATAAGAAGTAGAAAAAGAGTAAGAAGAAGCGTTAGAGAGAAGGAAAGATTGAAGATAGTGCACTTGGTGTGGGACGCTCATCTTATTTTTTTACTTTTAATTTTTTTTTTTAATCTTATTTTTTCTCCTTTTTTCTCCTCTCTCGTAGATGGAACCTTCTACCTTCTATCCACCTTATTTCTCCTTCTACCGCAAGATTCTTTTTCCCCACTACCGTTCATTTCTCTTCTTCTTCTTTTCCTCTTTCGACTCCATCCTCGATCCAGGGCCCCGCAAACGGGCCCCGGGGACCCCGGCTGGCCGTCCTTTATTTATTAACGCAATTAAAGAAACAGAGTGTCGGGCCCCGCCGCGGTCGGCTTTATTCTCTCTTGAGGAGCCGATGCCGCTCGATTCACGTTGAAAACGGGCAACGTGGAAGGACGAGATCTTTCCAGGATCCCTCCAGGATCTTTCTTTACCTCGATCCTTGAAGATTTCTCTCTGTGCTCCCGAAGGCTTGAAGGTCACAACCCAAGGACATCTGTCCGCTTAGTACTACAATTAAAATAACGTAGAGACAACACGATCCTTATCATTTTTCATATTAATAAAATAATAATAATAAATCATATCTACACACGTTTCACAATCGTCGATAACCGTTCGATTGATTATTAAAAAATTGTATAATCATGATCCTACAAATTTGTCCAGCCTATTATCTCCCCCCCCCCCCCCCCAAGTCATTGATTCATCCTGAATAATGATTGTAGCACACTACATCTCGACGTCGTGGAGTTTCTTTGAAGACGCTCGGGCGTCTCGTATAATTGAGTTCGCGTGTACCTACGACATACGTACATATGTACAGATGTCGTCCGTCCATTCGACGCTCTTGAACGATGCACCAGGACGCGGACAATTTCTGCTCAGTAATTAGAGATCACGTTATATTAGAATACGAAAAGGAAAGAGCAGCATCACGGTATAGTTAAAAAGACAAAAAAAAAGGCCTCAAGAATCATGACGGCAAAAAAAGGCAAAAGTAAAAAAAATAGATACACCCAAAGACAGTTTAACGACACGCGTAAAGTGTTTTATCGTCCACAGCGTGCAAAGGAACGTTAATACGTTATCCAAGAAAACTTATTATCCATAAATCATCAATCCGATTCTCCGTTACTATGTTCCGCGCTCCAAGTACATTCATACGTAGGTACGTATATGCAACACGTACTAGGTATCCGTGGGTGTTTTCATTACAGTGAGATTCACCTTTGCGTCGTGTTTCGCGTACGCAGCATACCGCGGCTAAAACTGTCACAGGGTGTCTTTACTCTGGTGCGCCGCGTGCTGCTGCTGTACCAGCGCTGTGCTTTACTGGGCTGAAGACGTAGAGAAAGCGGTGCGTGGAGAAGCTCTTAATTTACCGCACTTCTGGCGTTTAAGATCGTACCAAGAGGTGAGGCGAGGAGAGGAGAACGGATGGAGTAGAGTGGGGAAGTAGCGAGAGAACGAGGAGGATGAAGAGGAGTGTCGTGAAGTGTCGTGATGGTGCTGGTGCAGAAAGAGCCAAAGGAGAATAAGAGCGAGAGAGAGCAGGTATATAAGGGTGAGACTGGGTGGAGACAGAGGCACATAACAATTAGGTCGTGTTGTCTTGAATTCTAAGCAGGCTAGTGAACTGATCCTGACTAGCGGTTGGGATAAATGTGGCCTTAAACGACACCGATATAGCCAGCTAGGCTGATCGCTTGCCAAAGACTTCTCTTCTTTGTTCTCTTTTCTTTCCTCTCTTTCTTCATCCTCGTCTCTCTTTCTCTCTCTTTCTCTATCGCCATTTCACTCGTGTTACTTCTCTTTGTCTTTCTCGCACAACGTCTCACGGTTTCGGCATCCTACCGCTACTTCCATTCTACTATACCCAACATCCCCTTACGGGTCTCTTCTCTGCTCCCTGTATACATCGACCGTGGTCGGATGCTCTCGTGGTCTGCACTGGCACCACCGCCACCACCACCACCACCACCATCATCATCAACATGGAGGCTTTTAACTCTTTAGGACGGCCGAACAATTGTTACTGGCCTTGTTAGCCTTGTCGAGCTAATGGCACACTTTATTACTTTACTCGCGCCAACGCCAACTAGGCTTACCGAATCGCGCTTTGTATGTCTGTCTGTATACATATGTGTATATCTAGCTAGTTAAAGAGAACTACTGTGAACTATGTATTCCAATAATGCAATACGATTTTATAGTCACCTTTGAGCTTGTCGTGTGCCAGGGCACGCTGAAAGTGTTCCTCGACTTCCGTCGCGGCGTCCCCACGGTAATGCGTGAAGACCACGCAATTCGCATTCACGTATTGGGCCCTACTCTCACCATCGTCGGAGTCTTCAGCACCGGTACCAGCACCTACGGCTAGGACAGTTAATATTTTTAGGTTAGGTTCAGTTAAGTCAGGATCTATCGAATCTATAGTATTTTATTGGTTTAGATGATTTTGATATTTTTTTTAATGACTGATTCGATTACATCGATCTGATTAGGTTCAGTCTGTCGAGTCAATTAGAGGAGACACTCACCGTCCGTTGAACGATCATCATCTAACGTTCTTGACGGTTGCGATGTAGTTGTGGCTAAGGGTGCTCTTGGTTGAGGAGTTGGTCTTGGGGATGCTGGACTCGGTGCTGATCCCACCGAGCCTGCACTGCTTGGCTGTCCTTGTGGTACACTTCCGCCGGCGGCGCAGAGTTCCAGTCCCACAGCTTCCAACGACCGTTGATGTACATTCAACTGTAATGAAGTAGCGCAATTAAGAGTTGCGCACGTACCACGAGTGTACGTATGCAAAAATATATCGGGTGACTCGTATGAACGCTTGGAACGCTACCGGTGAAAAATAGAGCAGATCGTAATGTCTTGAGCGAAGTGTCGCGCGACGCGGCGCGGGATTCGATCGAGCAAGAATTCCGGGTCGAGAGAAAGGTGAGGAAAGTTGTCGCAGTGAGAGAAATGAAGGGAGAAAATAAGAGGTGAATAAAATACTGCAAAGATTAAATTTAGAAATGGCCGCCCAGTACAATTTTCTCGACCGAACATTCACGAACAATTATTGTCGCTCGTACGAGGTTGTAATTTTTTTGTACAAAAATCATTGCTATTTTGTAATATCCGTAAATCGTAAGCGCAATGGGTTAAGGTTGCTACTCATTGTTTTTGTTCAACCGGAATGGATCGTTAATGGCGCAATGGCCGAATTTCTGGCATTCGAACTATTCCTTTGCCCGAAAGACACGTCGCTGTGTGATTACTTGGTGTCGTTGAGAATCGCGAGTAATCCGATGTCGGCGCAATGTGCGATTGAACGATCCGCAAGTATCCTGACTGTAAGACTATGCTCAGAAGTGCTTTGACAGGTATCACTGACATTTAATAGCGGCTCGTTGACAGGAGCTTATGGCATCCGCCTTGGCAGAATGCAAGAGAATCTCATACCACGGCAGAAACTCACTCTGATATCTGTAGACTCTAGAGTCAGGAATGGCTGAAGGTGTTAGGCTACGAGTCAGCGAGTAAAATATACTGGTGTTGGAAACAGCCTCCATTGAGCACATAGCGACGCCAGGCGTCGGCGTCCATTGTGTCCCTCTCGGTAGAGACTGCAAATAGCGCGAGAGCTATGCTATGCGCACAAACATCGTCACGGGTACCACGAGCTACTAAGATTCTGTGTAGAGAGAGAGAGAGAGAAAGAGAGAGAGAGAGAGAAAGAGAGAGAGACAGATATAAAATAGACAAGGAGCAAGAGAGAAAGACAGAGGTTATAGAGAGTATAGAAAGAGCGACCAAATAGATACGCGTACTGCCCGCTATTCATTAGATCCGAGCGATGCGAATACCAGCGCAGGTCACGACATTCTATCTTGAATTCTTTACCTTTCTTTTTCCTCGATTCTCGAGAAATATTCGGAATAGGACAGAGGCCGCGAGGAAATTCCCAAGGAAAGCAGAAGGCCGCGCGATAACGTGGGTGGCGGTAGGTTATCTCGGCCGCCGGAAGTATCCGAGATGAGTATTTCACCTGGTGCAACGGACAGGAGACTCCTGGCTACACTTAAGAGGCCCAACAATAAAAGGAAGCAGCGACGTTAAAATGGATCCTCTATCTAATCTGAAGCATAACACCTGCATCCATTGGACTGCATCCTGAAGACCCAATGAATATCCACTATAACGTAGGTCTGGTTTACTATTTCCTTTGTCTAATAAAATATTCACCACTCGGCCCTTTTGGGCTGTGTCTCGGATGTCACGTGAGAGACCAACATACGACGTTATCGAAATGGTACGTAATAGGTTGGTACCGTGCTTAGCTATAGTACCGGACATAACATGGACGGTAGCCATTGTCCATTCTGGCTAGGTATAAATCCTACGAGACAGTCTGTGGGCGTGTATGAGCGATAGTTTGAATTCACCAATCCCCGACGATCAGACTCGCCCTCGTGTCTGTTATACGTTTCCTGTCGTGTTGGTCGAGCTCATGACTCCGGAGTCCGTTGATGATGGTGAAGGTGATGATGCTGACGATGGTGGCAGCAGCAGCACCAGTAGGTATAGTCCCAGCAGCACCGATGGTAGTGGTAGAGACCTTACGACGTGTACTATATCGACCACGTTATGGCCCGCCTAACCAATTACGTCCATACATCAACGGTCCCGCGTTGGAGCACAGAAATAAGTTGACGGTGATGTATGCTCGCACGAAGGGACGTTTGAGGTTATGTGCACGTGAATACGGGCGTAGCGTGGGGGTGTGGAGCAGAACTCGTGGAGTAGAACTCAAGAGAACGGGCTACGCCTCCGAGATGTTATCATTATCTGCTCTAATAAACCCGAAGCCAGCATTCCACGAGGTAGTACATCACCGCCAGCATCCTCAAAGCGATGCCAAACGACGTTTCTGCTCGTGGAAATGTGGACGGCTTCGCCTTAAGAAGAGAGAGAACGCGAGAGCAACGACGCAAGGATCGGGCTACGACACTTTTAGAGAATTTATGTGAAGATTGCGTGCATTTGTCAGCAGTCATTCGTATACGATTCAATTTACATTTACGAAATCGTTTATCTTATCGATTATCGATAATCAATCTGGTTTGTGTACAGTGAAGGATGAATCGTTTACACCGCGCAGATATATCATGGGATTTATCGTAGTTCCCAGGTACCTACCATAACCTATAAAACGCATTAAGGATAACCACCGTAAATCCTTGAGTGTACGACAATGTGGTAATTAATCGAGTTGATCTGAGCCCTCTTAGCGAAGTCTCTTACCACTATGAGAGCCCAATGGCTTTCTTTCCATGAGAGTGGTCCAAGCTCCTCAGCATCCACGTATTCGCAGTATCTCTAGGGACAGGGGGGGCAGCAGCAGCAACACCAGACGCAGTAGCAGCACGTTCAGCTAAACTTCTAAGAGTGTGTACCAACCTCGCGGTCTTTCAAAGCATTCCAAAGCGCGAGCTACCCTACTCCTTCCTTTATTCCTCTCATCCTCCGATCTTCTCCCCACCTCTGCACCACCTCACGGTCTTTGGTATACGAGAGCTGGGTATAGGTACCAGCACAGCTTCACGTTTACCATCACTAGCATCACTTCTCTAGGTCTCTCACCAACGAGACCAGGAAGACTTCGTGTCTTTATTTGTTTCTCTTTTGTCTTATAGATCTCTGAATCTACGCGGACACCCCATATCTCCCCATGGTAGACTCCCTATCTCCACGCACGTAGCTCTACCACCATACAGATACCAATGACGGCCTCTGACTGTGAAACCCAGTCCCCATTAAAATACTCTATGGCTTGATGATTCGCGATTCCCTCGCGCCCGCGGGTCCACGATAAATCATCAAGATCCATCGATCTACGGGTATAGGAATCTTGCGGGAGATCGACGGTAGATCGCTAGATCCAAAGGAATAAAATTCTACGTTACACAGCCGAGTTCACAAACACGTATACAGGTTTGCATTCGGATTGGGTGATGCGTATGTGTCCGCAGAATGCATCTGGGGGACAGTGTGCGTCTCTCGTGTCTCATCGGGATGATCGACAAAGGCCGTAGGAAGCAAAAGGTAGAAATCGGTAACAAGCTACCACGCAATGGTGTATCTCGCAATTTGTTTGCCGGACACGAACCATTCGTCGGCAGGATACCTACTGTTTCTCTCTGTATCTCGTGTAATGCCTTTACTGCATCCTTAGTGCTGTACGCTGATATATGCGTATGTACGGACGAGATCAGAGGACTCCGACACGTTGCCACAGCCTCCGAGTATATTGATAAGGACTCGCGAACAAGTTAGCATTGGTTAAGCTCAGTTCATTAGCGAGGGACTGAAGCGCATCCTGAGCCAGGTGTACGATGAAATGATGGTACGATCGTACGATAATGCGGATAGAATGATTCTCTTGGTAGCTTCGACAAATTAGGGACACGTTAAATTAACGGAAATGTATATCAATGATTTATCTCATAATGGCCAATCTTAATGCTATATTTATTTTTAACATTTGATTTATGCTTTATACCGCTTTGCGAAGGTTTTGCTTTTATTAATTGGTATAACTACTGGTAGCACTCCCGATATCTGGTAGTCAAGTCAAATCGGCAAGTCAAGTGGCTACGGGAGACGATTTTAGGTGTAAGAAGCACGTAAAGCCAAGGAACCGAGAGAGAGTCAGTGTTGTGTGTTAGCCTTTAGTTTTTTCGTGCGCCTGTTATTCCTTTTGCTCTTGTTTATTGGGGTGTTCGGCTTATCGGTACGCGCAGCATCAAAGGATGCGACCGCGGACGACAAGGTCCCCGGTCCTGGTCATCTCGTATCCCTTCGTTTCTTCTTAGTGTCCCATAGCTCGAACGCGCGCACGCTCCTTCTCAATGTCTTACATTAGGAACTTCTTGGGAGGAGATTTGAGAATGAATTTTTGAGGTTTTTATTCTTTATCCAATAGATACTACGTATCTGTTCACTACCGTATACGATTATTGTAGAGTGGAATGTAAAAATTGTAACTCGAAAAACGAAAATGGTAAAATTCGAATTTTCAGTATTGGTATATTGTACGTACGGAGTGCAGTTGGAATTTGATGAAAATGGCTGAGATAAAAATGAGCGAAAGTTCAAGTAATCCAAACGATCATTTGCCGGTCGTCTTATACCGCTCGACTGACAATTAAAAAAACATACCCGAATATCTCAGATACGGCAATGACGGTCTTTAGTGTCCTTTATCAGCTCTGATCCGATACGCCTGGGCTATAACTTGGTCTACCTACCGCAGCGCGATCCTACCTCGCTAATGTCTCTACGTGCTACCGATCTTTTTTGGGTTTCAACGTGTTTCTCAATTTATTCGATACCTATAACGCTGCGGGGCGGCTCGATAAACATACAAACGAACGAACTCAGGCAACGGTGAGAATCGGTGGGATCGTGTGGACACCGGGTCTGCTACTTGATCCATAAAGGAGTAGCAGGTCGGTAGTCTCAAGGAATTCACTAACACCCAATATCTAAATGTCCTTGCCATATTAGTGAGCAACAATGACAATACCAACGACAATAATAATATCGATAAGCTTATACGGAGTTAAATAAAATGACGTAAAGAAAAAAACTCGTGTAATTTAAGTTCAGATACTCGGTTAAGAATTTTTATTGTGATGTCTATTTAGGTAGACTAATTGACCCGAGGAAGTTACAAGCACAAAAAGCAAAGAGATAAAAGAACGAGTTAAGTGACGTATAAAGGCACCAAGTGATAGGGAGAGCCAGTGACTATTGTAAGTGGGCTTATTGTGAGTCAGTATGCAAGAAAGGTGCAACAAACAGCAGTGTGGCAAGGACGTATGTTAATGCGGGTGCATAAACTTGCTGTAATCCAGAGCTAAGATGTCGTCCAAGACGCTCTACGGGCAATGGGTACAATAAAGATCAGCGATAAGGATGCCCGGCGTCGGGACGTGAACTTGAACCGAAGGAAATCCTTTTTGCACGGGTACCTAACTACCCAAGACGGGATGGGTATGAGGATCAAGAAAATTTTGTACCATAGCCAATTGACCTGCTCGTGACAAAATGTCATCTCGGCATTTAAGAAAATTAACAGACCCAAAAATATTCACGCCCCGAAACGCCAGTACCTATCTTCAGTGTAGTTCTGCGCTGGGTATTCTCGTTACTCCATTAGAAACTACAGTCGCTGCGTCCAGAAAGTCCTGAAACCAGTTCTGGAATTTGTGGCGTGTCCTCGCAGGACTCTCCCGATCTACCGATGACTATCTAACATTGAGAAGGTAGCCATGCGTGCATTCGTGATATTAAAGGACTATTAAGCGCTGTCATTACGTGCCCCGTAACACGAGTTGAACGAAAATCTCAGGTAAATGCAATAAGGTACACTACTCTTAATCATAAGATAGTAACTGATTACGCAGAAACATAAATAATAAAAATTACGTTTTATATATCGCGGTACTACCAAGGATGAGATATAACAAATAGTATATCAGTGCCAATCAATGCTCTACAGTGCAGTATTATTCCGAGTGCGTCTTGACCTACTCCAATATGTTACCAATGCAATGCGAAATAAAATGCAACTAAGAATTGCATTGGCACCGTTAGAATCGAGGACGCGTCGCGACGGACACGGGAAGTGCTTAGAGCATTACGAAGGATTCTCAATGCGCGACGTCTGCTCCCCGCTATGAGGATTTTATACGTAACAAGCGGAAATCATTGAAGATCCATTAGATCCTGATAGATGAAAGATCAATCAGCCGGAATGCCGAGAGTAGCGATGCAGAGCTACGCCGTGCATTGCTGTTGCTGACTATACCGGTGGCTCAACCTTTCTGTGCGTTGCTGTGCTGATGCGTCCCAAAGAAATACGTCTCGCTGGTCTAGAACGAAAAACTATACAGCTCTCTGGAATGCAACGTTACAGAACACCTTGGCTACTCTCTTACCGATGCTCTTGTGATTGCTTGTCCCACGGCGACAAAGTATCGCGGATACTCGACATTGACTAGTATACAATATATATAGCTACCAATTCCTATATATTGTACTTGGATACCGAGGTGTAATAGTAGTCAAGGCAGCAAAAGCAAACGGATGAAAACGCGTTGCTTGGCGTGTGTGAGATATGGCTGTGGTATAACGATAATTGTCGCATATCCCAACAATGTCGCAACGATTCATTTTGTCATGCGATTTCAGCATAGACTGTAACTCGTGTGACGTTTCACTGCTAAGTTTTTTTATTTTATCTCGTAACACTCGAGTCCTTCGTATATCTCTGACTGGTACTTATATGGCCAATTAAATTATTTTCTATCACTGTTACGTACCTGGGTTATGATTTCTCTGTGTTATTTCACCAAACGTCATTTTCAGCCGAACGACAGAACTGTCTGGATTAATTGCCATGGGTAACGGATGCGTGAAACTTGTAGTAGGATTTCCTAGCGACGGTGGCGCCGCCAGGTCGAGGGAGTCTTACGAACTAATGTGCTAGTATCGCGTCTGTTGGATAGCATAGTATATACGTATACTGCTCGACTAATGCTGTCTCTACTGTTACCTACTGGTCTCACTCGCGTGGTTTGCCGCAAAGAAAAGCGGCTTATTCAATTCAATTCTAATGGCTCGACGTTCCGTTCTAGACGCATCGGAAATGTACTCTTCTCGGCGCAATCGCAATGGCTACTAAATGATGAGAGTATTCTCACCACGTTCAACAAAGCGGTCTACTGGTTGCCGCATTGACTACCGACTATCGCGCATCTTCAAAGAGACTTACTTGCGTAGACGTTGTCGTTAATTCTTGAACGATCGGTGCTGATTCTAAGACCCACCGCATCTTATTTACTGCAATGCAACGGGTGTCCTCTTTATGAATTTTACATTTTTAAAAAAGCGGAATGTTCTTTTTCCACAAGATTGACACTCGTCGTATGATTTTTATCGTTTTTTTAAAAATGATTGGACGTACAGAACGCACGTGTACGTTGTTTAATGTGGATCCACCTAAATATGGCACTTTATAGTTAAACACTATGGATGCTGGAAGCACAGTGGGTTGTATTAACAAATTCCATGGCTCGTCGTTCCTATAATTTTACAGGGCTCTTTAATACGAGAAGCTTCTGAAGTAGCTACGCGCTCCTTTGCGGCAGACTGTGTCTCGAGTGTCGTGTGCTCGTGTGTGTTGTCTTCCGCCAGGAATGTATACGACATTTTCTACTTAACCTTTAACCCTTTAACGAAAGGTAAATTTCACTTGCTCGTTTTAGGCTTAACAATTTTATATGCGATCCTTTGCCCATTAGGAATTCTATTTATTTACCCGTAACACCAGTTAAGGGATTCGTAATAGTTACTTGCTGTGATTTTGAGGATTTAGATCGATGATTTTCAAAATACTAGTTGATCGTTAGGTTAGGATGCCTGTCAGTTGTATTGACCAAGGACGTGGATATACAGAGAGATGAGATTGATGACGAGGAAATTAAATGCAATTACGACCGGTGCGCCATCTTCGGCGATTACTTAAATGGTAACTCGGGAAGTTAGTTTCATTGTCGCGACGTTCAGGCAAAAGAAAAAGCATTAGCCTTCACATGTCACTCAAACACTCGAACCAGTCGGTCTTGCATTTTGTGAGGCCAACGTGATTTTAGCATTGGATAAATGTTAATTAACGGAATCAGGAACTTGTCGTAAAAAATCGATATATGAATAATTTAAAAGTTTACATACGAACAAACGACACGTACAAAATGAAGACTTGAGCTTTTTTTGCTGGTTTCTTTGAACGTCTGTCGTACAGTTTATTCCCCAGGGATTTAAGCAGTGTCCCGATTTTTAGGATCGAATTCATACCTTCGGGACTTCTACCTGGAACGGCGGGATTTTCTAATCGAGAAGTCAGAATGACACGTCGGACCGTCGGGTCCGTACAGCCACGAGTCAAGGGTTGACCGGGTGGAGGAGTCTTTCGATTCGTCACTGTCAGCCAGTCCGGTGTCATGAGTACCAAGATGAGACAAAAGATTGTGTAGGGTGAAAAATGATCCGCGAAAAGCAACGTGCATTCCATCCACATAGAGAAGGAACCCCTGCATCTTTCCTTTGGGAATAGTTTGAAACTGAGAACGCGTCAAAAAGATGCCCATAGTGTTACACGTTTGGCCACCGTGTCGCTGGAATTTTTTGTAAAATATTTCCCTTGTCGTGATCGTCTAGGACACATGCAAATTTCATTTAAGATAGTTTAAAACAAAGAAAAAATATTTCGTTGAACAACACCACGTGACAACGTCACGTGAAATTGTATAAAATTGTATTTTATTTAACGTACCCACGTTACTTGATGGGATTCTTTTGATATTCACTTTTAATTCGATCGTCCTGAGTACTAGAGATGCTAAGGTGTTCGAAGTCGTCGATAATTACCGAGTGGCTTGGATTAATTAACCTACTTCGTAAATCCGGAAGCGAGAACCCGATCCCTAGTAATTAAGCTTGAGTCAATCCGTTTCGCGGGACTATTGAAATTCTTCCAGCCCTCCTTTTAAAGTGCCTCCAGAATTGCGAGTTGTTTACTATAGCGTGGCTAAAATTTCCTCGTGGAATGTTATCACTGTGTAAACATGTGCCACCTGCGTTGTTCTTATCAATAATGTGCTCTCACTTAGATATGCATATTTGTAACAAATTAACAAGAGCTGCGGTGTCCGAGCGGTTAAGGAGATGGACTTGAAATCCATTGGGTTTTACCCGCACAGGTTCGAATCCTGTCCGCAGCGAAATTTTTTTTTTCAAAATTTTGTTTGCAAACATTTAGAAAAGTATAGAGATTGAGATTGTACGTATGCGATATCGCAGATGCATTATGAAAAAAAATATATACATATATACTATATTTTTCTCGCAGTTGGATAAAAGCAGCGTTTTAATTTATTCTTAGGGAGTCAGACGGGCAACAAAACGGACCGCCTCGCGGCCATGAAACAAGGCGGCAAATCATTTCATAAAAATTCCTAGCCACCATCATTTTACACTCCCTTTTCCTTCAGGGGCGTACCTACCTATACGAAGTCGCGAGAACGCGTTGCAGCAGCGGGGCCCCCGGGACGTCTAGACGCGTAATTGAAGAAACAAAGAGGCTGCAATTAAGTTCACAATTACGCGAAGCCGCAGCGTAGCCGAGCAGGAAAGTATGGCGGCACCATTTTGCTACGCCATGGTCGACTCGCGTTTTCGATTGAATTATATTCGCACAGACCTCGTAAAGTTGTCGCGCGATACGCCCAAGAACCATCGTGAAAGCACAGGAAGCCGAAGATGGATTGAAGTTCCTCAAGAAGAACAGCTAGTAGGAGTATTTGCATGGATGAACACAGAATACATATATACTATATATATTTTCACCGAGTCGGCAAAATTAACATTACAGCACGTCACTTTTATTCTGTAACCGACTTACTTTTTTGTGCAATAATTCACAATATTGAAACCACATTAATACCAACGTAATCAAAAAATTCGGTCGAGTATCAAGTACAGGCCTGATTGCCATGACATCCATGCTGATATCACGATACACATGATGCTTAGAAAACTTTCAAAAAAAATTTCTAAATTATCACAAAAATACAATTCTAACCCAAATTCCAAAAAAAAAGCTCTTAAATCTCCAAACAAGACTAATAACCTTATATCCAAGTTCATTGAAGTTTTTCGAGAGTCAGCTTTTCTAAAATGGACATGTAGCTAAGTAAAATGTTATGAAGGTTCCGCGCGAGCCTGCATAGCTCGTAAAGTAGCCGCCGGGCAGAAAAGACCAGAAGCCATAACGAAGAGATCTCAGAGCGCAGAAGGGAAGGAGAACGAGAGTTGAAGTATAGTGAAGTATAATAGAAGTAGCAGTAGAGGAGAACAAGTAAGAGATCTGTATAAGAAGTGGCCGTAAAGCTGCCAGGTCTAACGCGGTCGCGCCACGCGGTTTTCTAAAACGTCAAGAAAAAGCGAACGAGCCGATCAATGCTTAACCATGAGTCAGAGGACCTAGGATTTGTATACGATAAAGAAATGGACTTTCCTCAAAGGAAGGTCAAGAGTGACACCTTAAAAAAATTTTAATTAACCTCCTCGCAAATCGGAACAAATTCATCATCTGACTTTTCTCTCGAATCAACATTCAACACGTTACTCCACACTTGTATTCCAATGTAAATTGACAAGCGAACAAATAGTCAGTAACAAATGTCCAGAGTAAACAGAAGATAATGACGAAACAATGTGAACGAGTTTAGTCGTTTGAATCGCAGAGAAAATTATTGTACAGTCACGCAAGTCTTTTGTACGACAAAACGATCTGTTGTAAGGATGAAAATAGAAGGGTTTGAAACGATTATTCCCAAAAGTTACGAAACTCCCTGTAAATTGTCTCTCGAATAGCTTTTGTGTAAATAATAATTCCCTCTCCTTCTCTCTTGACTAAAGGAGACTTTTCATTGGGCGAATATCGAAGAATTTGTCGCTCGGTTGGTGGCAGCTCGAGCGCGAAAACATCAAAGCTTTCCAAGTAGGTACACATCTACAACAGGTTGTGCGCGTACACCCCCTTAACCGTGATCTTTATTCCTTGATAGCGGATGAGAACATTTTCCCTCCCAGCATCCCGTCTTCTTTCGGCGGCTAATAATCATTTATTATCCCGCCATGGAATAATGAGCACAACGATCTTATGAAGTATCCGCGAGCATACAAGAGCCTTTTGTTTAAAAATTATCTCGTCAACTTTCGAATTGCCTTCTTGCTTAAGAATTTTACTCCGGCCGAGGGTAGGCTCGACAATTTTGACATCACGGTGGGTAGTCAATTATTTTCTAAAGGCATAATGAAACTCGTAAGTAAAAACTGATGGCGAAAAAAAATTCCATTAAAAAAGAAAAAAAGACAGCTACGGATATACGAGAGAAAATTATTCTAGTCGCTCATATCGTAGTCATTGAATATACACACATGACTATAGATATACAGACACGTATATACGGACCATGTGTTCTTCGTTCGCACTATCAAGTCAAATTCTTAAAGCACGGCAATTGCATATCTCCGGCATGGAAGGATCCAAAGCTCGTTGAGAATGTCTCCTCATTAATAAGAGCGATTCCGTGCGCGTCTCGCGACGCTCTTCGGATCACAGATGCGTTCCCTTAAGGACGCGCGCCCGGGGGCGTCGAGACGCCCGAAGAATTCGCTAAGCTGAAATACTTTCATCAATTTCGCACGTCCCACACAGTTTTCCATATCCTTTTGTTTGATCTCTTATGACTTTCCCAAAGTATCCCGTACCCCCTTCTTTTTCAAATCTGTCTTCAAAAGTAGCTTGAAGTTTTTCTCTAAATAAATTCATCTCTTCGTAACCTCCTCTCTCTTTATCCTCGGAAATTTTTATTCATCGCCACGCTACTACATCTTAATTCGTATAATTTTTGCATTTTTCATTCACGCTCTAAAACCCCGTCCCAGCCCTTTTACGGTATCCCATAAAATCGTTATACTCACGTAAGAGTAAAGCGCACTAGAGACTACGCATATGTATACATACATATATGTACCTCGCCTTAATTATCATTTCGACTTGGAAAAGCTTCACGTACAAAGCCCACGTTGGATTCGTACGCGTGTTACCTCCACATACATCGGTATGCCTTGAGGCCTCTATATTAACTGTAGAACTTTGCGAGAACATGCGAGGAACTTTAGGGCCTCTATATTAGCTCGCTTTATGCAGACGCGTCAGCATTATCAAATTAGACGAAGGCGATGGTAGTCTTGCTTGATTTTCCCCAAGAGAACTAGCTCGTACCAAAACCATTGACTACCTGGTACCACCCTGAAAAGTATGCGTGAGATAAAATAATAACAATAACGAAATAAGAGTAGCATCCCAATACCTAAAATATCTACAGTGTGGTGAGCAGCAAGAACGGTACAAAGATAAAAAAAATAACAGTACGACTTCGGTATGGAAATTGAATGGGCATTTAAAAGTCCATTCAACGATCAGCTATGTTAATTCGATAGGTGTTCCTCGGAGGTGTAACTTCCGTTTATCTTTAAATCTAACGAATGTAGACTAACGAACATTCTGGACCACCGTGATGTCGTAGAGTTCGCGTGGGACATAGGGGATGGATGCTGTAAAAGAATGCGTCTTGGATAAGGTCGATGAGGTCGATAAAAGTGGTAGGAGGGTCGTGAAGTGCTTTTAAAAAAATGGTCAAGTCACTCGAACGAATTTCCGTTTTTAAATTTTCAAATCGTCATTTCGAAACACTTAGCCCCGTATGTGGATCAGCGAGCATATGTCATCTTTTACCAGGACCGTAGCCACCTACTTGTTTCCCAGATCCGGTACATACGTACAAAGCGTATATGCTCTATGGACGCTATGAGTCCTGAGATAAATCATCTACTTTCTAGAGACAAGGATTTCTGGAATTCGAGTGAGGCGAGAAGTGATTAAACGATGAGTTGTCATCGGTGACGCTAACATATTACGCGCTTCGTGCACGCACGGTTAATGACTTATGTGTATATATGTATATAAAGGCAAGCTGTCGAGTCGAAAAGTTATAAATAGTTTCTCGAGATATTTTGCTTCCGTAAGAGAGACTCCCGAGCTCCCGTTATAAGTCTTGTTCTTTGCCATTTGTATACTTGAAGGTATAGTCATTGACTTTCGAATCGGTTAAAGTCATTAAGTAGCATTACGATGATTTACCATATAAATTTATTACCAGATGCATGGATACGATGCGTGTGTGATGTGGATAAAAGATAATTATACTGACACCGAGAATAATAGCTATAAAAAAATAAAGATGATACCCCTATACGAGTACGTACTGTCGTACAGGTTTACTCTGTTATTGGTTATCCAGAAAACGAGTGAAAAGTCATCGAGTCCAAGTGACTCGAAGTGTGTGCTCCCTTGACATAAAATACGAGTGACTATCGTAAAGCACTCAGCACATAGTTACCGGCTTACAAATGACTCTCTTAATGCCAGTTGCCCACTGTATATATTTTACAGGAGTTCACTCTCGGCTATAACTTATACTTTCCGGCGGGCGGTTTATACGGGGAAAAGGACGGAGCAATAGAAAAACTATGGATCCCTGATCCGTTTTCCATCTTAACTGGAAAGGCACCGTTACGTCCAGTTTCTTCGAACGTCAATCGTGCCGATCTTACAGGTACGATATAAGTACCGCCAACTGGTAACACCGCGACAGTCAGTGATACGTACCGCTCTATACCTATATGTATATATATATATATGTATATATACAGGATCGCATAATGTCACGACTAATAGCAGACTTTCTAGTATAAATATGAAGTGTGCACCGGTTTGCATTTAGGTCCTTGGAGACTTCGTGTTACAGTCGATAGCATAGGTAGTATTCGTATAAGCGCGTTAACGCGATTTAGTCGCTGCGACGTAGGGGGTGTATGAAGATATTTGAATTTCGCGCGCTTCTGACTTTCGAATAATTCGAAAAATTATAATGGCCATCGCGCAGCATATGCTGGACTATATCGATAATTGTCTGTCTTGGGACAAAAACAATGTCGCAAGAATAATTTCAAGTATTTTATGAACTCTGAAAGCAATCCGAGAGTTGGCATTGGGCCAGCTGCGACTGGTTTATTATAGTTTTGTTATGACAGCGAGCCGTTACGGTAAATTAATGCCGAAACAAATGTATCTCATCTTAAGAGGGCGCACGGGGTTGTACCTCTAATTGAATCGGTAAACACCATAAGTTAACCGGTAAGTAGTTGCGTCGACGTAAATCACTTTTTGGATGATGAGCCGTCACTTGATGAATGGTTAGTTTAAGGTACTGATACTTGTCTATATACACGGGAACTTGATAGCTCCGAGGCCCGTTGTGACGCAAGAAATAAGTCATTGGGGAAAAAGGAGAGGTTATTGCTAAGTCGTGGCTCATGGTTTTATTGGTAGCGCGTATGTGTACTATTAATTAGAGAATAGACATGGCGTATACTGAACTGCACTTTATGCGAGTGCATGACAGTGGCTGGAAGGTAACTTTAGAAATGTTAAATTTAATGCTCGTGGTGGTGGCTAACGAATTTTTTTTTAACAAGAAATAAATAACAATGTTTGAACGAAGGAGGGAAAATTTGGGGTTTCTTCTCTTGGGAAACCGCCGGGAACTCTTTCCAGACGCGTGTCTAATGCCCTTTGGGATCTGCCTGGGTCCCTCGGGATAACCACGTTTAAGAGCACTCCGATGCTCCTTTAGACACGCACTAAAATACAGAGCGACGCCGCGTACTGAGGAATATATGGCAGTTCGGAGAGACGTACGAAAAGGAAGGGAAAAAAAAAGAGGGAAAGAAAAAGTACGAAAAGTCACATAGCACGCGACCGACCACCACTTTCGAAAAGTGAAAAATCCCTTAACGAATTATACGGGAGAGCCAATTAATTATCGTTGGCTCGTTTGAGAAAATTTATGCTCGCCGTTATACAGCGTACGTGTGCTAACGTTATCGGTGTGAAACGTGCGTGGAATTCAAGTCTCCATGACGAGATCAAACGCTTAATGGTTTATTGAAAATGAAGTCTGATATTTTTATTGCGTTTCTACGTTCGATCTAAGCCAACGGTTATATCACTCTGGTACGATGCGGTTATAGAGTGCATCCTGAGAGATTTCTTACCAATCCGTATCGTTGCGTCCCCTATACCATATATACATATACACACGACAGTTTCTTCGGTGGCAGCTGGCGAACGTTGCGACAAATCATACGGACCCGACAGTCTCGCCATTCGTACAGCATAATGTGTGCAAACTGAAGTAACCATCTTTTCGCAGGTGCCTATGTGTACAGTTGGTAACGATGATCGAATAAGTCACAAAGACAATAGGCAATAATATTACATATTAAATTGTATTGATCAAATCGATCGTCCGATATGCCATACAATTGGTAGCAGGTGCGGTAAGTGTTGGAATTTCAGAATTACAGTTGGCAACAGAAGCAGAGCCAGCAGGTAGAAGGTGGAAGGTAAAAGGTGAAGTATGAGATTCGCGGAAAGGTTCCACGGTAATGGGACGCATATACACCACGTGTTTCATGTTTGTCTTAGAGCATGCTGGTTTAACAGTTGGTATGCCGGTAATGGAAGCTTATCGTTTGCTACCGCAGTAGTCCGAGTGCATTCGCGTACCGGCCTCTGTTATTAATTCGCCACTTACTTTGCGTATTCTCTATACTTAACCACGGCGAGCCGATATTGTCAAGTTGTACGCGAGGTTGCCCGTGCACAGTGTTGTACCATAGGAGTCAAGGTATAAGGCATAAGAGTCAAGGTATAAGGCATAAGAGTCTGGCTGGCTAGGGCGGTGAATCCTGCTAA
Organism: Calameuta pallipes; assembly: GCA_030142375.1. NCBI lineage: Eukaryota > Metazoa > Arthropoda > Insecta > Hymenoptera > Cephidae > Calameuta > Calameuta pallipes. The sequence continues at coordinate 1,087,361 of JARQSW010000763.1, read as the reverse complement.
CGGAATTAGTCAAAATAGGCATTTACGAATTCGTGCAATTTCGATAATTCTTTTTATTGCCTATCTAGCTTCCTTACCCATAGCAAGGATCTACGGGCTGCACGACATCTGTACCGAGAATTCCATTCGGAACGGTCAAGTAGTAAGAGAAGCACTGTAGAAGAATGAACTCTCATAGAGAGAGGAACTCTGGTCGGCATGGACAGCTGACGTATCAAAGACTCGCCGACAAAAGTGGCGCCTGTCTTTATGGCGAGCGATCTGCCCTATGCGATAGTCCACGAATAATATCTAATTAATTGTACCAAGCAGTGGACACGGTGCAATACCTACGATCACGTGCCATTCGAATTGACTTTGGAAAGGTAGATACATCATGTAGAGTATCCAGTCAAGGGTCCATGACTATGTAAATTAATTATCATAACTTTCCATTGCTTCGAGTAAATAAACATAATTGAAGTTTACATATAGAAATTGGGAATAGTTGGAAATCTTCATGAAACTTCGAAATAGTCGATTTTATTTACCGTCGGATACCGACGTGTCGATAATATATGAAATTAGGTTAAATTGTAATTATGATTATTGGTCGATATACGGATGAATCAGTGTGTAGCAATGATTGTACATCATTGAAGGCTATGCGACCTTGTCTATGATAAAGCCTATGAGGAAGGTAAAAAAAAAAGATGATCCGGGAAGTAAATCGAAGGATAAGGTGCTGTTTCGATACGTGGGAAACTTAATAAGCGTTACCGATAATCCTTGTGACCGAGAACAGTTCCGGCTGAATCGTATCCGTTAACCTGAAGGATTCCTTGAGGGATCAGAGAAACGGGATAAAAAGTATATAAAAAATACGCAAGTGTCGAGTTTCATTTGGAATTGCAAATGCAGACCAGATGGATACGTTTCCTTCTACTATCATCCACCTTCCGTCCACAGTATTTCAAAGGGCCTGAATTCCATTGTAGTCGCGTGGAATAATATTTGGGTTAGTTTAGTCCCGTCGGATCCGTTTGGCAAGAACGTTCGAAGCGAGTGGGAAAAGGCCAAAGAAGGCAGGTAACAGGAAGCGGAAGATAAGAAGGACGAAGAAGTAAGAAGAGTAAAAGAAGAAGAGGAAGAGGAGGAGGAGGAGGAGGAGGAGAAGGGAGGAAGGAAGGAAGCACTTTATTCAAGTCAAACTGTCCGGCGTCTCGGTGTGACAAGCTAGCACAGTCGTCCATAAGGAAGAAGGAATATACGAGTGAAGGGAGAAACGAGGAGAAAATAAAGATTTAATGAAAAACGATTGAAAAGACAATGTCGGAGTGGAATAGGTATAAGGAAGGATAAAGGAGAGAAAGGAAGCACGAACCATTGAATTGCAGATGTCGACTGGACAGATGGACACGTCCACGGCAAATGTAGTTACTTACAAATGACAAAAAAACGAACGGCCATCTCTCCCCTGAAACGTCACGATCATCCGATCAGCCAGAATCGTCTATATTCGCGTCCCCGTGGTAATTAAGAAATTCGGAACGTTGGAATCATGAACACCAGGGAACGGTGTGTCCGCACCGTTAACCTAACCGAGTACGTGATACATATACGAATAAAAAAATTAAAAAAATCGGGAGTAAAAATACTTTGTTAACGAACTCGTTAAAGTATGCGGTACGTACATATATATACATATATGTAGTACGTAGGTACAATCCCACGGGTTTCTGCCAATAAGTCAACGCCATCGATGGTAATTACACGAGAAAAGAAAATTACCAGGGCGGAGATCGGTTCACTCCCTTTTCTTTTTTGCTCTTCTCTTTTTCCCCTTTTACTATCTCTCTCTCTCTCCCTCTTTCTTTTTCTATTACCTTAACACTGACACTTCCACATATGTTCTCCGTGCGCGTTATCCTTATCTGTGTTTTTCCGACTATAATTTGACAAAGGGCGTGGCCACGTTGACAAAGTGCACAGCCACCAAGAGACGGTTTCCTTCTTCCATAACGCATGACAGTTGGGTAGTTAAAGCACGTGTTCCACATCTTTGAGATTTTCCTCAAGAAAATTGTTCTCCTATTCAGAGAGAAATAAACGAAGAAATATATATCGACTATAATATACTGTAGATACAGTGATATACCTGCATGCTGATCTTTTACAGTAATTGAAAGTACCGCCATGTACTTCTTCCAGTACTTGTACCACAGTACTGTACCGCCCTTGTACTTTCGTGACAATTACGTTCTGCTCCGGCTTGGTCAATCGAAAACTGCCTCGAGTCACGCGAGCAATTCAACTTCTCTGTTCATTCGTATCTTTCTTCAGCTTTGTACTTTCCCGCTTAGACATTTCTCTCTCTCTCTCTCTCTCTCTCTCTCTCTCTCTCTCTCTCTGCCTGTCTTATTGCTCAGCTCCGTCTCTCTCACTTCCCCCGACAAAGCCCGACTGCAATACAGTAATTGGGCATAGAAAAACAAATTACATAGATACGCCAACTCTCATTCATCCTTCCCTTAAAAACTCTTAGAAAAATATTAGTAACCACCGATCAAATGACTGTTGATATATTAACTACTGTTGTGCCATAAATTTTATTTTTCATTTTTCACAATATCTCCACTGATAACGATACATGATCTTTTGCACGCGTAGATGTACACAGTGGGACATCAAGTACCACGTCAGTACAGTGCATTGAGAACGGCTTTCCTGCTTACTCAGAATAAACTATATATACATATATATACACAGCAGTGGCGGCCTTTAGGGATCCAGGATCAGGTTTTACTCGCGATCGTTTTTCCACGAACAACGGATTGCGACTTCTCGGCTTCCCTTTCTCTCTACGTAGGTACCTTCTACCTATATATCTTATTCCTGAATGCAGTGCGTTGGACTCTTTATTACAGAACGTGCACCAGCATCGCTATGAATTTCTTCGGACGCTCCTCTAGGATCCTAATACTTGGAAATGAAATAGCAAATCGGCTCGCTTAGGTATATCAAGAAAGATCCAACGGCTTTCCATCTATTACAATTGCAAGCGAGAAGTCCCAGGTGTATGTACGAAGACTAGATACGTCCACGGTATAGAGAGTTGATAATGAAAACGCGAGGTAGAAGTTAAAAGTGATAAAATTTCGTGACATAAGCTATATTTTGTCTGGCGCAATCTCGTATAAACGATTTACGGATAAAATCGTCGCCGTCTATACTCTCTTCTGTACGTACATATGTAATATAAAGTTTACTGTTTACGTGGTATGGAACGTCGGTGTCCAACTATAGTTAGAAAACAGGTTGAATGAAATTTATTCTGGCTAAGCGAGAACAACAAATTACACTGATAGTTGATCTCTCCTAATACGACACGCGGGAATGCCTAGAAGTCCGAGCGATTAACGTATGTGTACTTATCGTTACGGGAAAGCAAAAGGAGATCCCGATCAATAGCACCTATACGTAGTACTATCACGGTGTACCAGTACAGTGGGATTGCGTGCACGTTGTACAGTCAAGAGTTGGATAAATCGATCTTATAGATCTCTCTTTGACACAGCACTTACGATTGTACGTATAGACGATTCTATAAGGGAGCAGATAATATACCTTTTTGTACGCAGTGAAGTTGTCGCTTTTGGTGGAAAGCTTTAAATTAAGGAAACTCCACGAAGCGTGCGAGTCTTTGCTTCGTGTCGTCGTAGCATGCCGGAGGGCTCATTTGAGATTCCATCAACGTTTCTTCGAGAACCAAAAATACTTGGCTAATGTACGACACAGAACGAAAGGACCCGTTACTGTACTGCGGTAAAAAGATCTCGAACTTTTTAAATAGATTTAAAGTACGCGCCTCTTTTGCCCCCAACTTGATCTACGCTCCTGACTCGAATTGAACTGCCGATGGACGTTACGCGTTTACCACGGCTAGTTAAATGATTTCGTGAGAGTATAATAGCCGCTGCATTTCTACGTATTTACTTGTGACATTTATTTTTGTCCACTGTGTATATACCTAGATATGCATGTCGAATATAGGTCTCGTTCTCAAGGTACCTATCTTATACGTGCATTCTCTATGGCGGAGACGTACACACATGGCGGTGTAATATTGACAAGCCAAGTAGACGCATGCGTATTTTTATATCAGGCCGAGGTCCCCGAGAGGCCGAATAGTTTTCTCGTGGGGGAGAGCTACTTGAATTTATGTAGGAAGCTAGGAAACGAAGAGAGTACTGAGAGAGTTAAAGAGAACGAGAAAGAGCGGGGTATGAAAAAAGTAGAAGAAAAAAATCGTTCACGCATAGAACACGTGACGGTAGAAAAAGAAATCCGAGCGTTATAATTTATAAGTTAAACGTTTCTATCTGCACTCGTTGCAGAGACATTTTAACTTTCACGATGTCGCTGCCAGCCGCGTAAACCTTCCTCCGTCGCCGTGAGATTTTTCGGATCTCGTAACTTTTCAATCGGCAAACAGCCGAAACCCATTCATCGATGTTCCATTAAACCTGATCGTGACTTTATCTTTTTATTCTATGAACGATAGAGGTATCCATCAATTGTGTAGATACCGCGAAGAAATCCAAAGAAATTACTAGTAACAAAGGTAAATAAAAGCACGAAAACGAATACGAAGAGCAGAAAGAAAGAAGCTTGAATGCAGGAGAAACTTTGGATGGCAGAAGGAACGCTTCTAGAGGCCAGAGAAAGATCCCGCTTTAATGATAAGGCAAAGGACACATCGCCACCTCGACGCGACGATCGTAAAACTTGGTCAGGTAAAATGCGGTCCGTTTGAGTTCTGCTCGTCGGTCGAGACAGAAGCTGGTTATAGGTCGAGCATTATAGTCGTTGAGAACTAGTCCCAGGGACTATCAGAACTTTAGGGTGTAGTATATACATACTATAGTGGCCCGGTGCTCAGGGTGACGCGTACCGTGGATGCATGTACCGTCGGGGTGGTCCGTTGCGAGGACATCAGTTCATTAATTGACCAGATAGCAAGCTAGACCGCTCGAAGGACACGAGTTAAGTAAAGTATACCAAGAGAGGTATACCGAAATGGTATCGACTTCAGTGCCATCTATCGGAATAGTTGTGTACGGAAAAGCACGAACGACCCGCCGAAAACTATATCACTACTCTTATTTATTATGGCAGCCATGACGTTTACGAGCATCAAAGTGTAGGCAGTGTCGTGTGGCGGGTATACGTTGACGGGAAAGGGGATGACTGAAGGGCTACACGAGAAACCTTGATAGAAGCTACAGAGAAGAATCAGAATGGCGGGGATGCCCACGTGAAGTTTTTATTCGAGAATCAGTGACATAATAGGACAGCGACTTTGAAAACGGCAAGTTGTGACTTGTCGAAGGGGAGTGGCACCGAGAGAAGTGTTTTCAGTGTGTTTGCTGTGCGAGTATAGTGGCATAGTGGAAAAATAGTAGCAGTAGCACTACCAGTGGCAGTTTTACTGAAGAAATAGCGTCCGTAACGAGAGACAAGAGTGCTAATGAAGGATAGCTGGGTTCTTATGTGAGCTTCAACTCCCTTGAAACCTTACGCACCCATCTGCACCTGTCCCTTCCATATAGTTAGGTACTTTTATGTGAACGATAGTCGTCCTACCATCTTTTTATTCCAGCTAATATTCCTTTTATAAATACGTCGTAAGTACAGTCGAGTTCATTTTTCTTTACGCTTATAAAACTCCTAGTTACATGTGTACGGCATCGCTTCGAGTAATTAATGTTCTATTCACCGTATTCTAATGTTGTAAGTGTGCTTGTATTTACAAAATATAGTTCTAGAGACGTAAAATATTGCTGGAAGAGGATTTCTCGATGCTGGATACATTTTAGAGAGATACTAAAACGTTTATGACTTTATTGCACCAGGTTAGGAGAGTCCTGGTCGACGCCATAATACCAAATAACATCAGTCGGTTATATCTTTTATTTTTTATCCTTTTTTCCTCTTCTGTTTTCTTCCATCACTTTTATTTATTTCCCTTTGCTTTTTCTTCTTCTTCTTCTTCTGCAGTCTCCTCCACGGTACTTTACTTCTTTTCCTCCTTTCAAAGTTCTTTGACGTGTCTTTTTTTTTGTTCTCTCTTTTTTCTCTTTCTCTTTCTCTCTTGCAGGCTTCGTCGTTCTATCTCGCCCGTCCTGAAAGCCAGCAGGCTATAAGTTAAGTAGACTGCGCACTAGGCGGAGGATGCTTTTCGACATTTTTTGTGAGCCGCGCTTGTGTCCTCGTGTCGCGAGAATCACGGGACAAGCGGAATCCTCAAGTCTGTCGACACTGATCGTCAGCACGGGACATTCGTCAAGTCGCGAGAGCGTGAACTGGTGGTTGTTGCGTTGAGAGCAGATAGAAGGAAAGAGAAGACGAAGACAACAATAAGAATAAAAGAAAATCACCAAAAGACTCGCAGGAAAAGATAGCGCACCATCCAGCTACACCTTGTCGACCTTCTCTGTCGCTTCTCGCAAAAATGAATTAGCTCAATCAAATCCTTTACCGTTTCATCCAAAACAATCGGCCAACAAAAGAGAGAACGTGGATCAGAATAGTATGAGTATTTCATTTAATGTTATAAGCATCAACGTTATAATTTTAAGACTATTTATTTTATAAACTATTTCATTTTAGGAATACTGTTGGACAGTGTGAAAACAAAATGGTGCAAGTGCATTCAACACCCCACGACGCACGGGTGGATGCATCTCGAGGAACAGAGCACGCCTGACCTCCCAGCAGACAGATTAAAATGACACACAACCAATGCAAGAAGAACGCCTAGAGGAACGGCGTTGCGTGGAGAAAGCCCAAGAAAACTATTTCAGGAGATGCACCGAAATGCATGTACACAACTATGCAGATACTGTAGCGCCAGTGTCATCGCGACGATTTGCGGGAACCCACATAAGGTATGTACTTAAGTACTTGTAAAGATGTCAGACAATCGTTGAAAGAGATTCACAAAAATTCACCAGGCAGGAGGACAATCGACTCCAAAGTGTTTTGTAAACAGAATGTCAAAGACGTGTATCGTACTGCGTGTTTCATAAGTAACACTGCTGCCCATGCATTCAAGAATCTTTTATCATTCCTCGCCATTGGTGAGATGCCGAGTTATACAGTGTGGTTAGTTAAATGGCATACTGTAAAGGATTCATAATTGACAGGTGTCATAATCCACTTGTAAAATTGCCAGCAACAGTTCTCTTGGACCTTTGTGTTTCGATTACGCCCCCAGGTGCTAATCCGATTAAGAATCTCTGGAGGGGACTTATCCCATTTCCATAACCCGTACCGTTAAATGTGGTCCTTGCCGGTTCCAGTAGATGATGGCCATAGATATTACAAAAACTTTCAGAACATTATATATGTATCATTATGTATGTCTGTTATCAAGTATCGCAATTGCTAATAAGTTTTTATAATTTTTATTTGCAAAAAAATTTTAGCAAATCCTAACAGACTGTATAGTTTTTTCGACGCTGTACTCCAGAAACAAATGGACACGTCCTATCCGTCGGCAGAACTAGGATCCTGTGTAATCTTAAACACGAGGTATGCCGCTCGCGCTGTCCGCTTCCAGACATGGAATGTCAGATAGTGACTCCACTTATGAGTAATGTTCTCAGCGAGGACTTATGACAGCCGGTTTGATATCTACATTTTGACTATTATATATCTATAGCCCGCTATAAACTGGATTTGATCAATAGAACAATGTAGTAAAGATTGTTTGCTTATAATTTGTGGGAAAAATTTAATAATGACGTTTGACAGAATCATTTCGCGTAGCAAATCTGACATACGATATCTTGTTAGTATAAGATAAAATAAAATTTTGCAAATTTAATGTATGTATAACGTATGTTTAGGTATAAGATGAAGACTCACCCTGTCGTACTGGTGCGTCGCGGTGGCCGTAGAAAAGGGTTGAAAAGGTGCAGGCCTGGCAGGGCTGTGATGAGCAGCATGAGGATTCGCATGTGTGTGGGGATGTGGTGCGGCATGGGGGTGGGTTGGGTGTGGGGGTGGTGGTGCCCTCTGATAGAGGTAAGGGTAGTAAGCCTGATACATCACCTCGGGGCAGCTCATCACACCCCCAGGGCCCGGCCCCCCAGAGCCGGCCTGACGACTTGCGTAGCCGAACGTCGCACCAGCCGCGAAAGCACCCTTTATCTCTTCCACACTCGTTATCTCGCGCAACCCTTATCTTATCACGAGAACACGTTATCCGCCCTGACAATCTCGCGTACAATAATGACAGACGGATGTAACCACTTGTCAGTAACAGCACATGACTGTCCTCCCGCGGTATATCCTTTTCGCACTTCCTCCCTCTTCCGTTAAGGGATGATTTTAACCAGTTAGTCACTGCCAGGATTCTATCGACTTCATACGCCAAGAAACACCTCTTCCGAACCACCCGCTGAGACTGTCAGGTTTCAGGCCTCATTACGTATTTCACCCGGCAAACCTCCAGTAAATCCTAGTCACTTATTTATTACTATTCCGCGCTGTCAGTCTTCTTTATTTTATTACATCTCCTGCGAATATTTTTAAGTTTCTTGAACTTCTTTCCAATCCAATAATTTTCACCCTTGAGCCACACTATGAGGGTCCACGATAACGCGGTGTCAATTATCACTTTTCTTCTTCACTGGACTAAGCTACTTGATGTTTAGATATCAATGTCACAATGTTATTTACAATGTAGTCATTTATTATACTTTAGGATTATCAGACGGTCTTGGTACTAGGTCTAACTTGATTAATGAGTACGGACTGATAAAGAAAAAAATAAAATAAAAGACACAGGGTCCAGTAGTACGTATTCTCTAATGTCACGTTTTATCGTTTCAGACAGCCTGATGCGGTCAGGTTTACTCTGGAGTAATGCTGCTGCGGTGCCGTGTCTTTGGTGGACAAACACAGACTGAACCCCAGCATCGTGTCACCCTCTCCTAGTGTCCGGAGTCTTTTTCTGGTGGCTTTTACTCCGAGTAGTCGCCCTACCTCCGTGTGTCTTTTTAGTTGGGACTATCCACGAAGCGAGGGTCGAGCCCGGGATCACCCCAGGGCGCTCTTTGGTAACGCCTCCTGGCAGTGCCACTCTTGTCCAATAGGAAAGCGGGAACGGGCAGCCAATAGGAACTCAACTGCCACTCCTACGCTAGCGTTTGTATTGATCCTACAATGAACCTCACTCTCTACGTCTAGATATGTACCTACCTTAGCCACCTACCGCCTACCTTTTACCTCTTCTCTTATGGTATTAAGAAGTTCTTACGCGGGTTAAACCAACCTTCCACCTTCTGCCTTCTAACCTTCTCTATCTACCGCCTTTACTTCACGACCAACAGCAGCGACCTTTCTCTCTGGTTATATGGGTACGTAGATGTGTACTACTACCGAAACCTCTTATTCCACTTACTCTGAAAACCCTCCGAACCTATTCTATCCTTTACTGCTTGACTCCTCGCCAACCCTCTACAGAAACATCCCTGAGTTCAGTACCTACCTCTACCCCCTTCTTCAGTGCTTGGGTAGGATACTGAGTCTTAATTAACAGTTTCGCGGTGTTTTGGGAAGCTTAATTTTAACTGCCTGAATCTACGAAGGCGCACCCTTATATCGTATACTTAGCCAAGTGAAACTCTTTATAATTAACAGGGGTGTATTTTTCTTTTTCAGAAATTATCGAGATAACGTCTAAAGATACTTACGGTGGTTTTCTCCAAATCCGTACACGTGGACTACGTGCGTGTCATACTATTTATCTACTGTGAGGGAAACACTTGACCGTGTCAAATTGCATTCTAATGTCGCCGGTGTCTAATCTCATGTGTAATCCGGCAGGTCTTATAGAGGGTGTCGTGGAAAATCCAATAAACCCGGGGACAAGCGTGACGGCCTCGATTGCGCAGCCGGCTAGTGCTTTTTTTTTCATGCTTCTTCTCTACACCCAGTGTTAAACTCGCAGATCAAACAGGAAGGTCCTGCGTGAAGCTAGGGGAGTCATCGCGCACGTGGCCACTTGACAATGCTTGAGAGGGCGCAACCCCGCTCCTAATAGTTGGGCATTAAATTTGTCAGTGATATTACACTGGCGGGGGGTTGGACCCTCGTGACCAATGAATGGGATGATGCCTGAAATATGCTCCGGCGAGTATTCATTCATTCTAGAATTTACCAAGGGTAGTTTGCGCATCGCTGAACTCTGTGCTATGTACTCACTCACCACCTATCTACCTGGGGTTACGCGTGCTCATGTTAGAAATGTGTGACGTATTTTTACATTGCGGGGATCATATTAATCTCACTCATATTTTCCACCTTTCCATTAAGATTATGGACTGTTTTAATAGTCGCATTATTAGTCTCATGAGAATCATTAATGTGTCACAGTACACGAATATTCGAAACGTACCGGTTATCTTGGTACCAAACAATGATTAAAAGGTAGAACGTGACACCATCGTATCGAATTCCATGAAGGAAAAAAAAAAATCATCATAATACAGTGTCCATGGAAAAGTTCGTAGTACAGGATAAAAAGGCAAAGGCAGTTAGAAAGCGTCGGTTAAAATTTGTTCCAGAAAGATCGAAAAATCGGTGCCGCTTGCGCAAATGAGCCTCTAGCGAGAATTCGTCGGATTCGAGGGCTCGAAAACACAAGTCGCGACAATCAAGCGTCTGTGTTTCCAATCGGCGTGTCTGTAAACTTAAGGATTTCGTAGCGTGGCTGTATCTTGTGGTAAGGGAAAGAAATAAGAAGCACACTTGTGAACATTATATATATCAACTTCTGCAGTAGCAGAAGTAGTGGCATCTCTAATAGTAGTAGTAGGAGGAGGAGGAGGAGGAGGTAGATGGGTAGGTAGTCAGTCAGCTCAGTGAATCGCGTTTTTTGACAGATCGCCGAGTCGCCCCCGAAGAGAAGTCCCACGAGCCGTGCAACAGGCACGGCTCGTGTGGAATGTCGAAATAGCAAATTAGGAGATTCCACAGATCTTTCCTTGCTTCTTGGTTCCTACCATCCACGGGCGTCCATTATTCCGATTCGCGTATTCCAGGCTGAGCTTCGACTTCTGATTTCGGATCCTTTCCGTTTATTTCAATAGTTGCTCCTTATGGGCAAGGATGTAGGCTGCTGCTGGATCTCTCGAATCCTTCCCGTACGATTTTCAACTGAATTACGCTGGCATTGTGGAATGTGAGAGGATGGTGCGTGCAATTCGATGGAACTTGAGTGGAATGTTACATGGAAGGAATATGATTTGATCATTTTTCTTTTCACGCATTCTTGGAACGTTGAGTTGTTATACACTGTTAAAATTATCTTTCTTTATTTCCCTACGGTACTACAGAATTAGTATCGACGTTACTAATGTAGCAGCATCGAGCATGGGCTTTTTATTTATTGTTATAAAGTATCGTTAATGTCTCTTTGAGGATTTACCGGCGTGGTATGAGTTTTCAGTATTTCTCGTAACACGAAATCAAGCTATTCTCCTCCTGATTTCAGGACATCATTTTTTCCATTTTGAAAGCTGTGCCATGTTTCTTGAGTGTACTTCTGGCTTCACTTCGACTGCGCCGCGTTCTTTGCAGCTTCCTTTCTCTCGTCTTCATCCTCCAAAAACTTGTCCCATTTGGCCAATCGCGCTTCGATCTCGGCGTCTGTCTCGGCCACTCTAAGGCAAAGAATTTCACCAAGGATTGGAAACAGATCCTCGAGGCGTTCTCGTAAGCTTAAGAAATCGCGACTCGAATGTAATAAGCATACGTGTCCTGATTTAACACAAGATATTACAACAATTCATAAATACCAAAGATTCTTCACTTTAAAATTCATGTAATACCATGGAAAACTTTGCCACTGCATTTATCCAGTGCCGAAAAAATTACGATACAAAGGCGATTTATCGACAACGGGTGAACTCTTACCGACTGTCGGTAACGCAAAGTCAGTTATCGGTAATACAGTTCTCTATGGCAAATACTGCACGGGAAATCATTTTACCGATCGAGAAACACGTTCAACACCAAAGGGAACTTACTTGTATTTAGTTTTACCGTCCCATATCTCAGCCGATATTTTCCTCTGTCCAAACCATCGTCCATTCAATAACTGAATGCATGCCTGAGCTTCCGAGGGTTCACGAAACGTTACCTGTGCAACACCCTCAGGATGTCTCTGTAATATAAAATGTATTTATGTAATAAACAATCCAGCGGCAATCTGATACCACACGTGAATATAAATTGTATAGTTTTTATAAATCCAAACGTCGTAGCCCATGGAGTCTCTAAAAATATCTACTTGTGTCGTCTGAACGCGTTCTTATAGACGCAGGAGAAGAAAGAAGATCCTCGAAGAAGACGTTACGCTAATAAATCAGTAAAAGGGTATGACCTAACCCCATAAATTCGCCTTTAAGGACACACCCATAGTGTTGCGTCTCATGTCGCGTCTCAACCGTGAATACACACGTGAGCGTTCAATGCCAAATGAGAATTCCGACGCGGTGCCGTGCTCTTGGTCTAGTGCACAGGGAGAAAAATAGAACTGACGTTGAAAAATCCGCCCACGTGCAATATACCCTCATAAGAGAGAGGGAGACCATCTGAAATCATTTCTTATTCACATAGCGTAACGATGGTATCACGACTGATCGAAAACCTCGAGCGGTCTTTTATTAGTCAGCCGGATAAAATAATATGTCTGTAACACTACGACTGTCTGCCATGTCACAGAATACGACACGATGCTATACAAGACGCGTTTTACCGGTTGCCGGAAACTCATTCGCAAGCAAGAAGATTGGATTGGCAGCATTTTATAAACAGGTATTTCTCTTCCCCTTCTAAGAAGGAAGAACCGCCATAAAACTCCAAGGTGAAGTGAACGACAATAAAAAAAGAAGATACAAAAAAGCATGAAAGAAGTATATAAAAGACTGTGCTTAGGATTTCGAAGCTAATTTCTAATCTCAATTTCCGTTAGCTGAATAAAAGCTTACAAAGAACCGATTGTACCTCCACTGGCAATAGGATCCCTAAAACAATGGTCTGTCTTAAAGTCCAAGACTAAATACTACAAACAATTTTAGAAACAACTAAAACAGTTATAACAACTTAGTTAATAACAGTTGCCTAGTAATCTGATATTCTTCATGGTACTACGAACGTTTAAGTAAGTTAAATCTGTTTCAGCCTTCTAAATTCTCTTTGTCTTTCCCCTAGCAATGTAACAAACAAAGTGAATCATCTTGTGAAAGTTATCATCAAAGACTGCAACCCTCCACCTACACTTGTCCTCCTGGCGTCAGTAGTTCAAACTAAACTTTCAGTTCACACAAGCCAAAACAGGTAGATGTCGAGATAGTCACGTATGCAGATAGCGTCTGTGTCGAAATTCAGCGACGCGTCGACCGATTCCCATCCGAAACTAAATGTAAAGTATGACAAAAAGTTTCCACGGACAAAGTCATAATAATTGTTTTTCCTCGCATAAAATCCATATTGGTAAAATCACAAAATTTTTCATCAAATTTGTCAAAGACAAAAAACGCGAAGAGCATCGCTTACATCGCAGAATATGAATATCCATACAATTTTTTTTTCCTCGTATAAAAGTCATATCGGCGAAACCACAAAATTTGTCATTAACAAAAAAGAAAGAATGTGTCACTTACGTCATAAATTATGACTTTTCGTACATCACCACATTTCAAACATTCCGAACGGATGTCTTGCTGATATTCTAAGAGCAGTGCAACTTCCTTGTCGAAATCCTCGGGTGCGAAAAGATTCTTGATTATCACGACGCGTTCGCACTTTTGCGGCTCGCCGCGCATCCTTTCTGGTCTCCAATCGAATAGTCTGAAAAAACATTAAATATTATACAGTAGTCACGTATCGTACATACGACATATGATAATCATATGGCAACGCGTTGCAGACCATGGCGGTTTGAATGCAAATAGAAATACATGCTAAATGCCATGTGGGGTATTTTCGCGTGAAGTTTCTTATGCAAAATATAATGGCGAAATGGTGAGCGTCGTATATCGCGAACGAAAACAGAATTAAACTCTGTTTTTTTTTACGATAGATTCAACAATGCTAACGACCTGCTGGGATAACGCAACGTGTTTCTTAATGGCTACATAGTGGCTTGGCATTTTGGTTCACGATCATCCAAGTCATTAGGGACTAGTGGCAATGGCCGTGGTGTTTTTTTTTTTGGTTCAACTATCCACTCTAATAATAAAAGATGATCCCTTTTAGTTTACAAAGCAAGACAGGACAATATATACAATGGTTTGCTTACTGAAGAAACATCAAGAATCCTAATATAGAGTGTCTGTCTTGTTTTATAGTTGGACGCAAAGAGCCGTCATTAATATTCAAACATGGCGCTCAGACAGACATCGCCAACATGTAAACGTATAGTCAGACACGGTTTCGACAAATTACCCCTTATTTATTCAAACCTACCAATTGCTCGTGATGTCTAACTCCTTTTTTTTTTCAGCGAAAGAGCAATAATTAGCGCAATCATGAGTCATAATGACGTAACGACACTACCTCTTTCAGTACAGATCAGTGCAGACTGAATAAATTTAACTTAATGGCGTTTGATACTACAGAATCGTGAATTGCATAAGATTTGTCTGTCCAGACCGAGGAAACAGACGTGGGACCGTTATCGCAACAGATTTCCGGCAACCTCGTGATCTTAGCCGGTATACAGAGTGCGCTCTGTAAATAACTGGTTTCGCAAAGTGCAGACCGGGCATCGAACTGCACGCAGGCCATATTGGCCTGGAGGCTTCAAAGACGATGGAAAAGTATAAGTACCGAACGGAGAGGACTCATGAATATGAAGAAAGGAGGAACGGAGTATAGAATACATTACAACTCCATGTACTTTTGTTCCCGTCTTATCCTTCTATCCTGTACTTCGATCATAAAGTATCATTTAACGTCCTGTTATCGTTTCATTGGTCATCGCCACATAAAATCTTTGCGCTCACGGTAAATTCGTGAAGAAAATTCGTGAAGAAAATTCGTGAACGTTAAATTAACGAACCGCTATACGACACACCTCGTAAAAGTTCTAGTCCGTTTTACAAACACGATAAAAGACGGCACACCCTTTGTGCTTTTTGTGTTTCCCTCCCCCCTTTTTTTTTCTTTCTTTCTTCACAGTTCTTCCACTGTTTCTACTCGACGATGCGAAATATCGCGAAACGCACGTACAGATGTATCCCGGTACAGTGGAGATGAAGAGATGTTAAGTAGGTATGAGAAATCTATGTACTGACATACATATGCAAGTATATATATACTGATTATATACTTGATAAATAATTGTGGCACGTCTGCAACTGCTTTTACCGGAAGAAGAAACGCCAAGCTGTCTGCCAGACTTGGTCAGAGAAGTCAAACGACGAGCTCACACTGACAGATGCATTGCGAATAAAGCTGCTGTGCAAAGATGTATCCAAGATGGCAGCGAAGAAAGTTGATAAAGCTGATAAACGTATACGACATACTTCTCTTGATTCTTTTTCAAACGTTCCTTGTCCTTTTTCTTTCGTTTTGGCTTCAGTGCTGGATCGTACGTTCCCTTCATTTGAAATTTCGCGCGCTGCACGGACAACGTCTTCCCTCGGATTTGCCAACCGTCCAGAACCTTGAGAGCGAGGTCTACCGATTCAATCTGAAAAAAAATTATATATATTTACATTGCGTATACAGTAATACCATTACGTAGCTACAACTTGTCACTTTAGGTATATAAACTCATCTTGTTGTGGTAACCATACTAGATTTCCATTACGGTTTATTATGAGAGCAAACCTTATGGTCTACATACGATTTGACTTTATCGTTACTACTGTCGTGACGGTGGCTTCGAAAAAGATAGAGAATATGTAAACGTTCGTGATCTATAACCGATGTTGACTGAGCTGGCAGGAATGGAGATGAAAAAAAAAAAATCAAAGAAGCAGTGTCAATATTTTACGACGTTGGACGCGGTTTCTGACGAGGCTATGGATTTCTTTTTCTTTTGCGTCAAGTTATAACTGGACCTGCCTGTTATAAGATGAATGTAAACAGAATTCCTCGTGGATTATTTTCCCACGTAACGTTGCATCGATTACGGTTATGGAAAAGTGAAATTAACAAATTTCTAATTAAACCAGTCGAACATATTTTTACAAACGGAATAATGTACTCTTTCATTGTGATTGATTTTACCGCTCGAGGGTCATTCAGTTTGCTTCAAGTATACTTGAATTGTGACTACGTTCAAGGAATAGCATATATTATATATCGTATATATAAAGTGTACGTGTCTATGCGTATACACGTATCTTCCCACGCGTGTATCGGCTTGCAGCATATCGGTGAGCTGTCAGTGAGAAAAATGCTTAACATCGTCCCCAGAATGAACCCACGCCTCAGACGGGACACACCTTCCCCGAGGATTTAATTTTTTCATTCTTATTTCCCATCTTATACCCAATACCAACGCCTATGCACAGTATACGTACGAGTGAATCGGAAAGTATTATCATTGTTCTCTGACACTAATGAATTTTCTTGTAGACTATTAATGCAGTAAAGTCACCAGTACGGTACGGAATATATGAGTCAACTATTGAAAATAGTATGGATAGGATATAGTTTTTTTTTAAATTCAAAAATACCGTATAATACCTATGACTTATTGATTTGTCAATTTTTAATTATTATTTAACAAATAAATCTATTCGATATCTGCGGCTGATTGATTTTTCGTTATAGGTCATTGATAGAATAATTGTGAATTTTTTAAAATTATTAATTTTCGCTGATGTTTCAATAATTTTTGACAGCCGTAAGTTGACTTATGGACGTCGTAATAATGCACGTTGACAGAATGTTGTGATTATTGATTTTTCAATTTGATCTAGCTTAATTTATTTAACCAGCTTCCGGAAATAATCGGATTCTGGGAAAAGATCTCGTTGAACGTGTGCAAAGCCCTGAGACAAATGGCAAAAATAATAAACAGAAATGCAAGCTACAAGGCAGTTAAGGCTTGGTAGTAAAACGTCACGTTCCAGAATGGAAGCATGAAATCATCATAGCAGACGCGTCGGTCAATGATAAGCCTGTAGTAACAGTGAATCGTGTAGTAAACAGTAAAACGATCGATATCGATTCTATAATTACATCGATTATCATACCGGATTTAATATCATTGATATTCGCATAAAATAATAATTATCACGATTATCCAATCACTCTAATCAATCCGCACGACATCTAATAGCAAAAAAAAATGACCAGGGATTCAACGTATTATAAAATGAATTACGACAATAAAAAAATGAAATAACATCAGGTCAAAAGATTACAGATTTTTATTAAAGGTTTCCAGGCCACAACCCTTCCGGTATATTTCTTCATAACCAGAGATCGTTCTCTTAAACGATGATATAACCATCCTGAAATTTCTTAGTAGTGACGCCAGAGTATTCCGGCTGTCTGTTTCCAGCTCATGCGTAACATAATGTATGTATATATACACAAGTACGTGTTCCAAGGAGCGTAATAACTTTATAGGAAAAATTTCGCGCCGTGATAAATAACCGCGAAATTTTTTCGTGCAAATTTTCTTGGCCTCCCTTTGTTCCGTTCGCACGTCTAAATAAACATGGCGTGGATGGTTATGGTTTAGAATCGTAAATTTCTTATGTCATTTCCTTGACATCGTGGCAGATCCCGTTTATTTGATCGTCATCAGCCAGTGCCAGATTATTTATAGATTGACGATCCCATTTTAACCTGCCTATACGTCATGCGATTATTAAGTTCTATATAGATACTCTATCATCCGGCATTAGCGTAATTTGCTTAGATTTTTTTAAGATACGTCTTTCAATTGATTTAATACTTGAGTCTACTCTTAGTATCCTTGAGAATATACAGACTCCTCATGCTGGACCACCCGTGGGTCTATATGCCACATCCTAGATTGCGGCCATTAATGGTAGCTTTATGTATCTCGCATCAAGCAACATATGCGTACACATACGACTGTACATATATAAGCCATATACATAAACCAATGGTCTTCTATGTGGATCTTAAAATGCTTGAAAATTATAAAAAGATCATGATCGTGCAAATCCTACATCTCATGAGTACGTAACGCGTAAATAACGATTTTATTTATAGTGATTATAAATTATCTTATCAATATATTCTTTTTTGGCTAGTCGTTATATACGATCCAGTCATAGTATAAGAGTGATTTAAAAAATTTTTCAATTAAAGTCACTCTATAATAAAGTTCGTTAAGTATAGTCAATATAGCGTATAGTGCGTGCAATTCGGATACACACATTATGCGTGATATGATACAAGAATGACGTTACTATACGATAATTTCTAATAACCAATTACACCGATAGAGGGCTAGTTGCATTTTGGCGGTAAAATACAAAAGTTACCAACCGGTCAATTCATTAACGAGATAAAAATAAATATCACAGACCACAAGAGAGGAGTTTAATTTGTTTGGATTTAATGAAGCTGTTATTAATAACCCTTGCGTGGCGTTGATAAGTTATACGTGTCTCGTAAATTAATTAGACGGGTGTTCGTTTAATCGAACGGAAATATCCATAATAATTGAATGTAATTGCGCTTCACCAAGCATCGCCCATCTAACACTGAGTATTCGAGGGCTTCAATTACCCTTTATTTATTCTTTTTTTTTTTTTTATTTGGCTACCAAATGACATTCAGCGTTTCCACTGGTCGTTAGCACTAAAAAACAGGCCTACACCCAACATACGTGACACAAGTCTCAAATAATTTTTTATGCTGTAGTCAAACGAACTTTTACGATGAGGCGTAACACGATGACGCTATGCAATATTTGAATTCGTACGGTGTGCCCTGTTACTTATGTATCCTTGTAAAAATCTACACGGTGGGCAATATTGTTCTTGGTGTCGCTTTAATGAAAATTATAATCACTCAATATGCTCTCGTTAATACCGCTAACCACCGTTCGGTCGTTCTAGTAATTAAAGATCACGATTAAACGAGCAGCCTGATTCAATTTTCTTCCAGTAAATCTAATGCGGGTAGTACACTGCTTGCGTAAACCGTAAGAGGCGCTGTCAAAGATTCTCCTCGTTTACCGAGAAACCGTACGAATCTGTCTCATCCCATGCATAAGAATGGTCTAATTGAGGAACGTTTGAATTACGTGCAGCATTATTGTACGCCTTGAAAAATCACGACGCCACGTAAGTCTTGGGATATTAATATTTAATTGGAAAATTAACCGTTTGAAAGCCCTTGAAACGCCTATACCATACCGTACTGTGAATCAAATTAAACGAACCGATCATTAGAGTCTAGATACATAAAAAATAAGAATATCATTAGGCAAACGTGTGTACCTACTGTCTGATCCATTTTTTTTTTTTTTTTTGAAAAATCATTGTCAATCTCAATCGATCACCAGTTATCGATTAGCATTGTCTCGTTAATAAGTGTATATTGATTGGCAGTTTTATATCATGCAATTTTTTTATTTCAAAAATGAGACTGACATTTCGAACGAATTTTTATAACCTTTAATGATACGTATTGAGTGGCGGACTTTACATATAGTTTTCATCGAATTTGATTTACCTGTCGATATTGCATACCGGATTTAATTAGGAATGGCTGAATTTCTTAGATAATTTTATGTATAAGGGTGGCGTCACTAATTGACATTGCACAGTGCGGTTTAGCAGTCAACAAGTGTAAATAGACGCTTTTAGTTTTTTAAGTTCACATTATGAGGTAGGCATATAAATATATATTCTACATTGATTATCTATATGTCGCTTTTCCTTGATGTCAACCATTCTTGGAAGAATTGATGCTTTTCGCAATTCAGGTCAACGGTACAAGGTGGAATACGTTTAGATCGCAAGACTGTAGCGCTGGTCAATGACTTGACGACGATTTCCGTTTACAGGAGAGACAGCATACTTAACTATTCCGGTATATCCTGATCGTATAAAAATTAATTAGACGGGATACCGTATTGTGAAATCGGTTGATAGGTATATTTATCAAAAATATTTATCTGTTCCGGTGATAAAATAAAACAGTCAGATGTTTTATTTCCTGCATACAAAACTTGATTGGCAGCACTGAGAGGGAAAAATCATTAACTATGGTATTTCCCCTAGAGCTATGATCGTGCTAGTAACATTTATTCAATTTTCCCATAGCACAAAAACTTGAGCCTAATTAAATATAATTTCAAAGTATCAAGGGATTTCTAATCTACCACATATTATTTCACATCTCTTATTTGGAATAAGTATATAAAGTATATAAATATTGTTTTCTCCGAATTCATAAAATTTACCTAAAATACAGAAAAAAATGGTTTTACAGATTGCTCAATGTCAAACCGACGTAGTGATTACTATAATGTTTCTTATTACGCGAGATAATACGAAGTAAGCAGGTGTATCCAGGCGAATTGTAAATCATTAAGGAACTCAAGAAATAGGTACATAAAATTCGTAATACATTACACAAACCTGATTCCTTTGTGTTCTGATCCTGTCAATCACTTTATTGATTTGAACATAACACTATAATAATATACTATACCTTGATACTGATGTTTACATGACCGTACACGTATTTGATTTATGTGGTATAATGCATTAAGTATTGATAAATATTTTTGGTAAAACACTATTAAATCAATGACTAGATAAACACTTGTAGATCCCACTTAGCATATATCTTCACTATTCATAGATTCTAACTCTTTCGTTAGACGTATAAATATACAGGACAAAGTTTTATTTATTTTTCAGAAGAACTTAAGTTCCGAATGGTTAAGATTCTTACGGTATAGTCATTGGCAAGGCTTTAGAGTGACATCCATTAAGAAGAGGGCAACTATGCAGGTCGATGTCAATGATCAACAGATTCTTCTCACACGAAATACACTGTTAGTATATGCTGTATAGCAGTTAATTTACACTCGCTGTACACAATACCTTATATTTTGCTTTTGTACGGTGCATTCCACGATTAATGTCTAATTACAATAATTTATGCATTACTTGAAAGTCAGTGAATTCTCTCGATTTTTCTTTTGTTGTGTCAACCGCGAGTTACTGCCTAGTCGATGTATTATACTGCAAATTCAAGTGTGTAGCAAACTGTGTTATTCCCTATCTTTTCTGTGGTAGTCACGTTTTAGATGCTTACATGTGTATTATTATTTGCACGTATTCAAACGTTAAAAAAAATAGACCTCTAAGTGTTCAGAAAGTGACCATAGAAAGGACGGAGAACGCACTTGGATTTGTAGTATAAAATCAATTTTGATATTTCTCGTATTTACTTTAAATTTTAGTAAGGTCGAGGTGGGTATATCTGTATATAGCGAATTTTCAGGTGAATAGTATAGTACTATTTAAAATGCTATAATCTATGTTAATTGTATAGTAATTTTATAGATTTACAATATAATTTGTTCTATTTGTATAAATAGGTATCCCTTATAAGTATTGATAAAATTCAAAACTGCATAAACCTATTTGTGTAGGCCACCTAGTATTTTTTTTACATTATTTCTATGCTCCAGTTTAACGGCATTGTCCCTGCGCTATAAACTTCTTATGAACGTTATCAACAATTTATATTACTTCACGTGTAACTGTTACATTGTCAATGTAATCTGTCCGTTTATATTGGCTTTCATTTGCTTGGTGCATATTGAATGGTCTGGACCACAACCTCATTTTCCCCATTGATAACAATTCAAGCTGGTAAATCATTCATGAAATAAATTCTGACAACATTTTTTATTCATTTTCGATACTCTACATAATTAAAATTGCTATCGTACTAAAGTATTGACACTGATAACGCGGATCAAGTGGCACTTGAGTCTAAAAAAGGTTAAAGATTTTGCGCAACATTTATCAGCATCCAGTAAATATGATATCTTCATACCTGATAAGCGTACAAATACTATCATAATATCCGTTCTTCTGAATAAATATTGTACGATCGTCAGTATAGATCAAAATATTCAAAAAGTCGATTTTCAAATTCACAATGAACTGCTTATCGCAACAAATCGACAATTTCGTAATCTCTGCTGATACCAACCACAGAAAAGAAAGACATCGCCAAGATTTAATAATCAAAAGCTTAATTAAAATACAAACGAAAAAATTAATTAAATTCAGAATTTCAATCTACGTTCTTCGTTTTCATATAGGTACAGGGTTATTCAGCATTCTCGTACCAACTGAAGTTAGCTCTAAGACAGAAATAAAATGAACGCCTTAACGTTGGTACAATAGCCCCGAACGATCCCAATAAATCTGCCTACCCGCTTACCAATATGATAACACCAGTGAGATCTAGAAGTCAAAAATCTACCGTTCCTGTTTATCATGACCATTGCAAAGAAACCAGTCAAGCCTCCTGATAGAAATCAAAGGTAGAAAATCGTCAGTAATAATCAACGTCGAAAAAGGTGTTGACTGCGATTAGTCAATGAAATGATTTTACCCAAGCAACCATCCATCATCGTTAGGCACGAGCCAAGTTCTCATAATGAAATAACGAGTCTCGAGACTCGAGGTCTTGCGCGACGCTTTACATTTGACAGGTACGTTATTCGGCCAAGCCGAGGACTACTTAGCGAACTGTCACTCATCATTAGAAGCCTGGCGCCCATCCAAATTTCTCGTTAAAGGGTATTTAATACAACCAAATAAATTCACCGACCGTTTAGCGCCCCCGAGACACAGACTGTATTTGCATTTTGTATTTCAGCAGCAAAAAACATCGAGCCAAAAATCCTTACCTATAGTCGCATCTGATTATCGTTATTACTATACAAAACAGTCCACTGGCCGTCTGCTAATTAATATCAAACCGTGAAAGTTTCGAGTTTAGAATTTCCTAACGGTCTGGCATATAATCAAGCGTTCCGCCCCTAAATGTCGCCAGAAATATATTCTCCTTACTGACTAGATCACGATTTTCAATGGCTCGGCCAAAATTTACATGTCACGTGTCGTCTATACACTTTTTTGATTCTCTCGTATAACGCAGGCACTCATATGTATACAGGTATTTTACATATGTACTTTGTACAAGTATACTTGAGAATTTTTTTCTTTTTTTTTTCTTTCTTTATTTTCAGAGATACACATCTGTAACTGTAACGACCTGCACTTTCTAATGACACTTGGCCGCGGGCTATGCGGATAATTGACATGGTTAAGGAATTCTAACGTATCTTCTAAAGTGGCGATGTCTTTCACGACGGTGAAAATTCAATAGGGAAAAATGTCGTTCGTACCGGAAAATAAAAACATTAATAAAATACAGTAAATCGAAAGGTCTACGAATAAAAAATATTGAAGTACTTAGGAAGAAGTAATTGTCCCTTTTCTTACAGACAAGATCCTATGGATATCGGTAAGTTAGCCGAGCATTAGTAATGACACGTATAGTCGGTCCAAGAGTTCAATGTGTTTTCTTTTGACAGTTCGCAACCAATGCAATCCTCAAGAAGTCACACGTGTTTTCAATAAAATGACGTAAATATATGCTGAAATATAAAAATAAATTATATTTAGTATAACACCATACGTATGCATGATTTAAACATCCTTAACCTCTAAACTTAACAAATGTTTTGTAAAAGTGTGTCCAAAATTTTCAATTTTTTTACTGCTGAATTTTAAACTTTATTATGATTATAGGTTATTGCAAACAGTAATTTGACAAATTGTTTACTTAAAGGGTAACTAGAGAATGTTGAAATAGGTTATATTAAAATCCTCAGTATACTCGGGCTTTTAAGTTTATGTAAAAATTAAAATCCTGAGTATTCTTGGGCTTTTAAGTTAAGAGGTTAAGCAGTGACAGTTATGTCTTGTTAGAAACTTCAATGCTTTTTATCTGTCAAAAAAAAAACCTCCAACCCGTAGACCAACTGTAGCGTCATAATCTAATGACAATATTGAATAATCGCTATTAGGTCACTCGCAACAAATGAATGTAACATTATCAGTGACATTTGCTACGGCTACTTAGCATAAGCATCACGACGTCAATCGTCGAAGATGCGAGAACGTTTCAATTTTACACATGTCTCAAGAGTCGATTAATCAGACTCCTAATCTTTATCGGTAATACCGGAAGCCGTTAGATCGGCGCATGCGCGTAGGATGTACATACCATATATACTTATGTGCACACACGTTACATCCATATAGATAAAATAACTGTGAAATAAAATGCATTACGGTGCATCTTATTAATCGTTCTTATGCCATAGTGAGAGACTTC
Organism: Calameuta pallipes; assembly: GCA_030142375.1. Taxonomy (NCBI): domain Eukaryota; kingdom Metazoa; phylum Arthropoda; class Insecta; order Hymenoptera; family Cephidae; genus Calameuta; species Calameuta pallipes. Next base: position 1,062,920 of record JARQSW010000763.1, on the reverse strand, counting down.
CAGAATGCATTAACATTATATTTTATACGAGTCAACGAACACTTGGATCAATTAATAAATTATGTTGCCACCGTTATCAACGATTCTCATTATCGTATACGAAGGCGTGAATATTTGTCGGATAAAAAAATAAAAATTTGATATCCCGTCAAACTTCCTGAAAATTTGTCATTATTACTGTACACGTAGGCCGAACAATTTTTAGTACGTGATATAAAAAAAATTCAATTTCTGAATGTCGATTTATGCGATAGGTCAATCAATGCTAAGATCAATCGTTGATATTAACTCTGCGTAAGCGGATAGTTTACGACTGCTCGAGAGATCGGCATGCGAAGGGTGAATAATCAGAACCAGCTGCCGGTATCGCCTTACGAGTTACGAGTATCTCAAGTGGCAAATTCAACTAGTCCCGCGGTCAAAATATATTTTTATAAGAGTTCCCCGATTCTTCATTTTTTGTTTAATATTTCATCTCTAATCACACTAAATCATCCACTTCTAAACCTTCTCTCCTTACTAAGCCGCCTCACTTGGATTTGAACTCCTTCTCGAGTTTCACGATTTATTTCGTCCAATCCAACTAAAAGAAACTTTGATCGAGATAGCCATCGGACAAATTCAAAGTTCTCAGGAGTGACAGGTGAAATATTCTTTGTGTCGTGCGCGTTGCCTTCTGTACGAATATACTTGGGACACCCGGTAAGTCTCACAAACTCGCACTCATAATTCAATTCGATCCGATTACGTGTACACGAATGAAACCATACGTAGCTATGGTTATTTTCACGGTGGCATATCAAAAGTATCACGAAGAGTAAAGATGAGATAATTCCCATAAATATCAGCAGCGCCGTTAAATATATCTCACGAGAAACCAAGTACCCGTTACGTCGTCGAAAAGTATTAAAAAATAAAAGATCTCAAGTGTATCAGCGACCTCGTGACCGTAGCCTCTGTAAAGACGTAGATCACTCGATACACGCGAGATAAAATAAAATAAAAGATTTCTCTATAAATTTCCAAGCAAAATAGGTAAAACAGTGTAACGCGTCGTAAGAGTCCTAATGAATTCGTGGAAGAAGACAGGCAGCCGACATCTAATTGAAGTGGCTATTATTCGATCGCAGAATTCCTATGATTCCTGACCTCAGAAATTCCACATGGGTTGTTCACCAGGTACTCTCCACGTGTAGCAGCCACAGTAAATTATCAATAGCTCTCTAGAGTCCAGTTCAGAAACTAGTCGATCGCACGCACTACTGTCTACTTCCATTCGCGGATAATGAGTGTCCTCATCCCTTGGTCCTGATCCACATACTTCGATCCTGGTAGCTGACGGGAAATGAGATCCCCTGCTAAGTACCGCAGGCGGAATTAGTCTAGACGTCATTATTGTCCATTGTATAAAATCGAACGTACCGACCATTTGAGCATTCCGTGACACGTAGTTGTGATCGTTCTACATACGTGTACACATACGTAGATGAAAAAGGACTTTGTGGCGCAACATCTGGAGGAGTCTGGCACATCGCCAAGTACCTTCTCACGAAAACGTGGATATATATCTGTACGTATCCTCGAGTGATTCCATGACTCGTGACTCATTGTCAGTGGCACGATATGCGCGGATTTCGAACATACGTATACGCCTTTATGCCTCAGCGTGTTCAAGTACACACGGAAAGTTACGGGCGTGCTTTTTCTCTTGGTTCTGCTTACTTTTTTTATTTTCGTCGAGCACTTATATGGACATGTTTTGAAACAGTCTGGTTCTCCCTTTGACTTCGAGTCCACGCGTGCAGATACGTACCAAGTTTAATATCGTGCGCGGTTGATAGTATAAGCTACGTAACGACGGAAAGGACGAGTTTAAAACCTGTCACGTACTTCTGGAACATTCTAGAATTTGCTAGATTTACCGATAGTGCGTGCATCAAGCGGCTCGTAGAATTTTCAAGCTACACGGGGTCTACGAGATATTCCTAACCGAGTGTAAACAAAAGGAAAAGAATAGAAGTCGGTACCAGACGAACGGCACTTATAGAGAATAAAATAAAAGTCGTGGGTGGATCAAAGCGGGCAAAGTGTCTGACGATGAAGAATAAGAGAAAAAGAGACCCTCTCTCTTTCTCTCTCTCTCTCATCTCTGTGAAAACTGCTCGCGTCATGCCGGAAACGTGAAAGAAATTTTAAACGGTTATTAGGGTCGACTAAGAAGACGCGTAGAAGAAAAGAAGAGTACCGCATCACTATGGAGAATAAAAAGATATTCTACGAATAATAGGTGCTACAATGCGGTATATATATGTACTTGTCCAATTTGTTACCAAGAATTTAATGATCTAGGGATTTTTTTTTCTCTTTCACTTTCCTCCTCTTCGTTTCTACGACGCCATTGGTCTCATGAGGCCGAACCGAGCGACAGGGTCGGGATACGAGCTAATAATTTGAGAAAGAAAATTACTAACTATCGAAACGTTCGTTATTGGAGATGGCCGATCAACGACCTCGCCATTAAAATAAAGATGGTAAAAGAAGAAAAAAAATACCAGAGAAGGAAATAAAAGAAACGCACGGGAGATCTCCGGAGGAAGGCACAGAAAGGATAAAAAAAAAAGATCGGTATGGATTCTACGGTAACGTATGGACAGGATTAGGAAGTAAAAAGCAACAAATAAAGTCACTAGATTGAAAGTTACCGGCAACCTGCAGTTACGCGACTGACTGCGACCGCGCGTCGCGATTTATGTTCCAGTCTAAATAAAAACTATCGAGAGTCGCGATTATCGCCAAGTCGCTAACTTTATTTAAAGTGCACTCGAGCTTAAAGTGAGAGATTGCATTTAGACGTTGCATAGTACATTACATGTCGTATAGGCGACTAGCGAGAAAAGCGATTGGTCGTTGCATTGGAAACTTTGTCACTAGACTCCGTTGGTTCACTTCCTATAATGACTCCGTGTCTTGACGATAACGTAATGACACGACGATAGAGCGAAATCATACTGAGAAATTATCAGGAAAAAATAAACCGACAATCAAACGCTATATACATTCGGTAAACGTGCAAGGCGCCAACTGTGTGCGAGTGCAAGAAATAAAAAGCCGACTGAAAGTACTAATTTTTATCATTAAAATAACGTACGAGCAATCGATCAATTAACACGCACGGAGTATAATGCGACTATGTGCGATTATCACGTGGAAAGTAACGAGATAATTAATCAATTATCCTCCAACAGAGCACGGTCATACGATACAGCAATTTATCGATTCTCGACCTTTCCCGTAAGCACAAGCACGTAATAAGCAATGAATCACGAGGGTATTATTAACCCTCCCATACCAACCTCGAGCACACAAGGAATTAATTGTACCAAAACAATAGCGCGACTAGACCCGTGTATACGTTAAGAACGTTTAAGCAAGTATTATTATTATCGTACAATGCCACAGAGTATGGCACGCTATATCATTTCGTGCTGTATAATTCCTTGGGCGGTGCTTTCTTGTTGGGTCGTCGTTAAACTCAATTCGAAAATACCGTCGAGGATGGACACTGGTCGCGTGAGATACCGTCTGGCAAATGGCCCAACGCCAAATGAATGCATCAACCGATTCTGTCTAAGTATTCGATGACGGCATCGTTCGTTGCTCTTTTGCATCTTTCCCGGAAATTGCATAGAGCCGTTGGGTGACGCGCATGCGCGGTCGGTACCGGGCAACGACTTACGTACCCGTTAAATAGGATTGAAATTAACACGAAAGATTTTGTAAAATCTCAGGGACTCGCAGGTGTCAAAAGCATTTGACAATATACGATTAGCATGACTCGAGGGTCATGCTTTAAATTATCGTCTAGTTATATCTATAAGGTGTGCAAGTTGGTATGTATCGTGCGAGAGATTTGTCCGGAGTGTCGCGCGATGCATTGCTCGTATGAAAAATGGAAAGAAAAGAAAATAATTAGTATGAGTGGAGAGAGAACGATCCTCGCTTTTTTAAAAATAGATTCCAATTAGGTTTGTAATTATCTGTAATTATGTTTGAGGCGAAAAAAAACGTAAAAGACTTACGCGTGGACCTAAAAATACTTGTGCAATAAAACGACGAGTATTTGGAAAACATTTAATAGTCAAATGATAATTTTTAATCTTACATTGTGATTACGCAAGGGTTTAGATTGCACCATTTTGCTTGCCAAGGGAACACTATTGTTTTTTTGATAAATAAGATAATCTTACTGGATCTCGTTACGTATGGTTCTTCTGTTTGAATGAGGAAAAAACTGTGTCAGATCCATCACCGAAGAACTTCCTGCGAATTCGATATTTTACAATACGGTACATACGGGTCTCATTTCGGACGCAGCTGACCGATATTCGCTCTTCTGCATTATCATTTCGAATCAAAACATCGTTCGACAAGAAAATTCTACGAACGATGCTCGCGCGAGAGCAGATCGTCCAAGATAAGAAAAAGCTATCATAGAGTCATACATCAAGATGCTGCTCTTGCAGAACATAAATGAACAACACGGTAATGGACCGGGTCACCATTTTTCAAGATCCATCGAGCCCCATAAACTTTCGATCTGATGGAGCGCTTAGTAGTAAAAGATCACTGACGTTTATAAGCCGGAAAGTATATGTATATGTATGTCATGGACAGACAAGAAGAAGCATAAGCATACCGGTAAATAAAATTATGTTAGTTTGTATAAAGAATTATTGTTAAAATAAAAAAAATGTAATCAAACAATAAATTCCGATATAAGACCAAATTTTCATCACTGATAATTGACATGTGAATATTAAGTTTTTACAAAAGTCATATAAAAATTTGACGGTATATATGCCTCACAAAACTTATCCTATTAATTATTTGATCGTCGACTGCATTTTCACTGCTGCACAACAAACACCACGATATGGGAATGACGTCGTATAGGGGAAGTATACGTGGAGTCGGCATCGAAAACTCGACTAGCCGTGTGCCGAGTGGTAGCAGCATCAGTCTCTCGCGAACCTTCATAGCCGAACGTTCTTTGCATAACGTTATTCGATACGAAAGATACTCCTACGGAATAACGAGGATTTTGTCATGTAAAAAAGTGTCACATAGGAAAAATCTACCTAGACTCGCATGGGTCCATAGAAAAATATGTAACCACAATGACCGCAGCGAGCAAGTGATTTACTAGGTTTGCGCGTGAAAATGACGAAAGACTTGGAAGGAAAAAAATAAATTTTAGTGAACACGGGTGAATTTAGATTCAAAGGGAACAATCATGCGGATCGCTTGGTTATTTTTGTTCTACGTTACAGGTAAAAATCATTTCACTCGATATTACAGTGTTACTACCTGTGTATCGTGAAGTATCTCTATATAAGTGTTGTGGTTTGATGAAATATTTTTACCATTTTTTTTTCAATTTTGAAATTACACAACTGTTTTACAAATTTATCGAGACTCAGTGCGTATAAGTGCAGTCAATGATAAATGTGGATTAAGGTAGCCTTGTAACACATGAATGAAAGTTATCGAGGTGGGCAGACAGAGACTAGGCTTCGAGTACTATTCTTTGAACGCGGGCGGTATAAATACGCATAAGATTCTAAGCTCAGTCTAACTAATGGGGGAATCAGAAGACGTTACTTTGGTATTTAGGCTTGTTCAATTATGCCGCAACACTGTTCCTAGTTGACTTTAGCCAATTAGATGGGATTTACACTGTGTGTAAAGTTACAACTCTGCCCTTGCAATGATTCGTGTAACTGCGTGAAGATAAGATACGAAGGCGTGGAAAAAAAAATGTACTTCGCGTAAACGATTCGATACGACAAGGAAGTACGAGAGAAAATTCATGGGTAATGTTCAAGTGATACGATCATCCAAAGTACAGTTGACGATAAAACAAAAATTTCTAATGATAAAACAAAATGAATTTTTTATATTTCATTTCAAAAATTTCGTATACTTTATTTCTTGGATATACGGTGAATTATTTTTAGAACCAGTCCATAGGTCCGGTTCGTTAAATGTAATCGTGCATGTCGACTGGTCATAAAAATTCACAAAACCGATCGTCCAACTGTAAAACTGAAAAATGCGTAGAATTTTGCAAAAAGTCAATGAAACGTATATGGAAAATTTGCATTGAATGAGCCGTCGGTTGCAGCAACTTGTAAATTGTTCGTCACGTAAAGTTAACTGGTCCGTAGTAGCGGTTGCGTATCCGTATAAGTAAGCTGATGTCATAGGCATATTGCCGAACAAGAAATCGCGCGGGGCTTATTGTTGCAGTTAGGTTTGCTTTATGGAAGTATATATAGTGCGGTAAAATTTGCAGACGTGATACTGAATAAAAGTTAAACACTTGGCACTTGTTTCAGGAATGAGTGCGGCCTTAGTCGAGCCGCAAAGTATCAGCGTGAATCCGCCGATGAGAAACGAAGTAGGAAGAAGACGTGAAAGTGATCGAATCAGACGATACGCGTGTCCAATTGGTTTCTTTCGAATAAATAGGCAATGTTATTATCTGAGTGGCGGTAAGGCGCCTTGGAGGGAAGCCTACTTTCACTGCAAGGACAGGAATGCTACTTTGGCAGTGCTGAATAGGAGCAAAGATCGGACCTTGAGAAATTATTTGTTGGGAGACCGTTTTAGTGAGTAAAACGAAGCCAATTTGGGTTTTGGTAGAGGAGATTGATTTAGGATATTAAGTAAGAAAGAAATTCTTTGGTTAATTATTTGAGTGAATCTTTTAAATAGCGAAACTCGAGCGATGGATAGGCGGCATATTCAACTGGCAAAAGGGACACTGGGAGTGGGGAGTTTCCGGTGAGAAAATGGAGTTCATGAATTTTCCAAAATCAACCGCGAAGGACAAGAATCCATTAGCTTGGCATTGTGCAGTGATGGATCCCATTTTGAAATATAAATGGAGTCAGAGAAAATGTATTGAGCCGAAGCACTATATTTGTCAAGTACCCGCTGGTGGATTAGGTAAGAACATTTTAAGTCTGATCGTTCATAAAGTCATTTTGGGCAAAGCATATGAGTATTCTTAATGATACACAGGAAGGAGACGCAAGAAGAACTTGAACGCTCCTCAGAACCAAAGATTAAAACCACGTAGAAAGGGCAAGAAACGTATACCAAAAAGGCCACTGATAGTTCACGGTAACTGGAATAGGACCCAGACAGATCGGAGAAGAGATTGGGACCAAGAAAATGCGAACCAGGACTGGGCTCACGGTGTCAATCTTGGCTACAGACCACCATCCTTGTAAGTTTCTTAACGACATGAGGCCCCAAGGCTTATAACTAAATCCTCATATACACCATACAATCTTGATTTTATTGTTCCTAGAACAAGAATGGCCCCCGGTGCAAGGCCCAGCGATCGTTTGAGACGCCGAAATGAGACTCGGCTGGGAATGCGATTGCCCACGGTGTCGCAGATTATACCAAGAGGCACGGAATATGGTGGATTCGTCGGCAACAGTCCAATTAGATCTGGAAATCATGCTCAGGGATTCGTCGACATGAATAGCGTCCTGTCCCAATCTGGCACACGGATAAATGACATTTCGCTTGAAGAAGTTCTTTTGAAAACTTAACCCGTTGACCGGCCAGCTTAAATTAAGTATGTCTCCCCCGGTGTCCAAGTTTGCCGGTCGTTGCGACCCATACGTGCAGAAACATAGCTGTCACCCACTTTGCGATCAATGTATTAAATAAGTGTTCTCCGTTCGTGTGTTCCTTTGGAACTTGAAAGTGTACCAAGGTCGTTGAGTGTCCTAGCGAAAAATGCACGTGGCTTTTAAAATTTTCACGATTCCGCGTAGACTGATATAATTTATTATGTGAAACCTAATCCTAGCAGGTACGCAAGCCGTATCTATATAGTGATTGATAACAATATAGAAGGAGATGACGAAAAATATTCTATTCTACTTGACAGTTTTTCTCTTGATAATATTTCTTGAATTTAAAAAAAATCCAATGTCAATGAACCAGAAGTTATCGGCAAGATGATGAATCGAGTAAATCATTTAAATTCTTTAAATCTTTATCATTCTATTATAATAGCTTGAGGTAACTATACACGTTAAATTATATTTAACAATTCATTCATCTTATCGAATCGATGCATTCTTCAATCGCGTTTCGATGCTGAGTCAGATCAGCATTGAGCTAGTTGTGTGTCGTGATGTCATAGTGCGTTAAGCACAGAGATGTCTAATGTCAGAAATTGCATCATTTTAATTACTCAGTACATTGCTTCGCGTGTAAATACGTTTACTAGATGCACGTGCCATCGTTATATAATATCTGTAAACGCCAGTTTAATGTCAAATGCATACGTATAATAAAATGATATGTGTACATGGATTGCTACTTATTAAGAAAAATAAAAATAAAAATAAAATAAAGATAGAAACGGGTTAATTCCTCCGAGAGCAAGTGATTTCAAATGGAAATCACCACTTCATTTCTTAATTTTTACTTCGCATTAATTTATTCAACAGATTAACATTTTATTAAATTTTTTGTTTCAGTTTTCGAGAATATTTAATATGTTTATTTAACCCTTTGCACTCCAGGCCTTTTTCGCTCGGGCAAACCAACAACTCGAGACATTTCGCGGCATGTTTGATGAATTCCTTACCTCTGACATAGAATGGTTACACATACAAATTAATGAATAAAACTGTTATGTTTTCATGTATCTTTTTATCTCAACGAAGAAAATCTCTTAAATATCAGTCCCTGTACTGTTGTTTAGTATATTTTATAAAGCAATTGCCAATATGCATTCCCGGTTTGCCGAGGTACGTGCTGCAGCAATATGTTGTCTGGTGTCTTTTGTCGAACTCATTTCGTCGAGAGCAAACCCTGTAATTCTTTCTAAATTCTAAAAGAGTTCCAGTTTGAGTTGCCGGAACAACTTAAGTGGTGACCGAGAGTCACCTCTCGAGTGCGAAGGGTTAAATACTTTTTGTTTATGTCAATGATGGGACCGAAAGGATCCATGTTACTTACCTTTATGTAAGTGCACAGCGCATCGCCTTTTGGTTCACCGCCAGCATCCCTGTAGAGCTTTATCTTATCCTTGCCTTTCTCGTCCCGCGCTACCAAGCCGCACTTTGTAACAAGCTGGGTAAGTTCCTCCATTGTGATATCCAAAGGAAGACCAGATACATAGATTGCAGTGTTATGTGCTTCGTCAATCTCAAACCAAGAAGGGGGTTCCTGAGCCTTTCTCTTAGCCTCAGCTTTTCTCTGTTCTTTGTCCAATTTCTGGGGAATTTCTAAATTTCCTTCTTTCTCCTTTGATTCTACATTTTCTTCTTCTTTGTTTGGATCCGTGAAACCATAATTCATTTGATATCTAGCCATGAATTCATCATCCACCTGTAATATAAATTATTCCCATAATATGAAATTCAACTTTAGTAATTGTTTAAACTTAATACACTAATAGAAATCATATACCTTCGGAAACCAGGCACTTTTTTCACGATCCCATATATAAATGGATCCATCATTTGGATCCGTGTAAGTATGGGTGTCATTCTCAAAACCATAAACTCCTCCAGGTGCTGCTACAGCTGGTCCACTCGCCTGTGCAATTTGATCTTTGTCATTGTCTTTTGGAATCCATTCATTTTTATCTTGATCGAACTTGTATGTTATGTTACTACTCTTGTCTGTGTAGATATAGTATTGCCCATCAAACTCGTACTGCTTTGTGGAGTCATTTGGAATTTCCAATTCCTTGGTAGATACTTTGGATACTCGCGGCATCCAAGCGTTTTGCTCTTTATCCCAAACCAATTGATTTCCTGTTGCTGGTTCTGTATATATACACAAATCACCCTCATATGACAGATGTTTAGAATAATCTGGTGCTGTTGTATTATTATCCTTATTTGATTTGTTATTAATTCCATCTTCAACTTCATTCTCTTCATCAGTGTCAAACTCTTCGACTTGATCATCATCTCGTTTTTGTTGAGTTGTTATTGCTTGACTTTGAATATCCTGATTTAAATTCATGCCTTGCCTTGTATTGAAAATAGGTATAACATTCTGTTTACCAATGGGTTCAATACTTTCATTTAATGACTCATTATCTTCATTGCTTAAGCTTTTTGTTTCTATGGGAATATCCGTTTCAACGATATTGTTGGCTGTATTTATGTGAAGAGCGCAACTGTCCATTTCACTACCTGTACTAGTTTCCTCATTTGTTTCTGTATTATCCACTTGTTTAATGTCTGTGCTCATTTTAGTACACAAAATCACCTTTCAAATTCACTACAGTGCAAATGTATAAAATTAATAATTTATCCGATTTTCACTCTTGGGTATCAAACGTCTCTACAATCGCTATTAGCAATATGTCATGTTATAGAATTATCTAGAGAAATAATTAAATTTATCAGATGTTTTCTAAATCGTTGTAAAAACTCGAAATTTGAGGTTAACTTAGCGATATGTAAAAATTAGAATAGAGTTATAAATGTGTAAGTGCTTAAAATTAAGCAAATAACACCGAGAATATTCTCATATATATTTTCCTAATAATTACTTTACTTCAATAAAGTAAGAGCTCAATTAATAACGTTTTTAGAAGTGACAGGAAAATTCATAATGGTTAAACAGCGGTGGCGCTTTATACTAACTCTGACCAACTCTGACTAACTCACTAACTATACCGTAGACATTGTACGTTATTCCTAGAGTTGCCACTGTACCTTACGGCCTCACGATTGCGTCACAGCTTTTTGACAGATGAGTCGGACAAAACAGATAACTTTGGATAACCAAAGTATTAGATGTTCTGGCCATTCAGGACTTTGATTATCCCTCTTATCTGATTAGTCCGTCAAAGCTGTGAAAGCAACTGGAACATGAACTATTTATTATCTAACTTCGTAATAATTTCCTAATGTTCCTTCCTTGTAAGAAGTATACATCATAGTGTTTTTATATTCTATGGTCATTTTAGGCGCCATAGAGACACGCTACGAGCAATGGTTATATGAGCAGTGTCCCTACCCCCACTTTCTTTGCGTGACAAGCACGCAAATTTTTGGAGCCAGGAAATTCATTGGCGTGTATAACGTATTTCTGGCATGAGCTTAGTTCGATACACTGTTTGTGTGAATAGTTACAGCGATTTTTTAAATTAAGACATCGCTAATACCGATCTATCATCATGGTAACTATGTTTATTATACTAAAGCCGTAGTTTCAATGTAGCCGGAAGCGTCGGTTTTGTAACCTCACTTAGCCTCGTTTTCCATTTCTTTAATATTTCTCTGTATTTACTTTATTTTACTAAATTGTACACTATGATTTATTTTTATTAACCATAATCATTTTATCAAAAATAATCCGGACATTTTTTACATGTTATTTAATTAATGATCTATATTATATTTCAGACGATCGGTAAAAATAATAAGATGCTTCAGCACATCAATTACAGAGTCCGGATAATTCTTCAAGATTCCCGGACATTTATAGGCACGTTTAAGGCCTTTGATAAGCACATGAACCTTATTCTGGGTGATTGCGAAGAGTTTCGTAAAATCAAGCCAAAGAATACAAAGCAACCTGAACGTGAACAGAAACGTTCACTTGGTTTTGTGTTACTGAGAGGAGAAAATATTGTCTCACTAACTGTGGAAGGACCACCACCTCCTGAAGAAGGCTTACCACGTGTCCCAATTCCTGGAGCTGCTCCAGGACCAGGCATGGGAAGAGCAGCAGGTCGAGGAATGCCCGCAAATGTTGCAGGAGTCCCTGCAGGACTACAAGGACCTGTGCGTGGTGTTGGAGGACCTTCTCAACAAATTATGACTCCAGGAGGAAGAGGACAAGTATCTGCACCTCCACAAATGCATCCTGGTGGACCTCCACGAATGCCTGTTGGTGGTCCACCTCCAGGAATGATGGGACCACCTCCTGGAATGATGGGTAAGACTACTCAGGAATAATCAAAATGTATATATTGATGCATCAAAAAGACCTTCATTTAATTAAAAATAACCATTTTGCAGGTATGCCGCCGGGAATGCCTCCCATGGGACGGGGAGGACCTCCTATGGGACCTCCAGGAATGCGTGGACCACCACCTGGTATGATGCGCGGTGGTCCTCCTCCACCACGACCTTTCTAATTACTCAATAAGCCTTTAATTTAGATGAAAAAAAAGAAAAACGTGTCGCTACTGGTAAATAACGTACCAATAAAATTTAATTCAAATAAATTACTATTTCAAGAGCAATATTTGTTTATGAAACCCAGTCTTGTAATATTTTAATGACCTAGAAATAACCGGAAAAATTTTTTTCCTCGGGAATCCCAAAGTATTGTAATATATATTCATTACTGTATACTAAATAAATAGCATAATCAGTTATTATTCTACGTTTTAATGAAAATAGTTATTTCTAATTATGATCGTATTTTATTTGTATTTCAACGCACATTTATTTACAGTGATGTTTACATATCTAGACCATATCTATCAATTTCTCTTTTAAATGACATGTCATAAACACGCATTGCATAGTCCCAAAAATATTTTATATTAGTTTCTCTGAATATATTACAATGAATCTATTCTGTCTGTTTATCTTTGTGTATTTTGTGATAATGAACTGGCATTATCAATGCAATTTCAATTGAATGGTTTTCATGGATTACGTATAAAACTTCAAAACTGAAGAACATCACAAATAATTTATAAGAAATTGAAATATCGAACGTTGAACTCCTCCATTTTATTAAACAGAGTATTCTTACCTATTGATCGATTCAATTATTTATATATCACTGATACAATCATGCGAATAAGTCCTTGTTAAAAATACTCCAAATTTTGTACATAAGAATGAGTTCTTGTTTCATATTTCAGAATAAGAAATAAGTTAAGAAAATGTATCAATTAGGCTTCTAATATAAATGTTTATCACCGGTATCAATTAATGAACAATTCTATCATTAAATGAAAATCATTAGTCTCGCGAAATACATTTTGGCACTATTAACTTAAATAATCTGGTATATCCAGAGGCCATTTTAAATATAAGGATATACAAAATTGACCCTAACTCACATTTTTTTGGGAATAGTTTTCTCCAGCCCCAATTCTCTCTAATGTATTCAACAATTTTTCTAACAAATATAAAATTACAATTAAGACAAGCACTTGACAGAGAGCTTACACAGTGCGTGATTGTGCTTTATCAATTCAATATCAAAACAGTACTGTTTACTACAATTAATTCCTATGAAAGTATAGAAAAAGATTAACAGTAAAGGACATGAGCAGTAGTGTTTAAAACACATTTGTTCATTGCATATAAAATATAGATGTGTGGACAACACTCATATATCATTCAGACGATTATTTCCTAATAAACTGATTGCTACATATTCACAAAAAGCTGTCGAGGATCTAATAATTCGACACAGACAAATCATAAATGATAGAAAATTTCAGGAGGTTAAGTTTCTTGGATAATTTTCAAAGACCATGCAAAATACGGTAATGAATGTTAAACAATTTACTGTCTTAACCGTTATGAATTTTAGACCATTTAAAAACTTATATTTTCCAAACGTAAGTAGAAAATTATAATATATTTATCGGTAGTTACGTTTCAGATTTTGTGCAGGTTTATTCGACATTTTCCGACATTCTGTCCCTGGTCCTGTATTAGCATCCCGGAGAAACCCTTGACGTGTTTTTTCTTTCTTTAAGATTCACTTTGAAAAAATGTCCAATTTAACATAGAAATTTAGACATCGAACAATAAAATTCCTCCTCTGAAAAACAAATAGATCCCAGACCTTTGCAGTATTGCCGTTTTTAACTCGATTTATCACAAACAGTTCGTCTCCTCTAATAACGAGATACATCTTGTACCTGTATAAATTAATAATATTTCAAAAAGGAGCAGTTGAAAATAGAATATAGAAGAAAGATGAAGTCCAGGAATTCATGGTATTCCCGTACCGTGATGAATTCTCATCGTATCAAAACAACAAAAAATAGAGAAGAAAATAAGTCTTTAACAATTGATAATATATCATATTAACGATTAATTTTTCAATCGTACAAATCATTGAACTGATCAATGCCTAATATTGAATTCCTCGCTTCTAGGAAAGTTATTATCATCGTCGTCAACATTGCCATCGTTAAATCCCATCTCCTTATCATTATCACCATCATCTTCGTCGTCATCATCATCACCATCCTCATTATCATCGTCTTCCATGTACTCAAAACTTTCCAAATTAATATCGGCCGACGCTAAGGCCGTACTAAATATATCAAGTCCTGCATTGGACATATTTTCTTCTATATGCACCTTACTTATAACATCACCTAAAACAATATTCAGGACCGTCATAGACGCAGAAATTCTTACTAACATTAACGTGCGGTTGTACAGCAAAATTTACGCACGATGGTCATATTACAAAAAGTCAAATAAAAAAGAGACATGCTATGAAATAAAGAGATTAACAAAATTAAGAAATAAACACTGCCACTTCAGTTTTTCGAAGATGCACGTGAAATATAGATCACGTATCTTACATAATTCAAAAAAAAGCAAAAGAATATAACTCGTTTATCTGCAGCATGGCGTACAATTTTGTTTAATATACAATTTATGTTGCATTTTTATTTTTGCTCAATTTTTCGTAGCCTTAACCACTACAAAGTTCTTGCTTGTTACCTGATGATTGTATACTGTATATTCCCGTTTGCGGATCTAATGTGCCTTGTATTTCGTTGTCGTCACTTTGAGGACTAGTGAGTATCTCTTTACATTCTATGTCTCTTCCAATAGAATACGATTCGGTATCCTCGTTTATTAGGGGACTTTTAGAATTCTCTTTACTTTTTCTATATTTAGAGTGAACAGAATAATAGTATTTAAGTTAAACGTGTCACTTATTCACTCATAACATAATGATAAATATCATGGATTATATTGCTATTTAATATTCTCTTGGTACTGACCTTTGTTTGTGCTCCTTTTGTTCAATTGTGAAATTACTTGTAACACTGCAATTCGTATGTAATGTCTTATTACTAATTGAATCATCATTACATATCTCATTCGTTACACCATGAGAAATCGGATTTATAATAGCAGTCTTAGGAGGATCTGTACTAAAATTGGTGGATGTTTCGGAACACTGCGAAAGAACTTTATTATTTCTCTCAGAAATATCCTGTAATGAATTGAATATAATTTGAGCTTAGATGTAAAAAAGCCTAATCAAGTAATTACATTTAATTAAATTAAATAGCAGTTAAGATAAAGCTATCTTTTGTCGATAAAGAAGTATTAACACTGACCTGTATATTTGATTTGGCAGTTTCTGGCTGCAATAAATTTATTGTAGACAACATTGTTGTTACCGCTTGATTACCATTCGTTGATACACGATGTGGTAATAGTGCTACAGAACTAGCATTTTGCTGATTTTGCAAGCATAAGTTCTTCCCGCCCATTATAACCTTACCCAAGACTTCCTGCTTGTATAATTTATGATTAATCAATGAAAAACATCATCCATGTTTATGTAATTGATTTTACCTTGCCAGCATGAGACAATGTCACTCCACGAGCTGGTCCTTTTTGAACGACTATCACGTTTGCTTTAGCTGCTAATCTCGCATTAGGATTTGGACTTACGTTTAATGTTTTATTGGAATTTAACGTAATCCCCTGAAAGATTTGTGGAAATTACAATTATATTTATCAAATTGGTGCAACATCAAATTATTTTATGTGATTCTATTTGCCGTTTGAAGGGACTCACCATTTTAGCAGTGGGCTGCTGGGTGCGTCTTGTGGATGGCAGTTTTTTGTAAGTTAAAAATGGTTTTGATGATTTTAATTGAGGTGGTCCAGGACCACTAGATGCTGTACTACTACTGGAGCTAATTATCACACTACGAGATCCACCACCTAACAAACGAATATTGTTACAATATAATGTTATTACACGTATCGGAATTCTTTGTTATAACAATTAAAACCACATAAGCAATTTATATAAAGTGCAGCTCGATTAAAATTGCATTGCTACGTAGCATAAAACTGAACACTTAACCGAAAACGTACACGTATAACATAATAATTCCAAGAGAAAAATGTTCTATCAGCCTTAGTTTATTATCATATTCAAAATAAATTATTTCTTTAGCAAAGATATACCCACTATCATAGTGTTCAATCAATATTAATAATTACTTGATAAAGATTTTGTGGCCACAAGCGGCTTTGTACTACAATGATTTACAGATCCTATCCTCTTGACATAAGATGTACCATAATTTGCATTACCAGATCTTGATTTTTTCAAGGTAGTGTTTGATACAGGAATGATATTTGTACCTAAAATTTACATTAAATAAAATACCTCTATGACGCATATGATTCAGTACAATACTCAACAATGCTACAGCAAATCCTGTTATTGTTAATATTTCAAGAAACGTTTACAGATACAACACATGAAATTACAATCAGTACAGAAAAATATACGTAAAAAGAAATGTACCTTCCTCAAGGGGTTTTGCATCCTGATTATCCATCTGGATATTTTTATCAGCCGATATAGCCACTCTTGGATTAATTTTTGCTTGTACTGCCATTACTTTAGGTTTAGTTTTGGCAGTAGATGTGATATAGGTTGGTACAGTCATACTGACATTGCGACACGTTTGTGCTGGCACATGACTGTATGTTGTGGTTTGTGAAATTATACCTTTACACGATACTGTTAATAATTCAATGACCCGTTTAATATTTAAGAAAACAATAGATGAGTTTTTGTAAAATTATAATCGAGAACTGACCTGTAGAATTTGAGCCTATACAAGCAGTACTAAATGGAACAATAGTGACGTTTTGATGATACGAAACACTAGTTGTAGAACGTGGTATACTAGCAACACTTTCTTTCGATTTTTCATTTAAATTATGCTTAGAAGAATCCAAGGATGAATTCGAAGAAACTATTATAACCTAGTGACGATATGTTAATATCAGTATTTTAGTTATTTAAGTTATCAAAAGTATTAAGCGTTAAATATTTAAGCACTGTAATATACCTTATTAGATGATGTGGGTAATGGAGATGGCGACTTTCGATCCCTACATGTTGTAGAAATTAACATGCATTCGTTGTTACTTGTTCCATTATTATTTAATTGAGGATACCGTTCTGCATCTGAAGGCTATATGTAGTAAAGTACATAATATTTAATGACTTGTTTTTGTAAAAATTGTATAAATATATTAATATCATAATAATCAATACCTCATGTAAAAATTTTCTTTTTCTACTATTTACATGATTTTCTGTAGGCAACGGTAATATACTGCTAACTGCCTTTTCATCTAAGTCCAGTTCCATATGAGATTGTGTTTCTATTTTTACTAAAATTTAACATTAATTTCTAAGTACCAATGGACTTCTTTGCATCCATATTATTGTAAAAATACTTATACTATTATCATAGAAACGTCATACCTTTAATGTCTTCAGTTCCCTCTCTTGTTACAGGTAATTTTTCATTCGCAGCTGCAGTCACAACGGATAGACTATTAGCCAAACCAGTGAAAAAAGTGCGTGCCTTTAATCTAGGTAACAAAGGAATTGTTCTGCGACCTTCAATAGCCCAATCAATTCCAGTATTAGGTCCATACAATCTATATTAAGGATAATACTATATTAAAACTTGTATCCATTGAATAATAAGAAAATATGTATCTTTTTTGCTTATAGTAATCTTTACTGTTCAGCTATAGAGGATAGCTTCTCATCATTTACTGCTCTCCGTACTTCAGCACGGTGTCTCTCATTAGAAATATGTAGAACTTTTGCCAGTTCCTGTAACAATCTTTGCTTTTCATCTGTAAAGGATCCTTGGGCACGTAGAACTGACACCATATTTCCATAAGCATCCAATTCTGTAAAAATTAATACATTTTGATAAATTTTGAATACTACATATATTAATTATCTCATAAACTGCAAGCAGTGATTATTATATGATATACTATATCTAATTCTATATACAATTCTAATAAATGTAACAGAGAATGTTTTATAATGAAATTAATTA
Source organism: Calameuta pallipes (assembly GCA_030142375.1). Taxonomy (NCBI): domain Eukaryota; kingdom Metazoa; phylum Arthropoda; class Insecta; order Hymenoptera; family Cephidae; genus Calameuta; species Calameuta pallipes. Next base: position 1,044,733 of record JARQSW010000763.1, on the reverse strand, counting down.
CATATCAACTAGACCTTTTAAAATAAAATAAAAGAAGCACGACTTTGTTTTGGGAAAACAAAATTAAAAAGTAGGAGCAGTACTCTCTTAAAGATATGAAAATATATAAGTAGTTCATAATAATATTTATGGAAGAAACAGAGTCATAAATCTCTACCAATCGATTTAAATATTATCAAGAATAATGTACAAAAAGTATAGAAAAGAAATTATTATCATTTTCCTGAAAATGTATGATCAGATGGATTCGTAAAGACATTTACAAAATTAACTATTATTTTAAATATTGAAGGATTATATTCTGATTTGTTTCAACTGTTCTAAGAATCTAAAATTAAAAAATATATTCGTTTTAAAACATAACCTTACCAAGATAACGTAAATACTTTTTACACTCGTCGCGCGACATGTCGGACCTTATCGGCCACATAATTTCACTAGAATTAACGCGACCGAAAATTTAAATGAATATTCACGCATTGTTCGTCCGCGATTTCCAGCTTTCGCGTCTCTGTTGACAGACACTGAGTTGATTATGAAGTTATCGTATTAAAGCTATATTGCGGTCGATTGTTGCTCGAGTCATTGACAAGCGCGTTTCAGATGAGTTGCATACCGTAGAATTTAATAATACTCATATTTAAAAGATAATGCTGCCTCTTCACCTTTTAATTAAAGTGATACCAGTTCGCTGTCATCTTTTTTTAAAAATTTATTAAACCAAAGTCTATTCATCAGGCCTGTTTGTCCAGTGTGTTTTAAGTGTTTGGAGCACTATAGGTGTGTTCGAAAATGAGTGTAAAGTGCTTTGAGAATTGTTGGTTCTGCTTATTTATTGGATGCATTTGAGATCGAGATCCAATGATGCTCTATCGATTTTGCTTTGTATTGTATTTTATTGGAGCAGCATTGAAAATTAAACTAATTAGTTTATGCATCGCTTATTTGAAAACGGAGTTTAAGGAGACGCGGTTTACTGCAGATTGCGTTGCTTTTGGAACTCGGATAAATTCGAACAACAAACGATATTCTGTCACTTTTGTTTATTTTAACTTTGCTTAATATCTTTCTGCTGTATTGTACAATGTCAGAGGTTGAGAGATGGACATTTTGTTTGAATTCGCTGAAAAAAATTAAGGGTACTGAAGAGTTTCTTATAAGATTTGTCTGAAAAAAACCGTTTAATTATCTTTATTCCTGTAGGCTTGTTTGCTTGCCCATACTTGTTTACATGATGTTTTAACATTTCTGTATCTCATATAATTGAATTTCATTATTAATATAATTTTCAAATCAATTTTCTGGTAATTGAGACTTATTGCCTACATGAATCCTTGATTCATTTATAATAATTAAACTTGCTGACTGCACTACAGCTTTAAATTCCTGATCCTGGCATTCTATACTTTTTGCTTGTCAAATTGTGTCAGTGTCATATCATTTGCATTTAAAATAAGAGTTAATTTACATGTAAAATAAAGAGTGCCTTTTACTCTTAAATACTTGAATTATACATATATATATATATATATATATATATATATATACACAAACCAAGTGACATGATAATATTTACTTTCTAGAAAGCGGCAAAGGAACTGTCAGATTCAGAGAGTCACTTACCATCTTAAACGATAAAGCTGAAAAATCAGGCTTGGATGATGAGACTATATCGTTACTCATTGATGTTATAACAGTATTTAAAAGTATGTCAAGTTATTTTATACCACAATATGTTATAAATTATAAGTAATTATCAATTATAGGTGCTTCACAGTGTACGCAAATAATAAAATGTCTTGTACCAAAACACAGAATGCCTGATAAAGAAGTAGAAAGACTAATAATATGGTGGTTTTCATCATTAAATGATACATCAGTTATGGTATCCACATTGATACTTCAATGGCTTGTTGGTAAGAGTTCTATCTACTCCGTATAATGTTTCTGGAAACTGTAATTAATGAAATGAATTTACCTCAGGTCTGTGGGAGGCACAACTTATAAAACAGAAAACAATTAGTGTTTTCTATGAGGTGTTTTTCTACACAATGCTTAAGCGAGAAAGACTGGTAAGATAAATTATATCATGAACTAATGTGTAGGGAAAAGGTATTCAGATTATTTATTAATTGTTTGTTCGATTAAATAGTAATGACAAATTTTTTTTAGGAGCAACATGTAGCCCGTTTGATTTACTTACTAACAAAACCACACGATGTTACACGTAGACAAGTTTCTCGATTATTGGCTCTTCAGAAACGACATTTAAAACCAAAAAAATATATTATAGCCTTATTATCGTATGTGCGAACAGAATATAGCTATGCTCAAATAAGTTTAGAACATTACTAGTTAGTACCATGAGTATTTCTAAATTTCAGATTATTTAAATCATATAAGCCTGAATTAGTGCCTGAAAAAATACCTTCGATGAACATTGAAAGTGTCTGGAGACCAATTCCAGAGGTGTTGCGAATACGATTTGAAGACGCCAGAAATCGTGCGGAAATACAAGAGCAACAGCGTCACGCTTATCAGAATAATTTAAATTGGAACGTAACACACGTGAGTACGGTGTTTACATTAATAATTTATTCACTTAATTATCAATTAAAGTTTCTTTGGTTATTTAATATTCTCATTGCAACCTGCAGGGAACAAAAGCAAAGAAAGGAGTAGAACCACTTATACCATCAGTATGCTATTTTCATATAGGATCTAGTATTTACAAGGATAATGATACTAAATCTATCTTTGACATTAGCAAGTATGAATCATAATTGTAGTTGGATTTTAGTAACTTAATGTTAATGTATAATATTCGTTTTAGTTTGGAGCAATTAGGAAAGTACCAATTAAGTGTGGAATTACCATGCAAGGCTACATCTCTTCTGGCTAACACAGCTGGCTACCATCTCCTAACATTTGCCGATGTTGATTATCAAAGTAGATTCTGCTTTAACTTGCATAATTCTCTTCGTAGAGGTAATTAAAATAAAAAATACAAGCAAATAGATATTCGTCTTGTATAATTTAAGTGCAAGTAAATTGATTCCTTTCAATGTTTCAGCTTTCATTTTAGACGATGCAAAATTTTCAAAGACTGAGAAGGAAAGATTATTGGACATAACATCAGAATTCTCACGTTATATGCAACAGGGAATTCCTGTTGTTGAACGATTCCTTGGGGAATACTTAAGTTTTAATAGTGCAGAACATCGTACAAAAATTTTAACTTTGATAACATACACAACGTTGGAATCTTTTGGAGGTCCATTTCGATTTTTAATATTATCATATTGCTTTTTAGGATTTTTACTTTTACTTTATAGCATAGCTTTTTGGTTTTTTTTTTTTAGAATTTGAAAATAATATCTTGTTACATCTCCATACAATATTTTACGAATCATCTTTGTGGGATAAGTGCCTTATTATCCGCTCTCTCGGAATGCTCTTAAGTAATTTGGTGAGCCTATATGTCCCTTAATATTTAGACGTTTGTTAGTATCAAAATATTTTTAACTAATTACGAATATTATTTACCAGGTGATTAACCACGCATTTATGGACCCTAATGAAAATAAAGTTTCGCCATTTTTGGGGCAGAATTCTAGCGGCGATATTACAAATGCAATAAAACAAGTTACGAAAATAGCTAAGGATCTGATTGTCGCAGGATTAAATGTACATTCTTTTAATTCACTGCTTCTTTCCGAAGCTTTAAATTTTTACGAGCAGGTATTGATGTTATGCTCAGTAGTATACCATATTAAACTGTTATTTATTAATTAATGACAGAATTTTTTATTCAGGCTTGTAGATTAGAAACCAAATGCAATATAAAGCAGTGGACACTAGCCCCACCCGCAGTGATTTACGGTGGATTTGTATCAGGAAGTTGTGATTTATTGTCTAGAGTGTGTGCTCTATTACTTGGGTGAGAAAAAATTAAATACAATTGATAATGAAAATATAAAACATATTTATTATCAAAACTTCACGATATCAAATAATTTCAGTTATCGGCAAATGAGTCATCGATTCAAGAATATGAGAATGAGAAACTTGTTTGTCAGAGAAACAAAAAATACATACATTTATGCACAAGACATAGCAAAGGCCTTATGGTTCAATGAGGTTTGTGTAATTTTGACAAAATTATAATTTTTTAGAGTTCGAATATATACTTTTTAATCTACATTGAATTTCGGCAGAGTTTCAGCAGCCGAGGTGAAGGTTATTATTTAAACAATTTACCAGATAGTGTGCAAAATAATTTGCACGGATGTAATTTGGATGATATGCTGAGTATAAACAATCATTTTGCTATACTACCGTACAAGTATACACTGAGTACAGCAGGATTAAAAATTGCCACGGTAAATGTAAGTGCAATATTATTTTAATGTACAAAATTTAGATAGTGCATCATAGATTAAAATCATCTAAAGCAATTCGTATTTAAAAAATTCTTACCTATAAATCCGCATATGGTTATGCAGATTTAATCATTGAAAATATTATTTGTTACGCAAATATGATTCCTTCATAGCCTTTATGTCCATAATATAAATCAATACAGTAATACTCTTTCATATGCATAAGAATACAAACTAATATTACTTACGTTTCCTCTATCATGCTGCGTATTTTTAGATAAGTCTGCAATTTGCATATGCTTCCGCTGACACGTATCGTTACTATCGATTATTGCAAGAAGATTATTGCACAAGTCTTACAGTGCGCGTTACTTATTACTGTCAGCACTGTAAATAAAAATACGATATACGTCAAGATTACTAATACTACGTATGTACAAATAGAAAAATGTCTACAGCGGGTCACATAAGTAATTTATCGATAAATATAATTCCATTTGAAAACAACTAGATCATTACCGGCAATGATAAGCAGTCCAAACTGCGACCATATGCACAATTGAAAACTGCTGATTTATTGACACTGAAAGTAATGCAAGATACGCTGTGATAGAACATTGGCTAGAAAAGTCCGCCGTATAATACTGAAGAATTTAAATAAAAAATATTTTCCTGATATTTCATATTTTAACGGTATCTAATATATGTATAATCTCATTATCATAATCTGATAAGTATAACATATAAGAATTTTAAAAAGTATCCAATTGACAGACACAGTTAACGCATATGAATAATTCTCAGCAAAACGAATGTTTAATGGCTGTAATTGCTTGATGCATTGAAATATCAAAATAATCAACTATTATTAATCTTGAACTACGAGTATTTTTATGAATAACATTTTGTCCGTAAGACAATAACTTTATAGACAATTTTGTGATCCACATTTTTACACATCGGGAGTAGAATACTATAAAGAAGTAGAAGTTAAACAATTATCAGTATGATAATATAGTATGATTTATACAATATGACTTGTTTCCTTTCTGTTCCAGGATGTCATAAATGTTGCAGTCCACTATTTTCCAGCAGTTAGTGAATTTTGGGAAGCATTTGACGATTAATGCATAATGAAATATAGCAATTAAATAAATGATTTAAAAAATATCCTTTGAAAAAACTTTCATATTATAATACGTTATTTCCAAAATTTGAGACACGCAAAACAGAAGCGATTGAAGCATAACATCCATATCTGAATATCTTTGAATCCATCCATTTTTTTACTCATTTTGTCCGTGCACGTTTCAAAATTCCTTTACATCATTAATGTTGGGTACCAAACACGTACGTAATGCACAAGTCCGTCATGATAGACATTAATCGTAATATTTCATTTTTATTTCCTCCAATTTACATAAAAATTGTCATTTACATCTCACTTAACAGTCTTGTGTACGCGTTCGTCTAGTAAAGAGATCTTATCGAATATTATCGTTATTATTACTTATTATTCGCCCCCTCGCATCTTATACCATTTCCTTCTTGTTCATTTTATGGATCCTCGACTTCCCTTAACGAAAACGTATTGATATACGTAGGATGGAAAAAGAAAAATTTTACGTACATATATATATTACACATATACCGTATATATGTATAGAAAAGAAAAATGAAATGTAAATCTTCCACCTCTACGATGTCCGATTTCCCGTACATCTTTTTCTCTTGTCTTTCAGTAATAGCTTAACCTTTAATTTCACCTAAGTCACTACGTTATCTAATTAATGCACCGTTAAGGCTTACACGGGTGATAAATTGCTTTCTTAAATTTTTTCTTCATGAATTACCCAAATGACGAAGTTAGTTACGTAGCAACAATCGATCTACATTAGCCTACGATAATCGAAATCGCGCGAATCTCACGAAACGTTCACTCGAGCTGATTTTTCTTCATCTTATCTGCATACATTTCAATTACACGTAGAGCGAATAGCTTAATTATCTTTCTAGTTACTAAATTTCCTTACTTCGTTTTTTTTTTTTTCTTCCGACAAAAAGCCAACTGACAAATCGTTCCTACCTTTAATTTTCATATACATATTACCACCTCTACCCTTCTGCTTCTCTACGGCTTATAATGATCCCTAAAGACATCAATTGACTATACAACTAACGTTTAGACATTTCCTAATAAGTGTTAACAGCACATATCTCGATTGCCTGATGCTAACCACTGCGCCAAGGAGATAAGAAATCTTCATGAGAGTAGGCAGATTTTGTAAAACCAATAATTAAAACTGTCTCTTGCCAGAACCTGAAAAATTAAGGGAAACGAGCCAAAATTCAAAGAGATCGATCCATCGTTCATTTTTTTCACGGTTAACATTAATAATCATAAGTCAGAGTACAACGCACGATGCATAATAGCAACGTTCAACTGATCTCGTATGCACGATTCATATTTTCCGTAAACAAAATAAAATAAATTTATTCTACACGTGCGTCAGTTCACGAGCGGATGAACTTGGAGGTTCATAATTATTTGTCATCGCTAAGAAAAATATTTGTACATAATGACGGAGAGAGAGAAAGAGAGAGGAAAGAAATCTGTAATACGGATTAAACATTAACTGTCCTATATCAGTGGCTTATTTTTTCACACAATACTAGTTTCGAAGCATTGTAATGCGCGCAATTGTTCGTTATTTACTTAAGAATGATCTTTGATTAACGTTTAGTGACGTTTGCCTGATTGGAGTCAGGCGTCTACGTGAAATATCGATACGTAACGAAATATATAATTTAACTTAATACCGTAACTGCATCCCCTCGCAACAACGGCAACAATATAGTTAGTAGAAATAGATGTAGTAGTAATTGTTTTTAGTGATGATGATGATGATGATGATGATGATGATGATGATCATGATAATAATAATATTAATAATAATAATAATAATAATAAGTTATAGTTACAATGGTAGTGATAGTAGATAGCAGTAATAGTAGTCGTATTAGCAGTAGTATGTTTGAACAAAGGATATTACACATGGCACAGAGAGTGTTATTAAGTAACGTCCATTTTTTCTTTTCCTCTCTCCAAACGATCAACAGATTTGCGTTACACAATTTTTACTCACGTATTTTATCCACGATTTATGGTTTCCCCGTACGTTACGTTTTTACGTGGGAAAAATCCTTAAAAAATGTTATTGCATAAACATAGGACACGCTTTAATACATATATGTATATTATACATATATACTTTATTTATTTATCATAATTTCTCGCGTGTCTTCGCAGTACGTACCCCCTCTCTTTTGATCTCTATTTTAGTCGGATAGATTCCAAACGGTACGTTCGGTAATAATAATGTCATCTGTAATGCCTAACACAATAAGAATTTCACATTAATACTGCCTGACGATATTCCGTTACACGATAATATACTCGTGTGATTCGGCAACGGAGCCCACATATGTTACAGAAGTGATACATAATCGATATTTCAGATAATTGTAAATGAAAGGGCGAGCGTGTAAAGAAAAAATATTAAAAACTTCAGTTTTATTTTCTCGAGGCACTGTCCGTCGTGTTGCGCGTCGTTTAATATAATATACGTACGCGCCGCACGCAACCCTAATGCGATTATACACAGGAGTAAGAGAGAAGGAGCTAGACAGACATAATAGTATAGAGAGAAAGAGAAAGAGTTTTTAACGAGTAAAAAAAAAAAACCTTAATTCACGAAACAGAATCGTAAAATCGTACACGTTTTTACTAAACTTTACAGTAAATATTGTTCGCTTAGATTTTCGGCCATGGCTCGCATTCTTTAATATTATAATCTATGTACAATGCGCTCTGTATGATCTTAAAAGAAAATTACATATCGGAACATGCGTAAGGTTGTCTCGGTAATGTATAATAAACGTGCCCCGCGAACAATAATTTATGTTACATACTAACCATCATATCAATGTGGCTTCTTCGCTGGAGCAACGAAATACATTTTCTCATTCTTACGTAAATTCCCTAAACTCGTATTAATCAAAAACGAAGAAAAAAAAAAAGATTAAGCAGAAATCTTACACGATCGCGCTTTCGATGTTACTCGATATTTAATTAATTCAGTAAAATTTCTTTAGAACGCCGTCACGTGTCTCGCTACGTGACCATGAAACTTTTTAAATCTCTCGTGTAAATGATTCTTATTCTTTTGTTAATAGCAATGCAGTAACAATGAATATGTAATACTTGTACGAATAGAAGCGTCCACGAGCCGTCGTTCTCTCGTGTCGTAACGTAATTGTAATATAAGTTCACTTTTTCTTTTGGATCGGACACAACAGGGGCAGTGAGTTTAGCATAATCATAAGAACAGTTCGTCGACGTAATAATAAAACGGAAAGATGGTTTCTCGGGAGACGCAGAGCAAAAGTAAATCAAAAAAGAAAACGCGCGTAACGTCGCAAAAAGGAAATAAAAAGAAACGAAGATCCCCTGGAACTTGCGGGGGTACAATAATAGTAATAATAATAATAATAATAATAATAGTAATGACTATGATAATAACAACAATAACAATATTAAAAATTGAAAAAATACAGCTTTCAATGGCACAAGAGACAACGAGAGGAGTCTTGGACCGACGATGGCGTGTACTCAAGGAAATAAAATCATTCAAACAAAAAAAAAAAAAATCTTTTCGCATTATATTTGGTATCCATCCTCTTGGAGAGAATGCCCTCGTGATCAGTCATGCACTTTCAGACATGCACATATGCATCTTCAGGCGCATCATACGTATATACGCACGCGCGCAATTTTTTTAAAGACAGGAAACGAGACGCAACGGAGCATCCACCTTTTCTTTGTCTCCATCCTAGACGAGCGACGTACGATAAATCTCTTCTTTTCTTCGTCATTTCAGATTATAGACGCTATTGCTTAATAAGAGACATCTTTATATTTATAATTATTTTCGTTTACGCGCACGCTCGGGGATACGTTTGCTCGCAGTTCGTGTCCTTAGTACCGCATAAGATTGTCCGCCATTGTTATAACGGTCTCTCGGGTTTTCGGCGCGAAAAACAATTGTCACATACCCGACTGAAACAGTCGTCGCTGGATGAACGCATTAAAGGCCGTTTCACAATTAACGTAACGACGTCTCGCAATTTCATTGACATCCAATAAGCAATCGCCGACACTTATACTTAGTATATTTCTTTGTTTGCACGTGTCAATGAAATCGCCATAGCCCAAACTTACATTGGCCACGTAGTACCACAAATTTGGATAATAAGAATATACGTGGCTCGTCGTTTACTTCGCTATTACAAAAATTTCAAATACAATCTTGATGAACATCTTAGACGTTCGTTACGTAAATTAAAAGTCCTTTATCAAGACTCGATTGAATAATCGTTCGAATTCCCGCGTAATATTCGATATTCAAACAGATTTCTCGATCGTTCGTCGAACGACTGGATTTATGTTACAAAGCTTTGCTAAGGCAAAGATAAACGCAATTATTCTGTGATTCACGTGCGTTTTCATTCGAAACAACTGTCAGCGATTCAAACGATTATTATTGTTGTGTTAGTTATCATTGTTGCTGTTGTTATTATTAATAGTATTTATATTTATATTATTATGATAATTATAATTATTATTATTATTATTATTAAGACCCCTTCGCTTGTACATGTCATTCAAATTGACATGCACTTTTAGGGCCTGCCGCTCTTACTACGATTAACATGATTACAATAAATAGGAGTATTAAATGATTGTATTTGATAATTGGGATGAAGCCAACCACGGTTTTATGAACTAGGATGAAAAGAAAACCGTAATGACGTAAGAAAGGGTGCGTAGGAGAGAATGTGAATTAGGCTTACGGGGCGAACACCTCGTTTAGTTAGGATTAATGCCGTAAAAAAGATATATAGGGTAATGTATAAGTGACATTAAATATGAGGAACGAGATGATATGAAAGTCTCTGTGTATTATCATGCGAGATCTTATATATGCAAAACGATGCGCACAGATATTCTGTCGGGCACGCACGATTGCTTAATATCAACAATAACGTTATAATTTTTTTACTTTTACTTTAAACGCGACTAATGGAGATGCTTCTCGAATTCGTATTTGTCTCTCACTCGTGCTTTCCTTTATTCGTTTCCTCTATAAACTTCGATACTCGGTGTTTCTGATATATTTACGTCGAGCTTTACGGAGAAAAAAAGCCCAGCCGTTGAGCTTCGTTAACATAAATATTAAAATAAAATACTTTTTGTATCTATTTAAGTGATGGGGCGGGGATGGGGTAGGGGATAGAATAAGAGTATAGTAGGACAGACGAAGAGATAAGAGTATTTTGAAATTGAATAGATGAACATGAAAATAAAAAAGAGGGGATATAATACATACGAGATGAGAAAGAGAAAAGGATACTCAAAGTTCATGAAAGTTTGCGTGGACTTAGAAGAGGAACGGAAAACTTATTCTTATAATGATCAAAATTTTTAGCTTTACACAGTTCGCTACAATCACTTCGCTTCAAATTTTGAACATCCATCTTTGGCACAGTATATCATTTAAAAAAAATGAAAAAAAAAAGGGGCAAGTAGGATAGGGACTGGGTGTCGTGTGGGGGATAAGGATTCAGGCGAAAGAACACGAAAATATGAGCACGAAAAAAACAAAGTGGAACATGCATCTTTCAGGGTTGGTATTTGTGGTGGTAGCCTTGAGGGAGGACAAACATGGCAGAGAGATGTCTATTGTGTCAACTGTGACTTTTACTAATTACTATGGTAAAAGTTAGAAAGCTGATCTCTGGATTTTATCCTACCGAGGAAAATTCGCAATGCTGCGTTAAAATGAAAATATGGCCATCAATGTTTTATCGACCTTTCTCATGTGGGTGTATAGGCCGGCAATGCGTTTCCATTTCTTTTTTTTTTTCGCCTCTCCGTTTTCGATTTGTCAGAGCTTGCTAACCAAAACGAGAACATGCTAATAATCATTCACTTAACTAATAAACTAAGCCTTGTCAGGGAACATACAGTTAATAATAACTCACTTTAGATAACATCGTGGTGTCTTTAACTAATGAAAATTGTACACCTACATGAATGTTACATCTAAGTGTGTATGTATATATGTATAATGTGTGACGTGCATATCTCCACTGTGGGAGACATAGGGAGAATAGGACAAAGGGATGAATCTCAAGAGATTTCAGGATCGTTAATGTTTCAGAGAGAGAGAGAGAGAGAGATATTGCTAAAATGAAATTATTATGAAGACAATAATTAGTCGATGATACGAAACAGTTTCGATCGATATCGATATGAGTCCTTTTCGAATTGTTTAATCGATTAACAATTATGTTCCGTTCGTTTCTTGTCGTTTAATAAATTTCCCCAGCAGCACTCACGATTCTTACTCTTTTCCTTTCTCACAGATTTACGCGTCGCGTATGTGATTAGTGTCTTGAGAATTCATATTATTTTTCTGTATATATTTTTTTGTCAAAAAAAATATTAGTTGCGCGTTAACACTTGTCACTCTGATCGCGAAACACTGTGTTCCTCTTTTTCTTTTTTCCTCATAGGTATCGTCTTTTTTTTTTTGGTTTTTGTCGTTTACACACAGCAGCAGTCAGATGAGTTCTTCCATCACTGAGAAGCATACGAAAAGAACACACTTGTCTCTATTTTCGATTCCTTCATTACCTCTTTCGCGGTCAACTGGAGGGTCAAGGGTCGATATCAGACAGACATACACCGAGACTGAGACTGACACCAGGACCAAGATAGAGAGTGAGAAAGAAAATAAGGAAAAGTGTGGAAGAGGAAAGCAAAATCAGAATCTCAGGAAAGGATGGATAGACTAATGAGAAAATAAAGGAAAAAACAGATCAGTCCCAGCTGGCGTCACTCCCGACATCGTCGTCCTCCGACGGTAAGCCACCTTCCTCGTCTATCAAAGCAACCGGATCACGTAGGAACTCTTCCCGATTTCGCTTACCCGTTCCTGAATTTCTTTTCTTCGACTGCAACAACATAGCGTCCTCCGCCGACCGTTCCTTGCGGAATTCGTAGACTAGTGGGAATATGTGTTCAATCGCTGCCTGCACTGCAGCTACGTTTGGAGCTGAAATAAGAAATCGAATAAATAATGTGTCACTCATCAAAACTTTATGTATTCCGTTCAAACTCAAATTAGAGATAGCATACAGACCTGTTACTGTTACACTTCCTGTTGAGAATATTTTGAGCGTCGCTTTTGGGTCCTTTAGCCTATACGTAACGCCGGGATGAAGTTCCGGCTCATAACTGGAAATACAGATTTCATTTTTTAAGAAATTCAATGAATACGTCCCATTTTATTTGGTAGAATTTTCTTTGTCTAGATAAAAAATACATACTCTGCATTTTCCTTGTAGCGCACCGAAAACGATGTGATCTTGATGCCGAATGGCAACGTGCAGGTTCCAAGAACATTAACCACTCGGAAGTTATTGAAGCGCACCTTGAACCCCAGTTTTTGAAGTGAACGAGCGAAGCGACGTGCAGCTATTTTCGCCTGATCCTCACTGGTGGCTCCGGTACACGTTATCTTACCCGATGACCATATAGAAGCCGTCGTATATGGTCTTCTTAACTTCATAGTGATCATCTGCAATCGTTTCATTTATAATGATATTAGTTTGCTGTTGTATGTTTTGTAAATTTGTCAAAATTCTATAATAGGTTTCAACGCACTCCATTCTCTCTTCTGTATTCCACGTTCGATCCATTGAGAGCAATTTCTCTCAAGTTCAAGTGGCATCTCACGCTGAAGCTGCATACAACATTGTTGATCATGATATCAACTTCCGGTGGCTCCATATCCGGGGCGTCGACTTGTGGTTGTGACTGCTCCTCGAAGAGGACATCCTTCGTATCGGAGCATATATCGGCCCCATCGAGATTGTTAACATTCTCTACGTGATTGAGGGATCCGTTCGTTAAAGGTTTCATGCCATTCTTCTGAATAGCAGTTGCCATAATACTATGCACCTAAAACACAAGGCAGGCAGTCTTGTTAATATTATTTGCACATAAAATCTAGATTACAATGACTGATCGTACATAGCCGTACGGCAGTGTGTGCCAGGTCACCAGGTGTGTGTCAATTGCTAATAATCTTTACATGCTTGAATAGTAGTTATTTTTTCATTTCAAAGTGAAATTCAATTCTTATTTTACAATTTTAAATATTGGAGCATTTTATACAATTAGCAAATGTTTTTAAGTAATGGTTGTATAAATGCGCCGCAATTTTTACATGGTAATAATTATATTATCCGTACAGCCATGTATAATCAATTGAGCTCACATATTTTTTTGTTTGCCTGTGATTATGGTACTATGCTATTGTTCATTACTAATTTGATGAAAGTATTGTAACTGTGTATCTTTAATGAGTCATAAGTTTCGATAAGAGTAAAAAATGAATGTACTTAGATCATTAAGTAACTAATTGTCTTATAAGGTGTATAAATCAATGACAAATGTTCAATAATATTATGGATAGTGTATTGAATATTTAATGTTTCGATAATGATCCATTACTTTAGTAAAACTTACATTGATCTGGAATCCTTATGAAGGCATATAGTAGTCTTATAAGATGACCTTGAGATTGTGAAACATATTTGTTGATTAAGATAGAAATTCACTGAAATTTTTAAAGCTACTAAGTATTAAATAAATTCTTTTAAATCAGAAACACAGTCATCCATACAGCGTGAATAACATGAATAACATGATTGTTCAAACAAACTGATTCACTTAAACAGAATCTTAATATTAACCAAGAAGAAGGACAATGTAAAAAAACAATAAATAAAATCATATTATTAAAAAAATGTTCCTAATACATGGAAAAATGGGATATTTAAAATATATGAACGAAAATGTTCTCCTAGATTGAACAACGTAATACACTCTTAAAAATCATATGTTTAATATAAGCACTTGGTTTAAACTAATATATTTAGCAATTTAATATTGTCTAAAATATTTATTAATCATAAAAAGCTAAACAACCTTAACTAGAACCAAGAAAAGTTTAACTGACAATCAAACAGAATCGATAGAGAATTGTACATTCCACAGCAATAACAAGTCTTAGACTGTTCCACACAATGGATATAAAATTCATAATAATCTTAAATAGAAATATCAAGATCCTCATTGTTATTTTTTTCCTTCAAAAAACCACCAATAATATAATATTATGTAGTATACAAGGGAGGCATCATTAGAGAAGTCATTGTACAATGAGACTAAAATATAGAAGCCTGTCTCACACTTGGAGAAAAAGCTCCATAATAATGAATAACACAATAACGAATATATTCGTTGAGATATTAACAATTTCATTAATCTCTAAGCAATTCCAAGACCAAGAATGACAAATTTAAGGGACTTGAGAATCGCCGCTGTCCTGCCTAATAGTCAAGAAAGTATTGGATAGTCCCGGCAATGTAAACTACAGGAATCCATATAAGACGTCGATTAATGGTAATTAGCATTACTTACGTATGAATTAATTGTATGTTTTGGTTCGTTTTTGATCAAAGGTAATCTCTTTGTTGACAAGTACTAGGGGAATATAAAGTTGGCTCAAAAACTATTGCCATTGTTTTCGGCCATGTTCACTAGACTGACGACCGATCGCCAACGGCGTGGATTGTGAATACATAGTTTATGGTTTAGCGGGAATAACGATTTTACTGCCATCTGACGACATTTTTAGCCGCTACGGTGATGCCGAGCACAATCGCTGATTTTCCAGAAAGCAGCAGTTCATTGTAAAGCATCCATTTCGTCTAAAGTGATATAACTACGTTTACATGGCGGTGTTATTTCGATTTAGTTAGTACTGATCTAACGGAAATGACAAATCACAGTCATTGCTAATTCTAAGGAATATTTGGGATTGATGAATTTCTTTAGATCAAACTAACTAAACCGGAATAACACCGCCTGTGTAAACGTAGTTGTACATAATTAACGACACTGTATAGTTAATAGTCTGCTATAATTAGAAAGGGTATGTTTTTGTTGATAGCATTATAAACTTCAATCAATCATTATTTCAATATGACTGTCACGCAATTATTTATATGTTTCTACTCTATTTCAACTCTAGACTAACTCTATTTCAACCCTGCATGGTGGAAACTTATGCTATGATGCAGATGTCGGACCCATTCGTACACATCTGAGGAACATATCAATCTGCTGTTACGTTTCACCTATTTTTTTTAAACTTATCTGAATGCTTCGTACTGTATTGTAAGACGTTATAATAATTAAATTTTGTATTATTAAAAATAGTTTCGACTTGGATGTACGTTACAGTTTATATATTCATATTAAATATGGATTCACATGACGCATGCCGCCTGTTAAAGTATAATATACTCGTATTCGTCCACTTTAATCTTTGCAATAAAACAATTTTACAACTATAGTTGTATCTCGTTAAATAATAGTTCAACATTGTTTTTACTGTGGCTGTTAGATTTATTTATGCAATCGGTAAATTCCCAATAAAGCTAGTGTTCTTAGAATATAAGGAACATATAATTGAGGGATAAACCTGTTTTGTAATGTAATTGATGCTGCAGGATTAGAACATCCTTTTGCAAAATGCTCGAGCCACATTATCCGATTGGCAGAAAAATATAATGGAAATTTACCAAATAAAATATAATAATCACCAGCAACGTAAATTAATTAAAATGCAAATACGAGATAAAACGGAGTGAGAAGAAAATGTGTAATCAGCATAACAGAAAGGTCACGCTACACGATAACACCGGAATTACGACTACTTAAAATGCTAAAACAGAATTTTTGTCTGCTAACAAGAAACTTCGAAAATGGTGAGAGGCTGTAACCAACGGCATGGCACACATATCGTTACGTAAAGAGAGTCACGAAAGTTTTATTATTATTGACCGGCCGGAAAGAGCGGAGGTGTCCAACACGTTTACGTAATCATAAACAGGATGGTTCTGGGACAAATTCTTTTTTCCTTCTTCCTTTCATTCTTTTCTTCTCTCTCTAATCCATGTACAGATTCTACGTTCTATTTGCCCTTTTGTTTCGACTTCGGCGAATATTTCTATTACAGGCATAAACGTGCCGGCAGCCCGGCTTTACGCAAAACCTGTTTCTGCACTGTAGCATACATTTAATATAAATATAGATATACTTAACTGTATATGTATCTGCAATACGACCAAAGAATTCTCAGGCGAGAAAATCTCCTATTTTTAATACCGACGTCCTTCGGATACACCATTTCATTTACGGACGAACATTCTGATATTGTGAACCTGATATGACCTTTGAGCGAACGTTTTCTGTTATCATTAGGATCCATTTTTTGCCTATGAAAACTGTGCCGACCCTGCAGGGGATTCTGGCCACAACGTAAGTATGTGGATGATCTCAGGTATAGAAGCTTCTAGACGATATTATTTGCTTCTCAAGTTATACGAATCTATGGTGTCTAGATGCATTTTTGTGTTTGTATTTGTTTAATTGTTCGTATTTTCAGAATTATGAAGAAGACTAAGAATCGTAATAATACAGATAATATACCTACCATCCTATATATATATATATATATATATATATTCTTATAGAAATAATACCCATCTGTAACATGTGACTCATGAACTTTTTACAAAGTTGGATTTACCTTTGAAGTACTTATAAATATTTTTAACTATGATGTACCTCAATGGACTAGTACAGTTCTTTCCTTCCAAAGATTCCCGACTCAATGCTCGAAGTTCCGAGAATTGTCGACTGACGTAAGGCCCCATTTTTTCGCGAGAGTATAAAGACGCATGCGCATACGCACACACGACCGCGTGTTTCCCCACACTTACATTAGCGCCTGTAGGCAAAAGAAGGGGACTAGATTCCCCTCAAATTCAGGAGAAGTTGAATACTACAGAGGTGAGTCTTAGAGGGGGAGCACAGTGAAGTATGCACGCACGAAGGACATGCGAATAGGTGTAAAAACAAGTATACATATATGACAACCGATCAGGCATTGAAATCACCAGATAACCTCAAAACCTGCATTGAGCTCACGTAAAATCTGAAAAATAGTTTTTTTTTTTAAATGATATAAATACAACCTAATTCCCCCAACTACGTATAATTAAAAAATGAGCAATACAGGCTAAAAATAATATCATAATATTACCAACAGCTGTGCGTCACCTGTGTCGTGCACGGACAAAATGGTATAGTGTACATATAAGTACAATGTTACATTCTATATCCAGGCCCACGCATCCAAATTCATCATCGCCGTCGTCATCATCATCCCAAGGACATTTTGAAGACCCCCATCAAAATCTCATAGTACTTGCAACAAGTAAGGCTTTGCCACCTGCGATTCATCATCAGACATACGCATATAGGTAGGTATAGTATAGTGAAGATGGTATACTGCAGTTGCACTAAGCGTGACTCGCTATAGTAATTCCATAACGGTATATAGTTATGTAGGTACCGTGTATTTTCAGTGGTAGGAGTAACGTTAACAGAGTATAGAAAGAGACTCGTACGCTTCTATAGTCGTATATACTCTTACGTTGGAGGTCGGATTTCTCGTTTCTCCTCCGGCACTACCTTGATTGGTAGTGTTCAATCGACGGTTCTAGTGTCAACTACCACTCCCTATTAGTATCGAGTGGAACCAGTATACTAGCCTAGAAAATATAATTTACTAAAATTAATACAGTGATCATAAGAAAATTCAATCTGAAAATCGTGACAGGTCAGAGAACAACGGGGAGTACGTGTTTTTGTGACTTTGTTTTTAAGAGGACATTCTTCTTTCCACTTGGCGGAAATAACGGATCGTGGTGTACCAGTTACTTGGGAAGGTGAGTCGACTATATGATTTATTGTGT
Organism: Calameuta pallipes; assembly: GCA_030142375.1. Taxonomy (NCBI): domain Eukaryota; kingdom Metazoa; phylum Arthropoda; class Insecta; order Hymenoptera; family Cephidae; genus Calameuta; species Calameuta pallipes. The sequence continues at coordinate 1,026,329 of JARQSW010000763.1, read as the reverse complement.
TCAACAATATCTGAATATTTCTATAAATTTGGACTTTATTTTTCGATGTCTGATCTTTCGAAGCTATCGAATTAATCTTTGTTACACACGGGTATGGTTCTTGCATGTGGGTGTTTTATGTGACTTTTAATATTACATTTTGGTATTGCCAGTGATTGATCAGTGATCTAAACTTTATTTGGCTAAAATTTGAATAAAGTATTGCCTACGGTTTTTTTTTTTTTCTTAATTACGTAAGTTTTATGATAATGTTGTTCGTTATACCACTTTTGCTGTAATGTAATGTTATTACAATTTGAAAAGAATTATAATCTTTTAGGTTCATATATACTTATAATATATTTGAAAATGTAATTTTTTAAACCATTAAACTAGTTTCTTATACATTACAATACGTAATTACAGTGCTCTACTGAGACAATGGTAGTTCGTTACTTTCTTTCCGGTTTGTCGTCATAGGTTCATGGACGTTTCCGCAAATAAACATAGATCAGTTTTATTATTGGAGCCAGATCTTTTGTACTAAATTTTTTATTAATTACTGCGAATTCTATATTTTATACTGTTTATGTCTTTATATTTGAAGTAGCTATCCTGCCTAAGAAAAATTTATTAAAATTAATTGAAAGTAGTCAGAAGCAGATTTGTACGTCAAAGATGTCTTATCAAATTTTTTCGATATTTACTACTAGGAATAAATGAGTCTTATAGATTCCAATAAAAATTGATTGAGTATCAGGTAAAATCATCAATTAAGCATATTGGGCATTATTTATTCCAAATTATTTTCAATCACAATACAAATGTCCTACTATTGAATCCAATTTTACTCAAATCGGATATCTATCGGTTTCTATTAATTTTAATCAGTTTTTATACATCAACGCCCTGTTATATACAGTTTATTTGAATTTATTTAATAAGCCGCCATTGCCATTAAATAGAGAGTTCGAAAATTAAAAAAATTAATGGATCCCGGTAGAGCTCTACATACAGATGCTTTCACATCCCATACCCGGGCATTGTTAATGCATACCTGCGACAGATACTCCAAAGTCAGCCATTCTACGAAGCGATGATGCATCTGAAAAAATAATTTATGTCACAAACCAGAAACAAAAATACAAAACTAAAGTATTTTTCGAATCTCGTATTAGCGTTGATCGTTTTAATTTTATTTTCATAATATAAGAACCGTGTTATCTTATATGTAGTTAAATGATGCGACTTTGAAAGTAGCACTGTGACGAGCATTCAAGCGCTACAAGAAAAGGTAAAGAAGCTATGTATATGTATGTAGAAGCTACATATGTATAAACCATGATCGTCCAGAAGTACAGTACAGTAGCTAGTGAGAAAAAAAAGTCTAACGGTCCTCCGAGATTTCTATTGTTGCAAGTTGGTCGTTAAGTGGATCACAGGGTAAATATTTTCTATGCGCGGCAAATCATGTGTCTGATAACAGATTTGCGTTAGACACATTTTACACGACTCAACGCATAATGCGAAATTTAGTATACGCTTTGACCTTTTAACGGGACTGAAAGTAACTAGCCGGAAATAATAGACTAAAACGGTAGATTTATTTAAAAGTTTCTTATCTGCAAGTGTCAAGAATCGTGAACCAGTTGAACTAACTCTTATTAATGGAAACTGATTTTATTTATTTATTACTGAAAAAATTCTTTGGGTATCATCCGACTTGTTTGATATTTCCCGAGTTTCGAGAGACACGTTATTTTCATGTGATAATCAAATTGGCATGCAAATGACTAATGACTTGCAAATGAATAATATATTGTTTATTACAGGATTTCTGACGTAGAATGGATTCGTTGTGGCCCCCAATATTACTTTTATTCTGTGTAATAACACATGGAATGTCAACACCGTATGTAAAATTAATTATTATCGATATACCTATATATTAATCCATATTCATAAATCGATATATCGGTGTTACTATGCCCATGTTATGCACTCGTATATCCATACATTTAATCATGATATATTGAAAGTAAAATATTTATACATTTTTTTATTATAAGGTACTACACGGTAATTGCTCCGAAAATCGTACGACCGAATTCAGAGTATCACGTAGCAATAAGCAATACAGGAATGCCAAGTCCTATGACAGTTGCTGTGGAGCTTGATGGAAATTTGGATAATGGAGAACACTTTAATGTATCTCAATACGCTACGGTAGAGCCGTACTCTACGAGAATTCTAAAACTCGAGGTAAAGAAAAATGATTGAAAAATCAAATTTAATTATAAATTTCATCGTTTCAGTAGAGCTAATAAAACAATTTTAATTTACGAACAGATCGGGGATACCAGTCCTGGTCAGTATAAACTTGTGGCACGGGGATTGACTGGTATAGAATTTGTAAATTCTACTGATCTGCAGTACATCCACAAAAGTTACTCCGTTTTTATTCAAACGGATCGTGCTATTTATAAACCGGGTACCAAAGTACTTTTTCGTTGCCTAATACTGGACTCCAGGTTAAGACCCGCTATTACCAGAGATATGGAAATCCATATAACGGTTGGTAGACTGTTCTCAAATATTCATTAGATTTCGTATCAATTTATTACAACATTTTTAACGTATCCATTTATATGCAGGACGGAAAGGGTAACCGTATAAAACAATGGAGACGCCCATCTATAAGTCGCGGTGTTTTTACCGGCGAATTAGAATTATCCGAATCGCCGGTTCTGGGCAACTGGAAAATCATCGCGAATGTGGTGGATCAAACTTTCGAAAAGGAGTTCCAGGTGGCCGAATACGTTCTTCCTAAATTTGAAGTAACCATCGAAGCACCTAAGCACGGAACATTCAAAGATTCCAAAGTCACGGCAACAGTTTATGCCAAGTGAGTAAAATCTATAGAATATCCACATAAGAATACAATCCAGAAAAAAAACGTATTTTAAATATTATTTATTACGCTTACATAGATATACTTATGGCAAGGCTGTAAAAGGTGAAGCTACCATAACCGCTTATCCAGATATATTCTCTAGTCTCATCCAACCAATTTTCCAAGCACCAGTAAGAAAAGTTGTTCCCATCGATGGGAAAGTAACGGTAGACTTTGACATAGCCACAGAGTTACGGTGCGTATTATGAAAATCCACAATGGATAAAATGAATATTTATTAATAATGAAAATTGTTGGAGCTCGGCTGTGACTGTAATTTCATTTTGTAAAGATTGACCGATGAGTACGAGAGGCCTATTCAATTGGACGTGGCTGTGGAGGAAGCGCTGACAGGTCGCAGACAAAATACATCCATGCAAATGACTTTGCATAAACACAAGTACACAATGAAACTCATCAAGACGTCCGAGTATTACAAGCCTGGTTTGAAGTACACAGCTTTTGTACGTATGGAGGGAATATAATGCAGCGAACGCAGCAATACGGACTCTTTGTAATGTTGTGCAGAATTTAAATTGATACTTTTGTTATTCTTAGATCCAATTGGCATATCACGATGGATCGCCAGTTAGAGACACTACTAATCCAGTGAAGATTTCTTATGGATATACTTACAATCAATCTGCCTATAGTGATATAACACGTAAATTAGATTCCAATGGAATGATTCAACTTGATTTTTATCCGCCATTGAATAACGAAAGTAATTCGGCTCCACTCAATATTGAGGTATGGGAAATTAATGGTGTTTCAATTGTAAGACAAAGTCGTAATTCTTTAACGTTATTCTTTCACAGGCGGAATATTTAAATCTTCACGAATGGTTCCCCGCGACAAATCAAGCTATGTCTCCTAGTAACACTTACATTCAGGCTACTCTGAAGACAGACAAACCTATGGTAAGTTTTCCACGTATGTCAAATGTTTATTTTTTTGTTGTAATTTATATTTATTTTTTTAGGTAAATCATGATGTGGAAATTGCTGTTAATTCTACAGCGCCTCTTAAATATTTGAGTTACGAGGTTTTTGGACGTGGTGATATTTTGTATGCTGGTTCTATACAAGTACCCGATAAACATACAGCGACGTTTAAGTTAGGCTTATTTGTTTTTGTTTGGTTTTTTTTTTCGTTGCAATAATATTTCGAAATTTGACTAATTATTCTTTCTTAGATTTCTTGCGACGTTCGTAATGGCACCTACTGCACACGTATTAGTTTATTACGTAAAGGACGACGGAGAAGTCGTTGCCGACGCATTGGATGTTAATTTGGAAGGAACTCTTCAAAATTTCGTAAGTAACATTAAAATATATATATTAGTTAATAAAATTTACAAAATTACTTTACAATCATGGATCAATTAGGTTGACATTAAAGTCTCTCCGAAAGAAACCGCACCTGGTGAAAATGTCGATCTGACCATTACATCAAAACCAAATTCATACGTTGGTATACTGGGTGTCGATCAAAGTTCGATTTTATTAAAATCTGGCAATGACATATCATATGTGAGTATGACGTAAAATTAGACGTGTACACGTACAAAAAAAATATTTGCAATCTTGAAAATTTTTTTTTTTACAGGAACAAGTACAGAAAGAACTTAAATCCTACGATACTGTGTCCGAATCTCCATACGATGACGTGTTTTCTGCCAGATCATTTTGGCGTCCTGGATCAGCAACAGCTCAGGATGTATTCGATGTAAGCACTGAAATACATACACGTTAAATTAGAAATGGTCTAAGGAATTTAATAATAAATTATTAATTAATTTACAGAAAACTGGAGCAGTAATATTTACGAATGGTTATGTACACGAGAACTTCCCCATACGTGAGTATTAAAAACAAACAGCAACCAAAACGCAAATTAAAAAGAAAAAACAAATTAAATTCAACAGAATTTAGTAAAAACTTTCGAGGTGCACTCGATGGAGTTAACGACTAATAACATCATGCCTACATTTTGCAATTAGCGTTAATCAAATGTGTTGCGGAGCTCCTCCTTAATTCTAATACAAAAAACGTCGTAGTAAAATAATTAAACCATTATCTTCTTTGATGAAAATAGGGTGCAGCTTAATGTCAAAGTATTTAAACGAAGTCCATTACAAGAGTGGACAAATATGAGTGTAAAATTATTTAGAACGCGATCGGATTCGACAAATTTAAAAATTTTGTGCTCAAAGACAATTGTTATTAATATTGCTAAAAAATTATGCATATCATCAAATCCTCAAGATTATTGTAAAAACATTTCCATTGATCGAATAATATGCTGCACTCTATATACACCTGTAACGTTCCATGTCACGTCTTGATATTAACGGATTTTCAAGTTTCTAGTTCTATCCAATCTCCATATTCTTGCAATAAGATTGACTTAACCACCAATGATTTGATACTTTCGAACTGACTTTCTTGAATAAATATGAATGTATCAGAGTCCGGAATTTGAAAGTTCATTTCTATATAAAATGAGACATGAAACGTCAATGGGATAAAATATATATGAATAATACAGCGGCAGCATGATAACTCCGCGAATCGCAAAGTATCGTGTTACAGTACATATAGTATTAATAAAATTTGCTCGTGCAAATAGATTCCTTACACTCTATAATAATCTAACATGGCTTGTGTATGTGCATAGTATACTACAGATCTAGTCTCGATGCAGTGATGTTGGCATCCGCTGCCGCAAGTTCAAGCCCAACCACATTCCCCTCTGAGAAGATCAAAGTACGCAAGAATTTTACCGAAACCTGGCTTTGGCAAATGCTAGACGCTGGGTAATGCCAATTGATTTAATGAATTTACACATTTACCGTCTAGTACTATGTGTTAATCACTTTCCATTTCAAAACTATACATTATTAACACGATTGGCTTAACCGATTTTAAACTATTATAGAATAATCCTAAATTTAAAAAAGGGTATAATAGGAAATTTCAAAGCTATGGTATTTCTATACATATATACAATATCTCCAGTATATTTTGATTGAAAATATTAAAGGTTACTTCGATTGCTGCAACAGAAATTACATTGATGCCTATTATATGTATAGTAAGCTTACGGTGTCGGTTACCATTTCATTAACATTTCATGAAATCCTCTTTAACATCCATTTCATTATATGTCGAGGTGTACTTGGAAAGTAATCCAGAATGAAATGTAAATTAATGAAACAAAAGTAGGTGGAGAAACGCAGTTTAAATTCAACAGGAAATAAGAATTGCTACTCAAATTCATGTATATGAAAGACAAAGAAAAAATTTTTTCTTATGCTTGTCAAAGTTCCTTAAAATTCTTCTAGCCTGAATGCATCCTCAAGAATTGTATTACAGGACAACCAGGAATCCTGGATGGTAGAATACACGGTGCACCTCATGGGGCATCAACACTACGACCAGACCTTGGTCCACCAGTTACATACAGAGTAGTAACAAGACCGCCATTGGCAGGTCCTTATGCATTCTCACGCATCCCAACTCCTGTCTGGAATAAGCCCCGTATATTCCTAATGCATGACATCTCAAACACCTGGCTTTTTGCAAATCTCTCCTCAGGGTATTTATCTTCGTATCTATCTACTACACTTTCATCTGTTTGCACGCTTACACGTAATTTTTAAAGGGAATACACATAAATAATTAAACAGTATTTAAGTGTTTATTTAGTTTATCATTAATTTTAATCTATTCCAAGTTATATTCATGGAGAATAGATTGTTTTAGGTAATCTTACCTATTGCATCACAATGGAGATTCAGATTTTTTTTTATATAGGACTAGTTATGAATCATTCAAAATAAAAATAGTTCTATTGTAATATTTCAACATCACTGTGTTATGTATTAGTTTATAATTATTTTGTCTTTATTTGTTATTTATGAATATCTCTATTTTTAAATGCTATAGGTATGAAGGAACTACTGTAATTAAAAGAACAGTACCAGATACTATAACTTCCTGGGTCCTTAGTGGTTTCTCTGTGGACTCTATTTATGGTCTTGGTTTAATGGAAGTACCACGAAAGGTTTGTCTCCTTTATTTAATAGGTTATTCCAATTTGATGAAACAACGATTACCAATTAATCTATTAATGAATTAGTTGAAGGTCTTCAAACCATTCTTTGTGTCAGTGGATCTACCCTATTCCGTAATCAGAGGAGAAATCGTAGCAATTCCAATAATAGTGTTCAATTATTTGGACAAAGATTTGACAGCTGAAGTTTTACTGGAAAATGCTAATCAATTTGAGTTTGCTGAAATTTCAAACGAAGTTCATGATCCACCGAGTATGTATAATTAGTTATTAATTAATATTTTTATACACGTATATTAATTCGTGACATCCACTGATTCTTTTACAGAATTTGAACTGTATCGAAAGAAGGTCGTTGAAGTTAAAGCCAATTCCGGTGCCAGTGTATCATTTATGATTATACCAAGAGACTTGGGATACATAACTATCAAAGCAACTGCAAGTAGTGTACTCGCTGGTGACAGTGTAGAGCATAAATTGCTTGTTAAAGTAATTATATTCTTATGTCTATTCCATAGGAGCTGAGCGACAACTCCTTTAATCATTAGAGCTAAATCGGTAATTTTAAACTGAAATTGCATTAATAACAAATTACATGTTACAGTCAGAGGGAGAAACACAATACAGAAATAAAGCTATATTCGTTGACCTGAGATCCACAAGAAATATGCAGACTAGTATTGCAGTGGATATACCAAAAAATATTGTTCCTGGTTCTGAACACATTGAAATTTCAGCAGTAGGTAAGAATCTGTATTGTCTGAAAATATAATTAATAACAATTGATGCAATTTTTGGAGTGGATATTTACATCGATAACATGTTTCGCATTGCAGGAGACATTCTTGGACCAAGCATTCCAAACTTGGCAAATTTGATAAAAATGCCATCAGGCTGTGGAGAACAAAATATGCTGAATTTTGTACCAAACATTGTGATATTGGATTATCTGAAGGTAGTACTAATTCTACATTAGCTTACGCCTGAAGAATTTCATTGATTATTGTGGCAATTGTTTAACATTATTATACTCCAATTACAGAATACAAATCAATTGACCCAAGCTGTTCAAAGTAAAGCCATGCGATACTTAGAAATTGGTTATCAAAGGGAATTGACATACAGGCATAACGACGGATCCTTCAGCGCCTTTGGAATGTCTGATAGCAGTGGCAGTACTTGGTACGTTTCAAATGAAAAGATGAATTCGTAAATTATTACTCTCAGAAATTGTTGTTGTTCTAAACAATCATATATAATTTCAGGCTGACTGCCTTTGTGGTAAAATCGTTCAAACAAGCAACAGAATATGTTAGTATCGAGGACAGAATAATTGATGAAGCACTTAGATGGCTTGCCAGCAATCAAGCAGTAAATGGAAGTTTCCCTGAAGTTGGAAGAGTCAATCATCGTGATATGCAAGGGGGTGCTGCAAAAGGACTTGCTCTTACAGCATTTACACTTATTGCATTTTTGGAAAACAAAGTGAGGAGACTTTTTATTGTATTAATCTTAATGTGTAAATACACACTTGCAATTGCAAATATTTAAATATGAATTTGATATTACAGAGCTCTAATGAAGAGTATAAAAATGTTATTAACAAGGGTGTCGATTATATTGTGCGGAATATGGATAATTTGGAGGATGTCTATGCATTAAGCTTGTGCACTTATGTCCTTAACTTGGCAAGACATCCATATGAGGATGTTGCTTTTAATTTATTAGAATCTAAAGCCAAAATAGGGGATGAGGATAAGTGGTGGAGTAAACCTGTTCCTAGTGACGATAAAAATCCATGGTATTCCTTGCCAAGATCAGTTGACGTAGAAATGTCGTCATACAATTTATTGACTTATCTCAGAAGAAATCTGGTTACTGACTCTATTCCCATTATGAAGTGGCTAGTTAAGCAAAGAAATAGCGAAGGTGGTTTCGCATCCACGCAGGTTTGTAAATACAACTGATTTCTCAGCTTTTCATTGAATATTATGATTATGTAATTTTTTTTAGGATACTGTAATTGGAATTTATGCCTTGGCGAAATTGGGTGAAAAATTATCTACAAAGTCTAATAACATTGCTGTTACGTTTATGTATGAAGGTGGAGGTCAAAGTCAAATGAATATTAATTCTGGTAATACCATGATTCTTCAAAAACATGTGGTAAGTTTGTTAGATATTATATGATCATGTATTATATGAAGTGAATGATGTAAAAATTTTGTGGGATTGTTTTAGCTTCCGAGAAAAACTAGAGTTATTAATATAACAGCTACTGGAACTGGATTTGCTCTGGTTCAGGTTTCTTCCAGTTATAATCTAAATGTAACTGGGGCATGGCCACTATTCACTTTGGATCCACAAGTTGACAAAAACTCAGATGCAAATCATCTGCAACTGTCAATCTGTTCAGGGTACACACTTTACATTTTTCTAAATTTACAGATTTTTGTATGGATCGTTTGATACGCTTTTCAATTTCTCTAATAGATTTATTCCAACTAAAGAAGCAAATGAGAGTAATATGGCTGTAATGGAAGTAAGCCTACCTTCAGGTTTCACTGTAGATATGGATTCTCTTCCAAGCTTACAAGTATCGCAGAATGTTAAACGTGTGGAAACCAAAAATGGAGATACAATGGTGGTATTATACTTTGACAAGGTAAATAAATTTATAAGGGAAAATGAAGAATCATTAGCAATAAATAAAGAACTAATATTCTATTACTGACAGCACGTTCATCGTAAAAGTTTTAATTAAATTGGTATGATTACAGATGATTAGACAGGAATATTGCCCAACAGTGTCTGCATTTAGAACACACAAAGTTGCTAAGCAAAAGCCAGTACCAGTATCAATCTATGATTACTATGATTCTTGTAAGTATTTCCAATAAACAGTTTTCCATTCTTGGCTATAATTCCATATTTAATTACAAACTATGTTTCCTGTTAGCACGAAGAGCAAGAGCATTCTATGAACCACAAGCTGCAACACTTTGTGACATCTGCGAAGGAGAGGACTGTGGGAATGTTTGTGTTAGTCAGATAGGCAATAGGAATTCTGTGGAATCAACAGCAAATCAACTATCCAGTTTATCTTTTGTTGTATTGTTATTAGCTGTACTTAGCACTAAGATTTATTATTTGTAATTACTTATAATCTACCTGTAAAGGACTATTTTGACTACCAGAGTACTATAAAAAATGTATAGCCTGACTTAAGGAATAACCAAAATGCTTTGTATTTATATGACAATGCAAGACACAATATGTTTTAATTTCTTTTGTACAATGCATAAGGCGAAAGATTCCTGTATTAATAATACGTCAGCGTGTCTTTATTTAAGCATACGATATCCTATAAATGAGATCAATTAATAAATTGTTTTATTGTTACATTACCCAATTATTTATCACTCACCCTCTTGCATCCTGTATGAAAAAAGTACCTTCTTTTCCTTTTGCCATCCTCCTCCTGAGACGTGTCAGTATGTGAAAATGTGAAATATGACGTACTTGTTAGACCTGGTTAGAATGACTGCGTGCAAGAGACTATGTTTATAGTGTACCCCAAGAGTGCTCAAGACCCCCGTCGGGAGGTCCGAAGAGACCATATTGCAACCACAAATTGGGCCCGACCCACTGAGCAAGCTCAGCGGATGAGGCGGAAGGGCAACCCCCAACACCATGGTCTATACGTGTAGCTGCTCTAACAGGGTGACTACCCTTATATGACTACTCGAATAAATGTGCTCGACCCGACCAAAGGAATAGAACAAGCAAGACAAGCACAATGGAAAGTGAAAGAGAACAGAGTGCAACGAGAAGACAGAAGGGAAGATAGAAATAAAGAAATTAAGAAGTAGAAAAGTTAGGAATAGGGGATATAAAAGGAGAGAAGAAATAAGGAAAGAGATAAATCAGAAAGTAAAGAATGAAATATAAAGAAATAAGGAAGTAAAGAAGAAATAAATATAGAAATAGAAGAAGGTTGGAAATGGATATTGAGGGATGCTTCCAAGAGACCAGAATAGGAAACCGGCTCGAGGAAGAAGGAGCGCTCCGAGTCCGAGCACTGCCTCAAACGCCCCCCCCCCCCGCGCCCTCCTTTGCCGGCTCCACTCATCGAGCCCTGCGCGCACACAGTTTCCGGCAACTTCCAGTACTTTTAAATATGCTTGGCTAAAAATTCTGATTTCTAAGTGTTAATATTTCAATTTATTCAATTTCAATTGGATTTTTATGTATTCCGTATATTCTGCGAGATTTTGATTTAGTCGATATTTTATATTTTGAATAAATACTTATTGAAAGTAAATCAAGATTCAATAATATTTAGTAGTATTTGGAAAGCTTTATTCATTTTTTCGAATTTCAATAGTTCTTGAGAAGTTCTATAGTTCCCGGTCTCGTTCTAAGGGTTGCTTTGGGAACCAGCGGTGAGTAGCGGAGAACCTCTGCCCGCCAAACTACAGGTTCGTATTCACGTTTAGCTCGGCTATGACAGGATTCGCATTGTCGACGGAGCCGATGATCATAAAGTCCTACCTTCCAGACTCGTCGCTACGATTCAGAGTCATAATTTTGGTATCGCCTAAAGTCAGAGATGAGTAGGGAGATGCACAACGCAGAGATGAGTAGGGAGATGCACAACGCGCCGGTTTTAGGCGATACCAAACACATGGCGCTAAATCGTAGCGGCGA